>CM039524.1:2912461-2959868 GCA_022433055.1 Begonia peltatifolia
GGAATTACACGTTGTCGTCTCATCTACATCAACCGATATAATTGAATGAAAATCCATCAACGTCGCTAATAAAGAAAAAAATCACGAGAGATTGAATAATACAGTAGAAGTTTTAGAGTGAAGATGGATTTGAGAGGTTAGAGGTGAGAATAGAGGGCTGTCTCTTTATATAGAATAGTTGAACGGACAACTGTGCTGGAGAACGGGTGTTTGTGCTGTAAATTATTGGCCCACTGTGAATCACGGGTGGGCAGATAATTGAGAGAACGGTCGGCCGTTCTGAAGAACGGTCTGTCGATTTCTCAATTATCAGCCCACCAGTGAAAATTATTGAGTCACGAGTGGGCTGACTCTGTGACTGGACAAATATTGGAGAGCATGGACGATCGTGTTCTGAGGAACGATCGTCCATTCTTGATTCATGTGCGGTACACGTGACTCGATAGTCTCCATCCCTCGCTTGACCTCCCTTACCAAGGTGTCACGTGGTATTGGATAGAACGGACAAGCACTAGTTTTATACCGGCCGTCCATTCTTGAGAATGAACGGCGATCAACCCGCCGTTAGGGTTTGTTTTGTGAGATTTCATATAGTTTTAAGTTTCAAAGTTCTTATAATTTTTAATTTAAGATTTGTTTTTAAAAGGAAAAAACTCGCTAGTTTAGGGTTTAGAGTAATTTTTATCCAAAAATTTATTATATTGACTAATTTATAATAATAATAATTCAGAAAAATTCAAATTTCAAAACTTAAACCAGTAAAAATAAAAATAAAATATCCTCATCCCATCTCATATTTTATTGATCATGAAAAATCCCGGGAGATAGTTATTGAACAATTAGAGAACCATCATCTTCCGAACCAGTGCATGCATATAAATAACTTCTCTCTACGACAATGGAGTTTAGAGACTCAGAAAAATAGGCGAGCCATTGAAAGCACTATCGCCATCGACACCAAGTTTATGCTTGACAATGTCTTGAGCTTGTCTGTGTTGTTTCCCTCTAAGGTTGAATCTGTTTTTGTACCAGAACTTGATGATTCTGGAACCTGCTTTGCCGAAGAAGAGGCAGTGACGTCACCATCTCCTCCCTGGAATATCCTTGCCTCCGGGGAATTTGGAGGCATCTTCAGTATGCCTGTAGAAATTATTTCACACAAAGTGAAAAGAATTTTCCTTCAATAAACTAAGAATTACAGCTTAATACTAAAAATTAAAAAAGATATGCTATTTTTGAAATCAAAGAACTTGAAGATTTGAACAAGTTAAAGTTCGTCAATGAAAAAGCTAAGAGTTAAAGCTTAATTTGAAAAGGGTATGCTTTCTAACAAGTTCAACACTTTTATAAAATGCTGCGATTGCAGCTTAATATGAAAAGGGTGCGTTTTGTATCATGAAAGAACTTGGAAAATGGAAAAAAGAAATTAAATTTTAAATTTTTGGAATAAGAATTTGAGGATATGATTAAAAGGATATGCTATTTTTCTAATAAGTTAAAAGCGTTTTATAAAAAAGCCACAATTTTCCTTCTAAATATGAAGAGGGTATGCTTATATATATTTCAAATTTTGGGACAAGAATTTGAGGATATGATTACTTGGGCACTCGGAAACTTTGGCATCAATGTTACAGGCGGAGGGCATTTGGAGGGCTAGAGTAGTATTGACAGGAAGACCCATTGAAGGGTCACTGCTCTCTTTGATGAGTACGCACAAGCACTTTGGCTTGTCTTCTTTTACTTTCTTGGCGTCTTGGCAACATTCCGGCGTCGGTTTTTTGGCGGCACCGCTCACGAAAGAAATACATGCAGCCAGGTTTGCTAGTTGGTCAGCACATTCTTTCTGTTCTTCCTCCATTGTTGCCGTTGAAGAAATCACCAACAAGGCCAGCATAATGCCGAATACTAGAAAGCTGTTGCTTCTACTCATACCGTCAATGCTCATCTTTTGTGGCCTCTCTCTCTCTCTCTCTCGGTGATTCTATCCTTGTCCTTGAGGAGTTTTATAAGCACTTTTTGTGGGCATTGGGGGATAATGAAAAGCATTGAAGGCAATGACAATGTAATGTCACGTAGAGGATTTGAAAAATGACTGACAAAATTATCTAGACATGTCTTGAGAAATGGAATTCCAATATTCAAGGTAGATAATTCAATTAAGCGCCTCATCCTCGTTTTAAATAGAGGGAGAGGAGCTTTAAAGAGGATTTACCTAACAAGTTCCCTTATTTTAAGAATTTTGTTGAAGGAAGGTAATTTTTATGATTAAAAGATTTAATAATATATCAACTGTACTAAGAAAAAATGAAAGACACATCAAGAGTGCGTCTGCAAGTAATGTTATATTATATATCTAAACAATATCTGGATGAATCTTTTGTTTTCATACACATTTTAGGAAAAAGATTACAGAGCATAATAATTACAAAAACACGAGTCATTTAATATTTATCACATACTATTGTGATCCAAAAAAACTTACTAAATGTGACATGAGATGATGAATTAAACTTTATTACAAATTTTTATAATAAGAAGCTACACTAACAGTCTTGTTTTGAAAATAAGAAAAGAAACATTAAACACCTGTAGCAATATTATATCACTAAATAAAATTATTAAGAGTTATATAAATTTATTGTTACCTAAGACGTAAAACCATGATTATGTCTCCGTATGATTCGAATCTGCACAACAAACTGAGGGAATAGGAGGACAAGTAGCTACAATTGTGTTCAAATGGAGCTTTCTTTTGATGCCTTTCCTTTAAGACATTTTTCAATCAAACAAAAGAACTCAAGAAAAAGCGTTGAACTTCTATCACTAGCAGCAACTGAAAAAGTTCAAAATCCTCACAAAAGATCTTCGAAGTTTAGATTCATGTCAACAAAACATGGAAATGGAACTACAAAAATTTAGGTATTTCTTTTTATGTAGTGTCAGCAGGCCGAAGCTAAAACTAAACGACTAGATGCATTATGCTTACTTGTCTAAGTTTTCACTGATATTGTCCTGTTTCGAGAATGAATTATCACCCGTAACTTCACAGCCTAGGCCTGGTTCTAGCCTTCGGGGGGACCGTTTCGTTAGTTGTGTGTGAGGTGCTTGGAACCATTGTACCCCTACAAGTTTCAAACTGTTCATTGAATCAGTGAGAGGCACATTCAAAGATTACGAGTTTAAAGTAAAGAGAAGCAAACCAACAAGTGGATGCCAACAAAAATCTTTCATAAACCATGGTTAAATTCATTTAACATATAGTATAATGAAAGAGCATTTGAATAGATGTCATAAAATTGATGTGAACATCTTTATTTGACATAAGTTATTAGTAGATGTAGCACCTATCATATTTACATGAAAGAAAACTTGGAATCGTGAACGTTTGTGAAAAAGTAGAAATTGCTATCATATATTATTATTATAAGAATCATTAAGGGTAGTTTAATATTTTTATCAATCCCTTTGTTTATTCCATTTATATAAATCTCTTTATATATACTTTTTTTCATTAATAGTTAATATTAGCATCTCAATTTTTTCGGATATAATTTAGTAAGCAGGGAAGATACAACAATACGAATAAATTCTATCAAAATGTACCTTCTCCAGAATCTCAATCGTGGCTCCCAGGTTTCCATTCTTCAAGATGTAAACATCAAGTAAAAGTTGCTTCGACGTGGAGGGAAAAAGGACGGTCAGATATATCAAATCCATCAGATATTCTTTATCTTCATACTTACTATTGGTCCCATCACTTATACACGCAGCAATCTGTTCTTCAGAGCCATAAACGAAGAGATCAGGTGTGTCCTTTTCTTGTTTATTACCAGATCGAGCTTCGGAAAGAAAATCTGACGACTGAGGTCCTTGCATTTGAACTGGAATATAAGGTTCTGCGTGGGGATTCAATGATGACATTCTGCTTGGAAAACAGGCCATCTTATTCATACAACACTTCCCGGAAGCAAAATGATAAAAGTAAATGACGAATTATCATAAATAAGACTAACTTAGGCTTCTGCTTAAGCATGCTGATGGCACTTGCCAATAATAGCCTTGAAATTAGAACTGTCAAACCTCTGCACATAATAAAAGAGAGTTACCATCCCATTGAAAAATAGTCTTCAAAACTAAAGTGCCTTAGAAGTTGGAATTAAACCCAAATTCAGTCAATTGAAAGAATTAGAAATAACAAAAGCAATAATAAGACAAGAAAGAACACAAAAAATGATACTGATGCACCCATAACACGAGAACTAAATTTTTCTAATAACTGCTGAATTCAATATTGTAGGAGAAAATGTAGAGTTTGTCATTTATTAAGCTAAGCATATTTAACATTATGTAATTCACACCACGAAATAGTTCCCTCAGGCTTTGGTTACAGAAAATGTCAAAGCTAAGCAAAATACTCTTTCAAGCTGAAGTTCGAGACTGAGCAGGCATTCTTCAAATCACATGCCACTAAAAAAGTTTCAATCTGGTTGAGCATTTGAAGTGAATAAACTCAGAAACACCAAGATAAGAGGAAAATTTTACGTGTGGAATTTAAACTTCATGAAAACTAAAAATTTCTTGTTAAATTCACCGAGAATTCTTAAATTTGCAAAGGCAAAACAAAACAAGATAAAATCTTGTATATTCTACGGAAACACTACTCTTGAGATTATGAGTCGATATATACAAGTTATAGATAGATGAAATAGATGCGTGGCAAGCAAGAAAATGAGCTAATTATTCATTCTTGTAGCAATACCATGCTAGTCTTGGAAGGTATAACAAGACCCTTGCTGAAGATCTATATATATGTATCGCATGCTCATAAATGCGAGAACATATTTTTTTTCCATTTTTTGACCTTTAAAAATCATTTCTAACGAATCAGAACAGGGAAAAGAACTAAAAGAAGAATCAGGTCCTATACATTGGTGAAAATTCTTATTAATCTCATCTCACAAGAATCAAAGTACTTCCAAGAAATGACAAAACACTACAATTATAACAGGTACCTCCACTTCCCTAATAAATAATCAGACCAACAGTTATAAACTCCGAAAAACAAAGAAACGCTATTTTCTTTCACGATCATCCATATTTTAAGCTCTTTAACGGAGAGAAAAGCTAACCGTGGATTCAAAACGAAGAAGAAACAGCCGCGTAACTCCAATTCCAAAACTCAAGAATCGTTTTCGCAAAAAAAAAAAAAAAAAACAGAGATCTCGGAGAGCGAGAGAGGATCAGTGACGATCAAGAGTGAACTGAGAGGACGAGCAGACAAATCGTTGAAGAAGCAAGCGTGGAAAATCGGTTACGATGGACGAAGACGGCTGCAAGCAAAGAAAGCGAGCGAAGGACGTGATTTTGCTGTTGCTTTTGGCGGTTCGTAATCGTTATGCCTGGTATATACAACGAGAGTCGGCGTGAATTGAAATATAGGAAATTATAGGGGCTTTCCGATTTAGACCTTTCAATTATGTATATTTAACTTTCGGCTTAAATTTATAACTCAGTTGATGATCTTTATTTAGAATTTAATTCTCACGTTACTTAGACTAATAGCTTAAGATATAAGATTTGAGTAACACATATTTAAGATAATGTAAATTAAAAAAAGATCATATTCTTTTAAACCATACATAAATTCTTAAAATAAATAACATATAATAACTTTTTACAGTTCGTCACCAAAAAATTTGAAAACAAGGAACATTCGAATATCTCAAATCAGAATAATTTTTAAATGATTTTTCGTCATAACTGTTTCTCGTAATGTAGGAATTTTATTGGATATGTAAATATTTGAACCGCAAAAACATATTGTTGTCGTGAAATAGTAGAAACACAAGACCCTACGATGTTATTGAGGTGGGATAGACAAAAAAGTTTTGGTAGAGGATGTCGGAGTGGGTTCGGAAGGCATCGAGGTGGCCGTATGATCTGGTGGGTTATGTGTTTGTATTTCGAGACAATGGGAAGGTAGGGGCAACACTTTAACTAATGTATGTTTTTGCATAATTAATCAAGGTGTAAAATTAAGAAAATAACTAAAATTTTCATTAATAAATAAAATGATAGACAAAAAGCAAATTATTTGGTCAAAATCTAATGGTTAACAAGCATGTCTATTTTCAGATAATTACTAATTTTAGCAAAGAAGAAGAAGAAAATCAAGAGGTTGATGAAAGTGGCATCTTGCTATCAAAAGTAGTCCCAACATGCTGAATCACAAACCCATAAATCTTCCTTTTCAGTTTCTCAATCTTTTCTGCATATTGGTCGTCTCCTCTAGACATCATTCCATCTAGCCAATCATTGACCCGCTTCAACTGCGACAAGATTGCTGCAATGGAGCCACGGTCTAGCGGTGTTGCTTTCAGTTCAGACTCTCCAAAAACCTTGAAGCCTGTATCAATGGAGTCCTCGACAAAACGAAGAAACCACATTTTCATTTCAGCCTGCAAGTTCATTGCTAGCTCTAATGTTTCTTTCCTCCCATTACTCTTTGCCCATTTCATTGCACTGGAATTGGACTGTCTTTTTGAAGTGGGCTTCAGACAAAACAATGTAGGCTCTTTGCTTTTAGTGGAGATAAGTGAGACTATCTCGAGATTGGTGGACAAGGCAGCCTCAACCCAAAGAGAGACGGATTTGGATTGCTCAAGCCGGGAATGGACACGAGGCGTGTCCTTATTCAGGCCGATAACAGCTGATTCAGCGATGATTGTTGAACTTACGGCATCGTGAATAGAAAAAAATTGATCAATTGCAGGTAGAGGATTTCCAGTCTTGGATGCGGATGCAAGGTCTGAAAACATGCTGCAAATTGAAAATTCAGAGAAAAACTTTCATTCATTAATAACTAGCCTTCAAAGAAATGAAAATTTCTCCTCTCGGAGAAGATATAGGACAATTGGCTGAGAATTTTATCAGACCATCTTACGCATTTCAGAAATTATGATTATTAAAGAAGTAATTAGGAGCAACAATGGAGCAAATATCTTGCGTCTCCACAACTATTTGCACAAGGAAAGAGGAGGTACCTTAAATTCCTTATAATGGAATCGGTAGCTACGGCTTCTTCCAGTGCTTCAGCTGCAGCTGCCGAAGCCAATGTTCTCCTTAGCATAGCTTCCTGCAATGTCAATGTGTTAAAATAAAAAACTAAGTTTCATGCACTTTATTTTCATCAATAATTTGAGTATCTGAAGCCTAATTATAGCTATTGCCACAATCTCCATTTATATGCTTCTCTATACAGCAACAGAGCACATGTAATTCTTGCATCGCAAGATAAATGCTATTAATTATATGCTTTATTGTTTTTCATTATATAATCTTCCACTTTTACGTGAGACTAAGTTTTTGGGGAATGAAATTAGAACAACTTTGAGCTGTTATAGAGCCTAAAGGAACTAATGGTTTACCTTGCCGAGCTTAGCAAGATCTGCGGAGATTGCATCAAGTGGAACACTTCCATCAGTCCACTTCTTGTCGTGAAAAGTAATGCCAAGAGCTGCAAAGTTTGGCTCCTCTTGAAACAAGCAAGCTTCGGATATTCCATGTTTTGATTTCTCTTGTATCAAAGAACTATCAGTACTGGTTTTTCGACCATTTACATCACTTAAACGTCTTGAAATGGCAGCCTGAAACATAAAAAAATGATTAAGTTTCATTACAATGCGTAGATTCGGATAAGACAAACAACCTAACAGCACCTGAGTACGCAAAAGAGCTTTAAGATCTGTTTTGCTTTTTGAAGAAGCCTTCTCTGTATGATCCCCTGAAGCTGCAACTGCTGGCTGCTCGTCCCAACTTTTCCTTATCGACTTTGCAGAGCCAACTGTAGCTTCAGAGACCTTGGAATTCACTGCCACTATATTTGGAATGATCTTCTTCGCAGTCGAATCACAAGCTCCAGCTAGCAAGGGCGAGACCTTTACACCTGCGGATAACCTTCTCCCAGGAGAAAGTGAAGCCCTCCGTGCACAAGGTGACGCCTTCCTCGCATTTGGAGATGGCTGCCGGTACCTAGAGGGCACTACAATGGCTGCCTCCCTCGAAGACCTACGATTCTCTTCTCGAGCAGCGACCAAGCTTGGAACCACACATTTGGAAGGCACCGGAGAAGCTGACCTCTTTCCCTTCCCAACTGGCGAAGGATCTCTCTCTGCCACAGCCATATTTTTTTTGCCGGCCAAAGAAGATCTTTTAGTTTCGGCGGGGGAGGGGAATCGTGATGGCTTCTCGCAAATCTTTTCTTCCTCACAATTACCCAAAATTTTAACTGGCAGATTATCTCGACGAGCAAGCGCCTGTCTGACCCTCACTTTTTCAGCCTTTGATTCAACCTTAGATTCCTTAATTTCGCAACGAGGCGGCTCAAATTTCTTACCTGATAAGTACATAGAAATCGGATCCACAGATTCACCAGATTCTGATGCCGGTTGAATCACAAATTCTCTTTTTGACGAAAAAATCCTCGCAACCAGAGGATCTGGACTTCCAACAAAGGGATGACGACCCGCGATTGGTCGAATTCCACAAACACGTGGAACGGGGGAATCAAACTCAAATCGATCAACATAGACGAACTGGCCGAGCTGCAGTTGGTTGGTGAGGATAAGATCATTATCACGTTCAGAGAGAGAAACGTAGGTGGAGTTCAGAGAATCAGAAAGTTGAACGTAGAAACCGTGATTAGGCCAGAGATCAGAGCCAGCGAGAGCAGGGACTATGCCAACAACTTGGAGAAGGGCTGAACGGTGGTCGCCGGTGACGCGGGTACCAGAATTCATATACTGGAGTAGCTTGAGAAGAATTCCGGGAGCCAGAGAAGCCATTGGCTAAACCTAAACCTATGTGAGAGGGACGATTGGTGGTTAGCAGGGACGGAGTAAAGAACAGAAACTGGGTCCCGCGTAGAATATGGCCGTTACGAGATTCAAATTCAAACGCCCGCCTTTAACCAATATTTCGAAATCAGTTGCTAGCGCAACTGTTTAAGCCTAATCATCATTTTTCGTTAAATTTTTTAAGATAATTAACAAAAAAAAATGATGTTTTTTTTAACTAAAATGACTTTTTTTTGGTCTTTTAAAAAAAAATCAATGTGTTTGATTTTTTTTAAAAAAAACTCAATATCTTTATTATTCATCTAAAAAACTTAAAAACTACAAAAAATTTGCAAAAACACTCATTCTGACTGGCCTTTGAGTAGACAAACGTGTGGAGGTTGGCCAGTTCAATCGAACCGGCCAGCCTCCATTATTTTTTAAAAAAAAAAACATAAAGAGGCTGACTAGTTCGATTGAACCGGTCGGCCTCCATTATTTGAAAAAAAAACATAAAGAAATCGAACCGGCCGGCCTTCACACGTTTGTCCACATAAAAAGTAAATGGAGGCCGACCAGTTCAATCTGACAGCCAGCCTCCATTTAAAAAAAAAAAGGGGGGGAGGCCGACCGGCCGCCCCCACCCTATAAATTGGTTTTCTCATTTCCATCCAAATCACACCTCTAAAAATTTCTGTAATACTTTCTTTCGATCATTTTCTTTATCCAACGGTATTTCGTTTCATTCCGAACGAAAAGCGTAAATTTTTATTTATTAGTTACAATGTTTAGTTATTTTGATTTTTGCTTACATTAATTTTTAAACTATTTAATTTAGTTTTTTATATTTTATTTATTTATTAATTATAATATTTAGCTATTTAGATTTTTGCTTATATTAATTTTTAAATTATTTAATTTAATTTTTTTATATTTTATTAGTTACGATATTTAGGTATTTTGATTTTTGCTTATATTAATTTTTAAACTATTTAATTAATTTTTTTATATTTAATTATTTTATTAGTTACGATATTTTGATATTTTGACTTTTGTTTACATTAATTTTTAAACTATTTAATTTAAATTTTTTATATTTTATTAGTTACGATGTTTATGTATTTTAATATTTAAACGAGCTAATCTTTTTTTTGTGGCTAAATTATTTATTTTCATAGTGGTATAATTGTACTGTGTAAATAAGTTCTGTCTAAGCAGACTTGAATTTAAGTGGGACCATTTGTGACCCCTTAAGTCTTTCCTGGAAAGTTACTTGGAAAGATAATTTTGTCTAAATAGATTGTCCAGTACAATCTTTTCTGGAAATTATCATAATCAGTATTATGCACGCTGTATAACTATTTTTTATAATTATTATTCTCACTGTTTTATTTTTTTCCAACATGAGGTTTGAGAACATACTTGCCATGAAATTTTGGAATAGAGACTGCGAAAGTATATTTGAGAAGGATTTGCTGAAACGTAAACTTATCTATTGCATGACTGTCGACTTTAGTGGTTGAGAGTCGTTAGTGATTAAAAAGATGTTTGACAACATCAGCTTCACGGGGTGTATTCGTTGAATAGCTACGTATGTAAGTGCATAGTTCGATTGCTCTACGCGAACTTGATAGTAGCAGGGAGAAATGGAGTTATTAGTGGTCTGACTATTAAAATTCTTGGTAATGAGGTGACAATTTGACCAGAAACAATAAATCAATTGCTAGGATTTAACGTTGAAGATGCAGAGCAATATTATCATACTTCTAACGACTGTCATTTTTTCACATTGCCTGAGGGAGTCGAGTTCCTACGACAAATTCACATCAATCCTAACATTGGGGTATTTATGAAGCCACAAACACGAGATTTGAATGTCACAAGGTGAATTCTTCGCAACATGTCAGCCCATACTATTCTGCCACGAGATAGACATCAAACTCTCGTGAGCTGCATGTACATGTATGTCATGAAAAAGTTGTGCAACGGGAAGCTTTTTGACCATACCTTCTTGATTTTAAGTCACATGATTGAAGTAGGCTGGACATCACAGACGGGTCTCCCGTACGGGACCTTGATTATGAAGATCGTCGAAGGAGTTAGCATTCAGATACCGGTTGGCGACCGAATGATAGCTCCCAAATCCATCGACCTATTTGACTACTCATTTGACTCGAATGGATCTCATGGAAGCCAATGGCGTTTGGATGCTGAAGAGCGATCAGAGAGTATCAACCTCTTAGGCAACACAGATGAAGGAGACTACCTCGCCACCATTGTCCCCACATGAGAAGGTCAATAGCGCATGAGATATAAGAGAGTTAATGCAGCAAATGTATGAGACACAGCAGACGAATAATGAGATTCTGCAGGCAAACCATCAACAGATGTATGAGTTGTGTTAGACAAGCAACTATCAAATGTATGAGATGCAGCGCTAGATACACCAAATTCATCAGACGTACCACGAGGACTTGCAACAAATTATTCAGATACAACAGAACCAGTAGCAACAAATGCAACTACTCGTAGAAAGGGTTGATGAAGAAGATGCAAGACGCAGACGCAGACACAGACGACGACAAAAACAAAGAGACAGAGAAGGAGAAGGAGAAGGAGACGGTGACGACTTTGATGTATAATTTTTATATTTTATTTTTTGTATTTAATGTCATGCAATTTGTTTTTGTAATGATCACGTAGCGATTAAATTTAAAAGGTTTTTTAATTGAGCAACAAATTTGAAAAAAAAATAAATAAATAAATAAACAATATAATTAATTATTAATTGAAAAAAATTAAATAAATAAATATTATTCGACAAAAAAATTAAATATAGAATTATTTACAATTTGAACTAAACTAAAATAGTGAATTACAATTTGAGCCACATTTTAAAAAATTAATAAATTAAATTATTATTACACTATAATTATCATATACTTCCTCTACCGCGACTGCGTATCGAAGATTCTTGCACATAATAAAATAAAACTATAATAAAAAAAATTACTAAGTTAATAGGAGAAACGCGTCAAAGTATACTTGCGTTCCGTCGAATGTGTTGAAACTCATTAACGTGTCTTGCGAAGTAGCGCTTGAAGTTGATCTCCTGTTACAACAAGTGCGAGTATTATGTCCATGCTGCCAACATATACGACACCTAATGGTGGAGTTCTTCCGACTAGTTTTTGTTTTCGAGCTTGACGGCTCATCGGCATCTTGCACTTTTGTCTTTTTTGGCCTACTAGGTTGGCGGTGTCTTATAGGCGGGAGGATTTTGTTCAGACCTTCTATTGGTGGCGGCCACATTATTCGCCCGCTAATAGGATGAATATAGTGTGAGTACATTTAAAGGTAAGTTACTCGGTGATAGTATTTGTGCACATAAGTTTCTATGATATACATGTAGAGAATAGAATGCACACACAGGATTCCAATAATGGCCCACCTAGTACAGTCGCACACACGATCATCCATGTCAACAATGAATTGTTCGTATCCGTTGGTAACCTCAAATCGATAACCTCCTGCAAATCTGGCTCGTCAATTTCCAGATGCTTCCTCTAATTTCGCAAGCTTTGTTTTTATCTGGGGACACAAGAGGTCTTCTGATTGGGACATCTTCTCATAATTTTTAACAATGCGAATCATCAATTTTTTTCGGATCCCGTCGAACATGGTCAAGATTGGTTTGTACCTGACAAGCAATAACACTACATTGAATGACTCGCACTCATTGTTTAAGCCCAAATCGCACTTTGGAATGGAAGAAAAGGCATGACTAGCCCAACGGCGAGAATCTTCTCCTCGAAGATATGTTTCGGCCTCCGGGCTAATCTGACGTAATTTCTCCATTTCATGCTCGAAATGAGCATTCGTGGGTGCTCTGGCCCCATTCCACATTGCATCTCTGTACGCAACACCCCGATATAGGGTTTTAAAATTCTGGTACATATGCCGGAGACATAAGCGGTGTTCGGCCTCTCGCAAGTGACGTTTCATAGCCTTTTTCAACCCCTGAAATTTTAACAAATTATATCGTCAACATAAAATAATACAACTACCACAAATATTTGAAATAACAAATAGAAATGCATTATACGTTTTGTCGATCTGAAATAATTGTCCAATCGCGTCCTGATTCAGTGTCTAGGTCTTCCTTTAATATTTGCAAAACCCACTTCCATGAGTCCGCACACTCAGATTCGACGGTGGCAACAGCAACGAGATATATTCCATTGTTGCCATCAATACTGACGGCTGTGAATAATTGGCCGGGACACGAGCCCTTAAGATGACAGTCATCCAAACAAATAACAGATCTATCGTGCTGCAACAAACATGTCTTGCCAGCAGCCAAACACATATAGAATCTTTGAAATACCATTGTATTTTGGCCCCCTAGGATACCATACATTTTAACTGTGCTACTTGGATTTGATTTTAATATTTTTGCTCTGTACGATCACAGTTGCTCGTACTGTTCGTAGCATTTTCCTTCATTAATAGTTCGAGTTATACTTCTTGCTCTTCTGGCAATACTGGTTGAAATATCAACCATGTAATCTCTATTCACTGTCTTGATAATAGAAGGGAAGTCTCATGTAGGGTGACTTTTAAACCTATCTGGGTAATTATTTGCTACCCATTTTGCTATAACATTTCGATTCTTCATTTGCCTTGAACAGCTGTGAATGTTGGTAAAGGTCGATATATGAAACATGATCACGTTTTGCATCTTTGCAGCATATAGTCGCTACTGACATACAGATTCGCAAACAGCCTTCAATCGGCTGCGATCAATTTTGGCGAACCGTATACCATAACCATTTTCTAGAGAATATTGAACTATTTCTTCTTTGATATCTCTTAACGAACTATATTGTTTACCCAAAAATAATTTTTCACTTGATATTTGTGCACTTACCGGTCTACTTTCCACCTACTCGTCATCTGAGGCGACTGGTCTTCGAAGCTCATCGTCCAGTGTTTTGGAGGTTGCATACAACTATATTTCTTCATTTTCATCTAATTGATTGAATGTTTGTACCTCACCATATGCAGGTGAAGCATCCGCTATCCACTCATTATTAGCTTCAGAATCTGCTAGCTTGTTTAAATCAACTGATCTACTAGAATTTGAATTCATCGTCGTCGCTAATATAAAAAACCTCCTATTGGGAAACAATAAAACGGTGAGAATGATTATTGTAAAAAATAGTTATACGGCGTGGAGAGTATTGATCAGGATAATTCCCAGTAAAGATTATACTTGACAATCTCCTTAGACAGAATTAGCTTTCCAAGTAAATTTCCAGGAAAGACTGCAGGGATTACAAACGGTCTCACTTAAATTCCAGTCTCTCTAGACAGAACTTAATTACACAGTACAATTATACCACTGTGAAAATAAATAATTTACCTACAAAAAAAAAGGTTAACTCGTTTAAATATCAAAATAGCTAAACATTGTAACTAATAAAATAATAAAATATAAAAAAATTAAATTAAATAGTTTAAAAATTAATATAAGCAAAAATCAAAATACCTGAATATCGTAATTAATAAAATAATAAAATATAAAAAAATTAAATTAAATAGTTTAAAAATTAATGGAAGCAAAAATCAAAGTATCTAAACATCGTAACTAATAAATAAATAAAATATAAAAAATTTAAATCAAATAGTTTAAAAATTAATGTAAGCAATAATCAAAATACCTAAACACCATACCTAAAAACCGTAACTAATAAATAAATAAAAATTTACACTTTTCGTTCAGAACGAGCCGAACTTGCCAGCCTCCAAGAGTTTGTCCACCCAAAGGCCGGCCAATGGGTATTTTTGCAAATTTTTTATAGTTTTTAGTTTTTTTGAATGAATAGTAAAGATGTTGAGTTTTTTTAAAAAAAAAACCAAACATCTTGGTTTTTTTTAAAGAGACCCATTTTTTTAAAAAAACTTCTAAAATTTATTATTCATCGAATTAAATCTCAACGTATTATTAATAGGCAAAATGAACATTCTTGACATGCCTCTCACACTAAATAACAAATTAATTTTGTAAAAAAAAATCAAACGATATTCAATTTATTTAACATTTTTACCATATGTTTAACATATCATGAGAAAATAATCTAAAATTGTTTGTGATTTTCTAACACTTGTACGATTTATTATAATTTTAGTTAATTATATTATAAAATAATTATAATAAATCGTAAAAGTGTTAGAAAATCACAAAAAAATTTAAATTATCTTCCTATAATGTTTTAAACATGCAGTAAAAATTTTCAAATAAATTGAATATCGTTTAGTATTTATTTCAAATTAATTTATAAAGTGAAGAAGAAACCGGGGTCACTTATAAATTAATTTTTAAAAAAATATCAAATGATATTTAATTTATTTGAAATTTTTACCATATATTTAGCACATCATAAAAAGATAATCAGAAAACTTTTGTGATTTTCTAACACTTTTACGATTTATTATAATTGTTTTATAAAATAGTTAACTAAATTATAATAAATCGTACAAGTGTTAGAAAATCACAAAATTTTTTAAATTATCTTCCCATTATGTGGTGAATATGTGGTAAAAATTTTAAGTAAATTAAATATCTTTGATATTCTTTTAAAATTAATTTATTATTTATATTGATAGGCCGGCCGTTCCAATTAGACTGGTTGGCCTCTTCGAAGAGGCCGGTCAAGAAGGTTTATTTTAATTATTTATAATATTTTAAAGTTTGGTTCGATAAATAATAAACTTTAAGTATTTTAAAAAAAAAACTCATAATTTAGAGTTTAAAATAAAAAAATATCCAAAAATGATTAAATATTAACAAATTCACATTTAAACTATATTAGTAAACAAAATAACTCTTAAACTATGCTATATAAACAAAATAATCTTTATCGTCCATATATCCATTAAAATTTGTTCGTGCAGAAATCTAGTATTGGAAGGCTGGAGTCTTCTATAGCTGGATCCTGCTCTAGAAGGTAAAAAAGAGCGGGATCCCACTGATGAAGGACGGGCCCTCGCTCCAACACAATAATTCTCAGAGCGAGATTCCGCTTTCTAAGACTAGTCTCCCACACAAATAAATTTTAACGGGTATATGAACAACAAGAGCTATTTTGTTAATAAAATATAGTTTAAGGGTAATTTTATTAACAAATGTAGTTTAAAGATAAGTTATTTAATCACCTCATAATTTAAAATTTTTTAGTTATTTAATCAGTTGATAATTTAAAATTTTTTTATTAATTACCTTTTTTTTTTATTAAATCTCGTTTTCTCTTTCCTTTAAATTGTCAATAGTTGCATTCTCATAGAGCATTGATTTATTATCTAGTAATGCTAACTCTCTTATTTTATTTTTTTGAATTACTTTCCAATTTGTCAGATAAATTTTTTTGTAATTAATATACTAAATTAACTCTTTATTATCCCATGATTAGGATTCACCGGACCTCACGAAATATGCAATCAAATTGCAAATGATGACCAACGAGGTATTTCATCATGTTTAGGCGAAACCAAGTATTTGTATTAATTTAAGAAATATAAATGAAGTATTAACTTGCTTTTAATCTCCGCAACTTCTATGTTACTTTTAGTGCGGCTAGAACTACAAAACCCTTCTAAGAAAAGTTGGTTGATGAATTTAGCAAATGGTGAATGATTTTGAAAATTTATTATTGTTAGAATTGGTTCTGATTTTATCTTTTATATGGGTCAGTTCAGTTGAACCAAGTTTGGTTTAGGTTTTATAGGTTCTCTTTAGTTAAAGATCGTTAAAAGGGAGGTCTGTTAATTAGAAGGGTATCGAGCCTTTCTAGGGCAGGGAAGACTAGTTGAAATATGTGATTGGGTTTCGAAGGACAGCAACGAATAAAGTTGGATTCAAGCGATTCCAAGGTGATCATCAGAGATGGATGACGGCATTTCGGTGTGTGAGCTATTTAAAGTCGTCGATCGGTGAGGATGGCATGCTTTGTTGTTTCTCGAGTTAGTAGGTTAATCCCGATTGTAAATGACTTTTTATTCTCTATTCTTGTTTTCTACTATCAATAAGAAAGAAAATAAATTGCATCCGTAAATGTAAAATTTAATGTCCACGTTATTGTTTGGTAGGATTACCCAATTGAATGTAATTTGTCATTAACTAGCTACAAAAATACGTTGTGTCATCAACAAAATAAGTAAAAATATCACACAGGTATGAAAGTAAACAGTAAACACTTGATTTAACGTGGAAACTCTATGATATAAAGGAAACAATGACAAAATAACTCCAATCATAACTTTCAGGCCGAAAAATAATGAGATTACATCGAATTCGTCAACTACTTGAAAGGATAAAATACGAATACGATAAGAAATTAATTTGGGCTAGTCAAACATAATAAACGAAAGTCTAGGGGTGGTCATACCGAACCAGAATCGGTGAACAAGACTAGAACAGACTATGTTGGTTTGGTTTGAGTCGGTTTTGAATTTTAAAGAACCAATATTTAGTTTTAATTTCAAAAACTGAAAATTTTGACTTAGATTTTGGTTTTAAAATCTAAAAATCGGACCAAACTGAAAAAATCGATTAAAATAAAAGTCAACTAAAAATTATTTAAATGTTAATAATCTATTCAAAAATGTTATTCATAGTTTTAAAATTTAAAACTTTTTATTGTTACCTAAACAATAATTAAATATTGTATAATTATCAATTAAATTATATTAATTGATGATGAAATTATTAGATAATTAGTATTAAAATAATTAAATCACATAAATTAGTGATTCAATTAGTTGATTATATGTCATTAGTCAATATACTATTGAATTATATTAATTTGTAATTAATTCACTAGATTAGTATCAAATTAGTAATTTGATTATTGATATGAATTAGTCAGTGATTAGAAATTATTTTAATTAGTATTTAGATTAATTTTATATTTTACTAAACTGATAATTTAATATTTTTTTTTTTATTTTTGAAGATATTAATTGAAATTGAACCAGAATCAATCGAGAATTTCAGTTCGGTTTCCAATATAGGATGGTTCAGTATGGGTTCTATTTTGTTTGAGCAGAAAAAAAAATAGTCCGGTTTAGTTAGACTCTAAAACTGAACCGAACCGAACCAATTTTTGCTCACACCCAAAAAAATCATCTAATCAATTAAAGCATGACAATTAATTCTAGAGAAGGCTAATAGAAATTTCAACCGTTAAAGTTGATTATGGACACCATGAAAACCACTTGAAAAGATTAAGACAAGACCACAAATCCATGCTCGATCCCTCGTCGAAAGTAACTCTTCTTCTTCTCTCGTTTTGTCTCCCCCGACCCTCGCGGAAGATCTCCCTCCATTGTTAACAAGCTATCGTTTCTCTCGACATTTCCCATAATTTACCCTTATGAGAGCAAATAAGCCCCATTGGGCTTTTTCTTTATAAAATAATTATTATTTATTATTTAATTACTAGATTATGAGCTTGCTTTGATTGTTTTACAGGCCTTTTTCTGTCACATTTAATACTCTGTTCTTATAAAGAACAAAATTAAAATAATGAAATACTGAATGAGAAACAATAACTTTAGAAGCAACAGCAGAACCAAGTTAATTCTTCCCGAACATATGTCGTTGTTTTTCAGTCAGATTATCAGACCCTTTTGAATGGGTCTGATCAGATTACACGATGAGTTTCACCTAAACTGTGTAAATTTCCTGAAAGAAGAAAATTTAAGAAACTTCCCTTCTTATGTGCTCCCCTTGCTTGTCGTCTTCTTCTTCTCCCTCTTTCTGCATCCGTATAAGCTTCTTCCGAAACCCAGAAATCGTAAGTGAAAACACGAATCGTTTGACTTATATTCCTGTTTCGGGCACTCAGACTGATGTATCGGATCATCGCTGAAAAGTCAAGAGAATCGATCTCTAATTCCGAGCTAATCTGGAATGGAATGATCGTGCCAGCACAAGAGCATGGAGACACAGCGGCCGAGGATGTAGAATCGAGTTTTCTGCTGCTTGATCATCAGCATGCACCGTTTCCGGAACCCGGTTTTCCGGCGACATCTAGGTTCTGTGGAGGAGGAAGGAGGACGATGAGAAGAAAGCGACATGCTATTGAGAATGAGAAACTAAAGATAGGCTTCTGCAGGCTGTGGTTGGCTATTTATGCTTTCTTCCGGGCCAGTTACGCCCCTCTCTAAATTTGTAACAAGACATTTTTACCCCTTGTATGAAAAAAAGCAAACTAAACGTTAGGTTGTTGGAAAATATTAAATGCTATATTACGTAATAGCTTCATCATAATATATTAAGAAATTTAATTTTTATTTAACGATAAAAATGTACTAGAGAAAGTGGCTTCATATTTGTTAAACATTTGGGGAATTTTCGTATTATTAAACTTCTTTTGTAGAATGCAATCTCGACATTTTTTGGGTATCATTAATTTAATTTATCTATTAAATTTAATATTCATATACTAATTTTTTCAATTAATTAGACGTTTTAAGTTGATATCTAATTTTTTTAGTAATTTTAAATCAATTGCGAAATCTGTCGAGAGATCGGTGGTTATAAATCTTCGAAGGAATAAATTTCAAGTTAACATTTGATTTACATGTACTAAATTTTACTAATTATTAATGACGATATCTAAATTATTGATAATTTAAAAATCGAGATTTTATTTATCAAAATAAATAATTTTTGATTTAATTTATAAATAATTTAAAATATTAGTCTAAATTGTACTTTATCCTAGTTATGTTATTAAAAAAGACTAAAGTACATAATAAATTATGAACTTTTGTGGGTTGTTCAATTTAAATTTTAATTTTTTTGACAAAATTAAATTTTAAGTTTTAAGATACGTTCTATTTAAACCTTGAATTGTTTTGAACAAATTAAACTTAAAAGTTTGAACCATCAACAAATTAGATCTTGTTATTAAAACTAGACTCTACTCATTTCGCCTCTAATCGAAAACAAACGAACTGATATTGTAATATTTATATTTTTTAATTTAAATTTTAAAAAGGACAAAATTTAGATAAATTTAGATAAATTTAATTTAAATCAAATTCAAATCTTTTCTAGACGAACGATTATAAATTAAAAAAAAATAGAAATAAATCAAGAAACACTACAAATTCGGTTCATCATCAATTGTTGAATGTGCAGAGCTTAAGGTTTATTAGGTTAAAAAAAAAAGATCAAGATTTAGTTGAATGAATATTAAAGTTTAGAATTTATTTTGTTGAAAAAAATTATGATTTATGATTTATGTGGGAACGGAATCATAAAATTCGGGTTTAATTTGTCCTACGCCATAAAAAAAATGTAAAAGGGTATTTTGGGCATATAGAAAAGAAGCACATTCCAGTTGGAATGGTCAAAGGGGCACGTCCCTTCTGACGAGGTTCAGACAAAGAGACAGTGACGTGGACGTTTTGGAAAAGAGAGAGGAAGCCGTGTTCGAATCCAAATCCTTATTAGCGGGACCCAGTGACCCACACAGTTCCTCGGTCTTATCGTCTGAGATGGCTTTTGTCCTTTTCCTATATTTCCCTCGTGTTTTTTTGTACCTTCCTCCAATTAAAATATGGAGACAATAAAGTCGGCACTCTACATGTCGTCACACTCCATGCCGACTTTCCTTCTTATCATTCCGCAGACAAATAAAATATATATTAATTTAAGAGTTTTTTTAAATAAATCTTATAGGATCGATTTTTCTTTACAAACCCTCCAAATTTATTATTTATTGTTCCAAACCTCATAGCATAAAAAATAAACAATTCAAACTCTGACAGTTAGGGGTGTACGTGGTTCGATCCGGTCCAGTTTTGAAAAAAATTAGGACTGCACCAATAATATTTGGTTTTTAATTTTCAGGACCAGTACCATCAAATTTTTTTTAAGAACCAGACCAAAACCGGACCAAATTTTAATTTCAGTTCTGGTCGGATTTTGGTTTTTCTATTAAAAAATTATTTTTTAATAAAAATTATTTTTTAAATAATAAAATCCAAATTAAAGGAAAAAATTCTTATATTTTGCTTCTTCTATTGACTTTTGCTTTTTAAAATAAGTGTTTAAAATAATGAGTGTCGTTAACATAACAAATTGTCATAATATCTACTATCTAATCATAAAGTAAAAATCATTATACGTAAATCAAGTTAGTAAAGCTACAATAAAACATATAGTGTCCAACATTATATTACAAAATATCGGCTATTCTGTTATAAACCTGCAAAAATGAAAAAATAAAGTACGTCATTACTAAAAAATGCAAAAAAATATAGTATTAATAAAAATATAATTACATAGAAAATAAAGTAGAAAACAATCAAACATATACCAACGGAATTCGATGTCCATGTTCTCACTATTCGTTGATGTTAATTGGTTCACTATCTTCATCTGGTGATGTAAAATCTGCAAAATATAAGTTTCAACATAAGTATATAATGTATAGTAATTACTAAAAAAATATGAGAAAAATATAAAATACACTTTTGTCAAACTTATCAACCACGTCCTTAAAATACACTTTTGGCTACATCATGTTTTGTCTCACCAATCCAGCTTTGAGTACAAATAAGTGTCTCGACAGTCTTTGGAGATAAAGAACTACGAAAAGAATCCAGAACACGTCTTCCACAACTGAAAGCTGACTTCGAAGGAACAGTAGAAATAGGAATACCCAATACATCTTTTTTAATTTTACTTAATATTGGATATTTCAATGAATTCACTTTCCACCATGCCAAAATATCTTGATTGTCTAAAAATTTTTCCAACTCTTCGGATAAATACAGATCGACATCTGTTCTCTTGCTTACAGTATCTAACTCACTATGACGGCTACAAAACATCTCATAGACCTTATTGTTGGCAAAACTAATAATTCGTCCAGTAGATGAAGCTGTGGCAACACTTGTGCTACAAGAATCTTGTGACATACTTAACCTAAAATTCAAATTATATTGAACATATAATCTATTAATCGCACCTTGTACTTGATTCACCAAAGTTGTTGCTCTATCATTGTCGCCAATGGTAAGACAATATTGCAAAAATTGTATTTTACATCTCGAATCTAATACAACTGCAACGTACATGAAAAAATTAATTTTCTCACAACTTTCCCAGTATTTGTCAAATTTTCCTTCCATTCCAATAGCTATATTCCTCAAGGATGGATTGTCAGACTGAGCATACTCTATGATAATCATTTTCAAATTGCATACTTCACTAAAATAAATATTTGAAGTTACGCACGAAGATGCTGAAACAATCATAGTTGTATCATAAAAAATCTTCAAAAACTTGACAAGTTCTCTAATATTCTCCCAATCTGTTGTAGTGGGAGATGATTCCCCACTCAAATCACCGACATAATTACTATCGGTTTCCATTAACTTGGCAAAAGCTTTTTCAAATTTTGCAGCACTTGCTAACATCAAATATGTAGAATTCTATCTTGTAGACATATTAAGAGAAACACTACTTTTGCATGCAATTTTAACATTATCAACACAATTCTTAAAAATTTGTAACTTCGCAGGTGAAAACCGAACATACTTAACAGCTCTACGTACTCTACTAATAGCCTTTTGATGATCTTTCAAGCCATCACTTACAATCAAGTTCAATATGTGTGCAAAACATCGCACATGCATGTATTCTTCATTCACAATCAAACCATTCCAATTTCTAACACTTTTGATCAAATATTAAATTGCAACATCATTCCAAGAAGCATTATCAACTGTAACAGTTAACACATTTTCAATTCCCCATTCAAACAAACATCTTTCTACTTCTTTACCAATTGTCTCACCTTTATGATTCGAAATCAAACAAAAATTCAAAATCCTCTTATGCATGGTTCAATCATTATCAATATAATGAGCAGTTAAAACCATGTAATTTAAATTTTGAATAGAAGTCCATGTATCTGTAGTCAAACATACTCGTTGTGATGTTATTCTAAAGTACTCTTTCAATTTCATCTTTTCTCTTTCATATAGATTAAAAATATCACGAGCAACAGTGACTCTAGAAGGTATGGAAAATTTTGGTTGCAAATATTGGGAATAGGCTCTAAAACCCTCTCCTTCAACAAATCTCAAAGATAATTCATTAGTAATTATCATCTTCGCAAGTAGTTCTCGACAAGTATCAACACTAAAACAGGAAGGTTGTTGTCATCTATTATTTGTGTTCTGAAAGCTCAAAGTTTTTTGCTTCACGTTTACATTTGCCAATAATTTCGTACAAATACGAATGTGTTTTTTCAAACTATATGTCTCATTCTTCAGTGTATCACATGCATATGTTCTTCCACAATGATTACATTTTGCTTTAGAGTTGTTATCCTTGTCATTTTCAATAATGGTAAAATGATTCTAAACTTCAGATTTTTTTGTCCTTCCCCTACGTACGCTAACAACAGAACTGGTAATAGGCGTAATCCCTACATTTTCATTAATGCTTTCTGTTTCCATCCTATAAATATATAACTTATCAAAAATTTAATCTAACAAAAAGTAAATCATCCAAAACAATATTTTCGTAATAAAAACAACAACATTTTCGTACAACAACAACAACAAAAAAAAAACACCCACATTTGCAAATTCTTGAAAAATTAATATAATCAAATGCTCTCGTCCGAAGAGTCTCCCAAAAACAGAAGTATAATGAACTTTAAAACAACAACATTTTCGTACTACAACAACAACAAAATAAACAGGCACATTTTTAAATTCGACAATATACTGAAAAATTAATATAATCAAATGCTCTCGGTCACGTCCGAAGAGTCTCTCAAAAACAGAAGTACAATGAACTTTAAAACAGCAACATTTTCTACTACAACAGCAACAAAACAAACATGCACATTTTCAAATTCGACAATATACTGGAAAATTAATATAATCAAATGTTCTCGGTCACGTCCGAAGAGTCTCCCAAAAATAGAAGCAGAATTAACGTAGAATAAAAAGAGCAGAACCAAACCTTTGGTTTGAATTTTAATGATGCTCGATTGAAACAGAACCGAACAACGAAGCAAAACACTGAACAACGAACTCTGCTGGGTGGAAGAACTGTGAAAATCACAAAATTTTATTTGTTAACTCATCACTTTCCATCTATTACAATCATAAAACCAAAATTGTTAATTAAATCAAACTTCAGGATGAACAAATGAGAAAGTTCCAAAGGAAAACAACGTATGGAATACGAAGACGAATCAAATGTAACTTATGAAACTAGAAGACCAAATGAAACTAGAAATCAACATTTAAGAGATGAACTTAGAAAATCTCAACTATAGACTAATATAGATAGTAAGCAACACTTACTTAGAGTTAGGATGTGCATCAATTAGTGAAAAGAAAATAAAAATAGATAAATGGGCAAACAAATTAACTACCAAAATCTAATTGACACCCTTATTAGATACGAATGAAAACTTAAGCACAGTAACACATACAATGATAGTAATGACGCTAGTAGGAATAGTCAAAGAATGAGCAGAAAAAATGACAATAACAAACGTACCCCATAATTTCACAGGAAAAGATTATTTTAATGCATTCTTAGAATCACTATATCAAGAATTCTTCAGAACAACAGTAAACTAATCCGGGGAAATTATATAACCTATGTTATTTAGGACAATTCTTACGTGACTATGAGATAGCATACTACAAACTAATTGATGAAACCAAAAGAAACTTTTATAGATTAGCATTATTCGATCAAATTCCCCACGTAGGATTAAACATAAAAAATGAATACATACAAAGTATGTGATGTAACAACTAAATAAAAACATCTTATTCCTAAATGAAAAAAAATCACAATTTCGAGTACGAAAGTATTAAACAACAGCAGATTATTAAACAACAGTAACAAAAAATTGTTAAACAGTTGTTGATATAACAACAACAGCCACCGGATTTCTATCAGATTTCTACCAGTGAACAACAAATCTTTCGGACAACACAAGCAAAGTGACAGCGAACAACAACAGTTGATCAAAAATATAATCAAGAGTTTGTAATGCTAAAAACCGAAAGTACATCTGAAGTTAAAACCAGCAAACATACTACGGTTAAACAGAAAACACAAAATAGAGAGTTGGTACTGCAAATGCACGCAGAAGACTAAAACAGAGGGTCGGTACTCTTTCGGTTAAGCTGAGAGAGTACCCCAAAATCCAGAACGAAATATCACAAAAACAGGTGAAAAAATGTATGAAACTTCTAATGCGGGTCTGCAGCTAACCTGTAATCGAAGAAACAAGTGTGCGACAGAAGATGAGCGGCAGCGAGGGCGAGAGACTGAGAGTGAGCACTGAGGGACGGCGACTCGGCGAGGACGAGAGACTGAGAGTCAACACTGAGCGACGACGACTCGTCGAGGTGAAGAGACTGCGATTGGTTTTGAGAGTCAGAGAACAGAGAACTCAGTATAATAGGGTTACTCTGCCATTTGTCCGGGTCGGTTTCCATGATTTTTATAATCAAAATCGAGAACCGAACCGGATATTTCAGTTCTGTAAAGGGCTGAACCGAAACCTGTTTAATTTTTACTCAAAACCAACCAAAACCGAACCAATTAGGTCGGTTCTGGTTCGGTTCTTCGGTCTGGTCCGGTTCTGTACACCCCTACTGACGGGGATCACCATCGTCCGATTTCCAGAGATCAAGGGTCGATAGGGGGTGGATGTTCCACGTGCACCGCACATGATTTTAAAACGGAGGGTTATCACCCTCCTATCTCTGTGTGTTCAATTTTAAGGTTCTCGGGAACAGGGGATCATCACTCATCAATCGACCTCCCAATCTCTATTTATCCAATTTTGAGGCTATCGGAAACGAAATGTCACCATCCTTTAATTGGCTCTCAGATCTCTGTGTTGGATTTAGAACTCTTGGGTACAAGGGGTCACCACCACTCGATCAGCCCCCAATCTTAGAGGTTTATTTTAAAAAAGCCCTTAATTTAATTATATTATTTAATAATAAAATAAATTAAAAAATTAAAAAAATATAATCTACATGTTTGTTTATTTATCTATAAACATAGATATAGATATAGATATAAATAGAGCACGACGACTATTTAACAAACTAGGATGATAAAAAGACCACAACCCCGGATTAACTAAATCAAGACGTTATGATTTAATAGTAAACTAGAGCCAAAAGAGAATTGAATTGACAATAGAAAAATGCAAAACCTTGACTCGATAAGCCTGGCTTTACGGGACAAGGCTTGTGGAGTTCACTCCAATGGCTATGTTAAGCACCACCCACGGGCCCAATTCTCCTGCCGTGAATTCTTAAAATTACTGATTTTGTGCGTGAACCCAACAAAGTGATCCAGTACATAGACTTGAGACGTGCTATGTTTTTAGGGGCAAATATTGTAACGTGAAGCGTTACGGTATACGCTAAGAATCTCAACATTTGGTAATCCTAATTTTTCTCTTTAAAACATACACAATTTGTATTATTAAACTATTGGACTCCTTAAAACGTACAGTATTTGGATTATCAGGCTCTTAGACTCTTTAATAGAACAAACTAACCTAAACATGTTTAAATATCTAAACTGGAAAAGTTCTTCAAGAAATAGAAGCCCAATAGAGGAAACAAACAACATTCAAAGATCTAAAACTGCACGTAACACTCGAATCAGCTCAGCCGGATTTGTTAACTGCGGAAAATGTCCCTCTGCGTTAATCATTTCCACTGAGCACTTCCCTCTCATCTTCTCCTCCATGTACACCGCCACCGCCGTCGGTACCACGACGTCGTTTGCCGTCTGTATGATGGTGCAAGGGGTTGTGATGTCTTCAAGAATGCGTCTTTCGTCGCAGCCAAACACGACCTTGGCCAGAGGCAGAGCCACTTCTGGTCTCATCCTTTTCAAGCACTTCGCAACTAGTTCAACGGAGGTTGGGTCGTCTGCTCCAACCGCCAGAGCGGCGAAGTTTGTCGTCCAATTACTGTAGTTTGATTCGATGTTTAATATGATGTTCTCCACGTCTGCTTCCTCAAATCCACCTTCGTACCCATCCGAGTTCAAGTACCTGGTCGTCAAACAGAACACTTTGATTTAAACAGAAACCCTAAAAAAAACCTTGATTTTTCATAAACCCCGCACCAAAAAATTGGCCTAAATTTAATTCTGCTCCAACTCCAAAAGGTCTCCAATTCAAATAAACAGTAAATTAAGTTATGAATTAACTTTGTAATTTATGGTGTATGCACCTTATTAATTTTGAAGTAATTATGTTTTCAATTAACATTTTAATATGTAATTAGCCACTTTATGAATAATACTACATTTACTTTTTAATCCTACTATCTAATCATGTGTCAGCTCCCTGTAAAACTAAAGATGACCTAAAATTCAGTTGGTTGTAAAGGTTAATCCCATAATGGTAGATGTACACAATCTCATATTGCTTAAAAGAATAAAAATTGATTAATTTATAAATATAATTCTTCTTCCTACTTAATACAATACATTTTAGGATAACATAAAAAATAAATATGTGCAGCCTCCAATATAAAGCGGATAATATTATACTTGGAACACGTGACAAAATATAATTAATTATTTATAATTTATTATATTAATTCACTGATCAATATTTGTCGGTCAACGTAGCATTAATATTAAAATTATAAGAGAATAAACTATACAAAAGAAATTATTTCATTCATGTTTTATGTCTAGGTTTCTTTCTAAACCATTCTACTCAAAAATATATTCTTTATAAATTTATTTTCACTTTAAAAAGATTTCTTGATTGGAAATAATATTTTAATTAATAAATACGAGTAAATCGAAGATATGATCACACATACTCACAAGCGTGACATGTGCTTCGGTCTGTACTACAACAAAGTAATCTTAATTTGTGTCCGAAAATTTCCAAACACAAAGTGTTCAAGTCATTTGATTATAATCTAGGTGAAATTAAGGTAACGCAGAAAAAAAACATAATAAAATATTCAAATCCAAAGCTAGAAATTAAATAGACAAATAATACACACACACACACACATACCTTGGGGAAGCTCCAAGCAATACGAGTCTTTTAAAAAGATGAGGTCTTTTAATGGAAGCAATGCATCCAATCATACCAGCCATGGAGTGACCAACAAAAATGGCAGAATCTAACTTCATCTCATCAAGAAGGGCAATCAAATCATCGGCAAAAGCATCGTACGATGAGTGTTTTACAGGATTAAACAGGCTTAAGTCTTTGACTGACCCAGAAAAACACCAGTCAAAAACCAGAACCTGATGATTCGCAGATAAAGGTCCAATTATTTTGTCCCAAAAAGATTGATCTCCTCCATAGCCATGAGCTAAAACCAGGGTTTCTCTCCCTCCTGTACCGATTATTTTGCAGTTCATGGCCGTGGAAATACCCTTTTCAAGCATCACCATTTTTGCAGAGCTTGAAGACGAAGGAGGAGGAGGGGAGGCGGTTTGGCTACTTTGGAGTTATTTGCTGCTGGCTTGGCCTCAATTATATAATAGAAGAAAGAAAAGGAGGTGTTGAGAATTACACAAATTTTATTTATGTAAGAAACCCAAAAATAAATTCATTTATTTCAAGAGATATTCAAAGCTCAATTGCTTCTCTCTCTCTCTCTCTCTCTCTCTCTCTCTCTCTCTCTCTCTATATATATATATATATCTCTAAGGCCAAAAGTTTGAATTTGATCGGTTCATATTGTTCATAGAAAAAGGTATTCATGTGCAATTAACAAAATAATAATACATCCGATTGCAGTTCAAGTTATGCATGGATGCCATGGTCTCACTCTCAAAATCATGGATGATCTATAATTTATGTTTCCCTTTCTAGTTTCTAGAGAGTAACGCCATGGCAAGTTGATAGCCTCCAAATTAAATGTGCCGACCCACAAGAGGAACGTGCGTTAAACACTGTTTGTCAAATCAAGTCCTATAATTGAATTAATTAGCACTTATGAGCATGTTAAAAGGAGGCTTTTACTAAAACCATTTAGTCCCCAATTTCAAGCATTGAGAAGATCAAAGAATAACTCAAGCATTTTAGATTATTACAAGAGGAATCTTAACTTGTGCACGAACATATTTCAAAAATTTATATTTCCTATAGCAATTTGTAGCATATATACGTTGTTGTAGTCGTTGGAACCTTTTGACTATCGTTAAATATACCATTGGCATTATTTAACATGTTAAATTTATCGTGCAAAATGAACAAGACGAACTTCTTTCTCAATTTAACCCACTTCTAGTCTCGTTAAGTAATCGCGCATTCTATTCTTTAGGGAAATCTAGAAAGAATAGTAGTGGAAAAGAGACGGTTAGCAAGTCAACGTCTTTAGAAAATTGAATGTGCGAGGTTAGTTTAAAATAAAGTTTGATATCAAAAAGCAAGTTTGACATATCTATTTCGTTGATGAATTAAATAAACTCTGAGTTTTCAAACTGCATGAATACATTTATTTTTCTAACTAAAACCGTCTAGATTGTACTTTGCATCTTAAAATAAGATCTATCCAAATATATTTTACGTAACATTCAAACTTAGGATTTTCCAAATCAATTCAACAAATCATAACACAAAACACATTTCATATATTGAAATGTTTACATCATTCTCATCTTTCACATTAAAGAGTATTCTAGCAAAATAGGATAAAAATATAAAATACACATATAAGTCACTATATGTAACTTTCCACAACACCAAACCTCCTATGCATTATTGCACTGTACTTTGCCTTGGTTTTTCCGTATTGCTGAACGTTTTCGCTATCTAAAAAATATGAATATCTACATGATAAGCTATTGACCCAACAAATAAATCTAACAACTAAACTAGTTATCTCAGACTCTATCCATACTATCCAAATACATACGCCAATCTCCACCTAATCATGTTTAATTTGAAATCATCTTAAATCAATTTATTTTTTATTTGCAATTAATGTCATTTATATAAAAATACTTCATATTCGTCATTCAAAACCATTTAAAATCCATGTCATTAACCATAGTTTAAAACAACAAATCTTTTTTTTTAATTCATCAACCACAGTTTAAAAATCATTCACAACCAAGAAATAAATCCATGAAATTAAAATAAATATTGCATGATTTAAAATCATCCTTTTCTTTTCATCCAATTTTCAAATAGCAGTTTTTTTAACATTCAAATTGATATATTAAAAATGCAATCCACTCTAATCAATGCACATGACTATCACACATCTACACGTTTTTGGGCTTTCACCGGTAGAGCTGCATGACCCCACACATTGCTTCCCCGCGGAGTTTAGGAACTTTCAACCCAAGCAGGACATTCAGTTAATCTCTTTATCTTTTCATAGCCATATTTATTATACACGAAGAGTGAAGACTAGCTCGATGGGTTGTTATGTTACCATCGTTATTCTTCTCCCTCGTTCATAAATGCATATCTTAAAATAATTCATGTGTAAATTGATGCAACTCAACTCACCCATACAATTGATAATTGAAATCAATATGCTCAATTTAATAAATATTGTCGTTTTCAAAATTCTTCGTTTCAATATTTCTTAAAAATAAGAAATATATAATTCATATTAATTTGAATTAAAAACAACATTAATTTCTCACTTCACTCATCCCAATCAAATCTATCCACTTCCAATCAATTAACTAAAAATCCAAATCTAACAGAATCCAAACGAAATTGAATATATCTCCACCTATCAAGGCAATAAAATCTGATCTAATTATTCTAATCGTTAAAAATATTTACCGTATGTCGGTTCCTCCACTTTTTCTCAAAATCTCCACCGACTCTATCAATTCTTCCATCAAAACATTTCTCTCGATGACACGAACATTTTGTCTTAAAGAAGGGATCGTCGAATCTTACTTTTTCCTCCTCTTTTTTCTCGCAATTTCCATTCTCCCTCGCTTTCTTTTTTCTTCTCTCTCTCCAATTCTTTCTTTTCTCTCTCCCTTCTGCTTTTCACGTAAAAACCCTTTCTCATCGGACAACTTTCACTTATCAAAAAGCATTTATCCTTTCAAAATTACTATTTTACCCTCTCCTTCATATTTATTTACCAATTAATAAATTTTTAATTAATCTTTAGTCCTCGTCAGTTTTAATCTAATTCCAATTAGATTTATTTTAATCTAATTATCGAATTAATCTAAATTTTAATCTGAATGAAAATTAATTTATACGTTTTGATTTTATAAGGGTGATCGATCGGCCATGCATTAGCCGATCGATCGGCACCTGTTTAACATTCGGCTTCATAAAAAAAACGAAGGGGCGATCGATAGCTACCCTTCTGTTGATCGAACATCACCCATTTTGAAAGAAATTCCAATTTCTGCATACAATAGCCGATCGATCGCATATCCTTTGGTGATCGATCGACAAGTTCTCAGGATTACCATTGCCGAACTCATCCATTTTGCGATCGATCGTCTTCCTAAGGCGATCGATCGACCCTAGTATAAATTTTTTTTTACATTTTATTTTTTTTCAAATCGTCAAATTTTATCTTTTTTTCAACACATTTTCTTCCAAATCTTAATTTACATCTCATTTATAATGTACATCTATAATTATAAATTTTGTTCTAAAACTTTCAAACAATTACATATTAGATTTACTTAAAAATTTTATCATATATTCAATATATTATGGGAACATAATCTGAAAATTTTCATATTTTTCAATACTCGTACGATTTATTATAATTATTTTATATCTGTTTTATAAAATATTTTACTAAAATTGCAATGAATCGTATAAGTATTAGAAAATCACGAAAATTTTTAGATTATCTTTTCATGACGTGGTGAACATGTAGTAAAATTTATAAATAAATCTAATATTGTTTGATATTTTTTTAAAATTAATTTATAAAATAGAGGTAAATAGAGAACAGACGTAACTTTTAAGGTGTAACCAGTAAATAGATGGTAATCGACCGTCTGTCATAATTTGATTTGGTAGGATTTTGATAGTTTAAGGTTCATAGTTTAAGGTTTGGTTTTAAAAAAATTTATAATTACATATTTAAATTGGTAAAAATTCAGTTAAAAATTATCTGCAAAAAAATTGTAGGGAAAGAGGGGTTTGTGACAGATAATGCAGGAAATAAAACCCTAATTTGATGCAACTAATTGAATTATTAAAATCGACCGACAGCAGATGTTGAGATTATGAACTTCCCCTTCATCTGAGAGAGAAGAATCAAACGAGAGCCACGGAAGGCAAAAAGGATGTGGAGCCAAAAGAAGAGGGAGGAAAACTAGGGTTTAGGTTTTAAGGAGAGAGAAAAAGGGCCATCTTGTCTTGTTCTGTCATCTATGGCCATGGAGGTAATCATCATATTAGATGAGTCCAGCGACGACCTTTTCTCGTATTCATTACTGGCCCCCACCACCTTATCTTCTTCCACAAGAACGAACAACTCAATCAGATTCATGCCACTTTAATCAAATTGAATCTGATCAAGATATATTTTTTTAATGATTTTTCTCCCAAACCCAGATTTGTAAAAGGCATGTTAGTGATTTTGAAGAAACTCAAACCAGATGAGCTGATTGGGAGCATACCCGCGAGAGTTAGGAAGTGAATTTTTTTATTTTGAAGTATTCAGAGTAGATTTTTGACTTACAAAGAGTGGATTTTTTGTTGATTGTCGGCAGATTATTTAGGGTTTTAAAAAAAGAAGGAGATTGAGTAGCAGAAATTTTTCAAGATACTTCGCTTTGACACATTTCCAAACGAAGAATCATGTTCCTTGCTGTATTTGATTTTCTATATAAAATATAATAAGAAAATCAAATACAGCAAGGTGATTGGACCTCCACTGTTTTCTCGAATGGTTTCCAAGTTTCTAAATCATATGTCATTGTTAAGTTTGCCCTCTGGCATTGGATTAATGTTCCATGGGTTAGCAGAATTTTCTTATTTGCAAATTTTGACTCTCTCTCTCTCTACTAATAGTATTTGTCCATAATGTAGATGGAAACTGTGTGGAGAAGTCAAAATATCAAAACTCTGGTGCAGGTTTAAACGAACTTCTGCCTGCCTTTTCTTTTTTTCTTGTCCTTTATCACTTAACGCAGGAAATATTCCCAAGAAGTTATTTGTAATGTAATTGTGTGTGTGTGCGTGTGTGTGAGCGAGAGAGAGAGAGAGAGAGAGAGAGAGAGAGAGAGAGAGATCATTTCGAAGTTAATAGCTAACAATATCTGACAAAGAAACAAGAAAAAACATGGGGATTCCTACCATGAAAGCCAAAAGGTGAAAAAGAAACTTAAGAAATATCATAAGCTCAAGCTAGAACAGTGTTTTTCATGGCAGATGGAAAAGAACTAGTAACTGGTTTAAAATTATTAGTGGTTGTACAATTAGCGATCAAGTCAGATGGAATAGCACTTCCAAACTTACCATTTGAGCTGGGAAATCAAAAGAAAAAATAAAGTATAAATGCAGGAAAGAATATATGTGCAAAAAGGAGAAACCCCATTAATGCAGTTGCAGAACAGAAAAAGACAATAATGGTTGCTTGCACCTCTCAAACGCTTGATGTCTGCAACTGCAAATCCGCCAAGCAGGTGAGCTCATTAATGGGGCGGCTCCTAATACACTAAAGGCGATAACCCATCTAACTTCTCAGCTTCTTCTTTCGCCATTAATGCTCCATCTAGACATAGACTCTCATCAAATAAAATGCGAAAACCTCTTTTTTATTTCCTCATCCACCTGTCTTTGAATGGTTAAAAATGTTCAACTTAAACGGAGGTAAATAGAGCAAACAGACAGAGAAACGAATGGAACTTACGCCATTAATATCACAGCTTCTCCTTCTGCAGTTGTTGACAAACAAATTGTTAAGGAAGTCTGGTATAAATGAAATGTGTATGTTTGAACAGAATGAATTGGCCTAATCATATGATCTGTCATTAGATCGTCGCCTGATATTTACAAATTATAAAAATGTTTTAGCTTAAAAACAAACTATTTTGCAGAAATTTTCTCTAAACAGAATGGATAAGGGTTTGAATTAGGTTACTAAATGATTTCTCTGTCTGAACATCATTCTTAATGACTTCACTATAGTTGTAGATTTTTGCAGCATTACATCCACAACTGGTGCAACCAATTTTATGATTCAACATAAGAACAAAAATGTATTTGGTGGAGATTAAAAGATTACTACGTACATTGATATTAGCCAACGATGACGTCAAGCCTTTTGAGAGGGAGTGTAATTGTGTGGGTCGAGCCTTGTGATAGTTAGTTGGAATCTTAGATTAAATAATATGACCACAATCTCACGTTAAAAATATGTATTATGAGATGCTTAGTACACATAATATTTCTATCTATAACTAATACAACACATTCTGAGATCAAATTTAAGAGCAAAGATGTGCAGACCTTCAATTAACGAGAACAATATTGCATAGCTTGGTGGAATTCAATTTTACAAAATCTAAAGAAAAAAGTGACATACCATTGATATTGAAATTGAACAATAATACTAAAAATAATACAAAATTTAGATATCGAGATTTAACACGATAAATCAAGGTACAATGAATTTTGAAACTTAAGCATACAAAGTGTATAATAGGTAATCATGGACTGGTCCAACCTGATGTAATTGAAAATCGAGTCATTAAACTTAATTTTGTCCAATATCAGGTAAATGAACGAAACTTGCATGATTATGAATAAGTTGAAAAAGGAAAATATTTGTAAAAAAGGATCAAATATTTGGAGATAGTGAGTTGGTAATGTAAGCATACTCTTCACACATGACAAATTCAGCCATGCATCCAATCAGAGAGAGAGAGAGAGAGAGAGAGAGAAGAAGCAATCTCTTAAACTATTTAAATGCCATAATCATAAAATTGAAGAAGCAAAGATAAAAATCGTCGAACCCATCATCAAATTTTAATTCTTCAGAAAATTGAAAAATAGATAATCAGAGAATTATCCTCTGTTATCACCCAAAACAGAGGACTTATCAATGAAATCAGAATCAAATGCAAAGAAATGGGCAATTCATTATCCGCCATACCCTTGTTCAATGCCACAACTTACTGCAGAATCCATTTCGTGACCTCTTGCAGGATACGATATCTGAAAACGAGTCGACCAATTGTCCAGCCAAGCTACCAGGATCGTCGATCAAGGTCTGTATGAAGGTGTTAACTACCCTTCGTTCTTGTTCCGTCGATCTTAAGCAGAACCATGTGAGCAATTTTAATCGAAACTCGTGTTTAATGTGTCCTTCGCATTCCAGCCATCGGATTATCTTCACGGAATATTCAAAATTCTCGTCCAAGAAACTCGACCCATTTGAGATTCTGAACGGGGAGCTATTGATCAGAGTGCTATCACAATCATGGATCTCCTCAGTTTTGCTGCCTGTTCTTTTCCTGCAAATCTTCATCCAGGAATCCACGGCAGGGACTTCTCCCGCGGGTCCGCATGTCCAGGTCTGCGAGTCACCGCTACCGTGTGATCTTGCCAGACTGTTTTTCTCCATCTCCCGAGAGGCAGAATCATCATCTGCCCCCATAGCCTCCTGCAAAGTGCATCCATCATCTTCGTCTCTAGAAAATTCAAATGGAAGGGTTATGTCTTCATTTAAATCAGGCACTGAAACTGAAACAACATTCAAGTCGAGCCCCCGGCAGACAGGAGGCAGCAGCTCTACTGAATTTTCTGGCTTAACAAAGCCTTCCTCAGGATCCCTCGATAGACGAATGATGCTTCCCATATCTCGAACCTTGAATCCAGAAGACAAACCAGTAACTTTCGTATTGTTAGGCCCTTTCTGACTGGCTGAACTTCCTTCTAGAGAGAGTCTTTCGTTCTTAGATTTTAAGGGTAGTGCAGAAATGGAGTTCTTTTTAACTATCTCCACACTTTTTGTAAAACACTTAGCTTCAGAGTGACCCAAATCACAGTTTTCTGAATATGAGACAATTCTGAATCTATATTCCGTACAAGCTTGTAGTTTTGATATCAAAATCATTCGCTGAACCCTCGGAACAACATAAATGGGATCTTTGGTATATGCATCTTGACCACTCCGGCAGTACCAGAGTTTATATCCCTTTACACTATCAGATGAAGCATTTGAAGGTTCAATCAAGATGAGCAAAACCGAGGACGATGTTATCTCTTCAAAAAGAAACTTACAAGCAGCCGGTAGTGAATCTTCTGAAAAAAAAATAAAAAGAAGTAAAAACTAAATAGTACCTAACTTTTATTTGAAGCACCTAATACAACGAGAGTGACTATTATGAGTTCAAACCTCTGCAACTTGGATACACAGCAGAAGCTGCTGCCAGCAATTTATTCGCTTTTTCTATAGCCAGGGAGCAAAGTTTTTGCAAATCACCTGCAACCGAGAGTCTACAAACAATCCCGCGAGCCATCTTTGCAGAAATTCCATTCACTGGACCCACTTCTGTTTCGAGTTTAGCCTTAACATTCTTTACAATGTCATGAAGTTCTACAAATCTTGAAGTCCCGTCAAGGAGCCGGTAACTCAAATCTATCCTATGACAGAGCACATCTATACGACGAGCATCCTTTGCTTTTATTAGCTGTCTCTTCCAGCACCTGTCATCATGAACATATTATGCAGTCTGATCAAACTACGGCGGCAAAGTATCACTTAAAAATAAAAAGAGCAACAAAGCCCCCTCTTCACCCGCAGCATACAATAATATTCAAAGAATTAAACCAACATCACTAACTATATGATTTTTTTCTTTTTCTCCTCACTGTGGAAAATAATAGACCTGTAAAGTTTATCATACAGATGATACTAATAATTCCATGAAGGATGAGAAAATAGAAATGAACAAAAATCATCCGAAAATGTATCCTCAGATGTTTTTTTTTAGATTAAACCATATCAGTCCTGCATTTTGTGCATGGCTGAAGGAGAAAAAGCACAAAATTATAGATGTTTAGGCAATGGAAAAACAGGAAAATTACTAACCCGATTATTGCAGAAACTTTTCCACATGAAGCACAGCAGTAGCTACCATCGAGCTGCATTAATTGCCCAAGATCAACAACTCCCACCTTTTTACGCTGTAAGGCACACTCAATGTGGCAAGATAACCCACAGGAATCTTCCTGACCAGATTCAGCTGAGCAAACCAACCAAAGACTAGGGTCCTTGTTGTCGTCAAATAAGTGGCATATGCAGCAAGAGCACCTCCTGCAAAACGTGTCACATATTGATAAAACAGCTTTGCATGCAGAATTTTTACAGATCCACGAGCTTGAATTTCCATAATCCACAGTATTCATAGGGTTTGGTGATAGTCGAATGGGATTTTCTGCCTTTCTGTGTTGCTTCCTGGAGGAAGTTTGACTACTAGGACTGGATGACACCGCTCTTGACTCCTGCTTCTTACTCGCCTCGTTGAGCATCTTCGGAATTCTTGACATTTTAATAATTGATTACACCAATTCTTAGATTTGGCTACAATCAGCTCTTTCAATTATCCCTGTAATTTTTCATTTTGCTCAAGAAATGCTTCTCACGTTGGGCAAACAAATGGCCTAGTCATCGGAACCTATACACCAAAAATAAAAACAGAAACAGATTTCAGTCAGACCAAACTAACAAAGAAACTCTCTTCATTAAAAAATTAAATGCAATGAGGTGATAGAAAGAAAAAGGTCACGCTAAGTTCAAAGGCCGTAAAACATCTTCAGAATACTTCAATTAAAGAATATCCTGACTCTTTTCCTCCTTTTCCCATCGATCAAATGCAGGAACAAGGGTAGATTTCTTTTTAGTTAATGCACATTCTTTTCAACTTTTTCCTCCTTCACTTCATTATTTCACACATTGCTTCTGAATACCAGCTGACAAAAATGAACAATGTAGCTAAGACAAAAATCGAAGCTTGTTGTGACAGCACATACTAATCAGCCGTTAGGAAATTTCCCAAGAGCAGATGAAAAAGGAACCTTTTTGTTTTCTAAGAAAAAAAAAGATACCTCTATATCTCCAGTTTACTCAGGTCTCCCAAATTAAATGACTAACTACACCCTTAATCCACCTGAAATTTCATAACATTAATGCAAAAATTACATAATAAAAAAATGCAGAAATTCGTATGAAAGCGGCCGAAAGTAAACATTCGCCTCTGAAAGCACATTTCGAATGGATCGATTCATATGCATTGTGCAAATTACAATCAGACAAGCAAATAAAAACAAAACATTTGGCAAAGACTTCAAAACAAATTTTTGAGAAGGAGAAAAAGTGAAGAAATGAAAAACTTCCGGAATCGTACAGGCAGATCGGATGAAATGGATATGTCGCCTACAAACAGTCTAAACATGAAAATAAAAATAAAAAATAAAAACTCCATATAACAATGACAGTCACAGTAGAAAACAGAATCTTCACGACATACCTGCAAACAGAGAAAACGAATCTAGGGTTTCAAAGAGCAAGAAAAGAAAATTCTGATCTGGGCAACCATGAAACCACAGAGGAGAGAGAGAGCAAAGAGGGGGAAGAGAGGGGGGGGAGGCTTGCGTTTCTGTTAGTTGGGTCGTGAGCTACAATTAAAACCAGATTGGACTACTGATAGACCAAAAGTACGTAAAGTGGAGCGTTGGAATTTGATTGGTCCGTGCATTCCACGCGCAATATTTGAGAGTGAATTAATCCTTTTATCTAGTTTTTTTTTTTTTTTTTTTTTTAAATTATTTTTTATTCACCAACATTAAAACCATTGGGTGGATTTGGAATTGGAAAAGCTGGTGGTCACAATCTTAATCTTAATTAAACCATTTGATGTTAGTAAGTTTATTTATAAAAAGGGATTAAATTTTTAATTAATTAAGAATGGAAAAGTTGGGTGGGACGCAAATGATGGGCAAAAGGTGAAGGTCAATGAGTAGGATTTGGACCACTTTTTTGTTCATCAATTTGCACTTTGGATCTCTTCCAAATTCAGAAAAGTCTTTATCATTATTTTAGCTACAATCATTCATTCATTCAAACTTCCAACCTCAATCACACAACAACAACGTAAGTTGCATTAAATTATACCAATATCTTTAAATTTTACACACTTCGTATGTCATCCATATCCCTAAATCGGCCGCGTGACATCTAAGACTAAAATAAAAAAAATAAATTTAACATTGTTTATATTTGTTAATTTAAGTCTAAAAATTATTTAAAAAATGGAGTAAGAAATTACCCGACCACGCGACACTCCCCAAATGCTTACGGCATAACTCTCAAAAACTAATATCAGTGCAAATTTGCACAATATATCGTAAAATCTACAGACATATCTTCTTTATTTCATACAACAAAGCCAATCACGTTAGAAATAAGATTAATATAAGCCACAGCCCAATAAATCACATTAAACAATTCAACCAACCAAAGTGCGGTTGCAGTACACTTGCAATAAGATAAAGGAGGTCTAACGTCAACACTTCATTGTTACGCATTAAGTACAATTATTCAACTTAACTTATTTCCATCCACATAATTACAATGTAGGCAGCAGCAAATGGATGCCCTGCAAAACCAAAATCGTTTCTCAGAACATATTCACAGTTTTATCAAGTAATAAAGGCCAATATATGATCATTAATCGATAACAATATGCTCTAGATACGATCATGATTCAAATCCTTGCTTAAGCTCGAGTAAGATAGCTTGAAATCAAAGCATTGAAAGAGGAGATTCAAAGCTAGATGGGTCCAGAAAAAGGACATTGGCAAGCAAGCCTTTCTATGAGATTCTTATTCCATAGTAGCAACTAGATCAAAATATCTAATGGACCAGCTGCAAAACAGAATCAATTAGCCTTCCACGATTTGTATCGTCATTCGCCCGTTTGAATTCTCATAGAATATGTGACTCAAAATTGGATCCGTTTTTTCAAAATTCACGAATAATTTGTGATTAGCTAATCTGGAAGTCAATACTATATTACAAGTAATTTAGTTACAAACTCAAGGCATATGGGATACAGTAGCCATCCTGGTGTTAATCTATTCTTGTCTGCTACTTGCTAAATCTGGATAATGGTTTTAATATAATGTTTTACGATTATTATTATTTTTACTTTCAACAAATGTAATCAGAATCATTGATGAACAACTATTTAGCCAAGATTAAACAAGGAGATGAAGCTCAAGGCATCCTATTTCCTACATATACAAAAATTTTTTAACCTTAGCGGTAACAGATCAAAGCCAGCATTTTGTTAGTTAGTTATGTACAGCTTTTGTTCCTGCAACGAAATATTTGGACAGCTCTCATTCACCAGTAATGTGTTTTCTTTTTCAGAAGTATTTCTTACTCATAAAAGGGAAGGAGGATACAATGCTCCATTGCCAAAATAGCATATAAACAGACAAGGAAAAACATGTATTAAACAAAATCAAAGCCCCAAAACAGGTCTAGAGAAGTACAAACTAACTGAAGTAAGTGAGAGAGAATATGCTGCATTTGAAAAGGAAGATGAAGTCCAGGATGATCAAAGTCTCAATCTGTTGTCTTTTGACCAAAGAATCAATCTAGAGTCTTGTTCCTCAAAAGAGAGACAGAAACCAAAAGTTGTTCCCAGAAGAACATTTGGAGAAACTTAGGAAGAAAAGCCCCAAATTCATATATCAATAAAGACAGAAAATCAATTAATGAAAATACAAGCAAGCAGCTCTCTATTAAGTTTATGAATAGAACAAATAATAATCTAATCCACCCAAAACAAAGATCTTTCCTCTTCAAAAGCCGGATAACTTACCTCAGGCTTATAATTGTCACAACCATGTTGAAAATTAGTCTGCTAGGGAGGGAACTGCAAGAGGTTTATGACTAGCTTTACAAAGCAGATTTGATAGAGAACTTGAAAGCTAACCACAGAAATATCTTTCTAATAGGTAAATACATAGTTCTTAGAAACAAAAACCATCCCACAGAAACCCCAAATTCAGCAGAAATCATGAAGAGGGCAAAATAAATAAAAGCAATTCCTAACCTTTCACGAAGCAGAGTGACGACCCTCACAAGCCGGGCTCTCGTTAAAATTTTTAGATGGATACTTTGCAGTAACCACCCCTACCTCGAAGACCAAATCCTCGCCATTAGACCTAATCCCAGTAATCGACCACCACTGGAATAAAGCTCGAACTCGAATCCCATCGAGCTCGTGAATTCGACCTTTCACTATTTTGCCAGTAATTTTCTTCGAATAGGAGGCCAAGTAGTTGTCGGGCGGGAGAGTGATCTTGCACAAATCGCCAAGGTCGACGGAGAAGACTCCGGAGGTCTCGTTAAGATTGTAGCTCCTGACGGAGGAGGGTAAGAGGCCGATCGGGAAGCCAAAGTTGACTAGTTCAGCGTGGGCCAGCGATGGCGCCGACACAGGAATATCCGTCGAATTAGGGTCAACTAAGTCATCGCTTTGGATCGAAAAAGAAACTAGCGCAAGATGGAGAAACAAGAAGAAGAGGGCCTTCGCCATTTTTTCAATCTCGATTTTTTAACAAACTGCTAAAATTGATAGAACGATGATCGGTGTTTGCACTGTACGAATGTAACTGCTCTTTATGGGGAAGAAGACGAAGAGAGGAGAGACTATTCAACATTCGACAAGCTCAAAACGACGCCGAATCAAGTGTTCAATAATTTGGGCTGAAAACGTTGAATCGAATTATTAGCTTCTAGACCGACCGATGCTCGCGGTCATGATGATACGGCACACGTTTATATTATAATAATAATAATATGCTTTTCACTAAGTCACAGGACATCACGTGACTTAGGCGTTATTACAGTTGAGATTATCACAAGATTAAAGAAAGGAGAACGAGTTGAGATAATAGGAGATTAAAAAAGAGAAAACTAGATTTGTATATTGAATCTCAAACTAATACTTACAGAATATATTGCTTATACAGAAAACAAGGAAAACCCTACCTAAGAACAGCATAAGCGAGAAAAAGAAGCAGGTTTGTAAAAACTCTACCTTACCCTCTCAAAACTATCATTTCTTTGCAAATCGATGAACTATCCAAAACGGTGATTGAAAAGACTACGGACTAAACTACACAAACTAAAACTAAACTAAGTTGCAAGAGAACCAAAAACTAGAAAGTATATATTATATATATATATATATATATATTGACATCCTCATTCAAGATCAAGGCCGTAGGCTGAAAATCTTTGGAGCTAAGCGAAAGACGACGGTAGTAATGGCTTAGTAAAGGCATCAACGTGTTGGTGCTCTGAGGGGGTAAAGTTGACCCTTAATGTTTCGTTGAGACCTTTTTTCCTAACAAAGTGAAAATTGATTTCAACATGGTTAGATTTGGAGTGCATCACACGGTTAAAGGCCAGATATATTGCACTTAAACTATCATAGCGAATTAAGGGTATTTTGTTGGACATAATACCCAATTCTTTGAGGAGTGATTGTATCCATAAGACTTCAGTGACACTATTAGCAATACTGCGATATTCAAATTCAGTGCTAGAGCGGGATACAACCTTTTGTTTATTTGAGTACCGAGATATTAGATTAGTACCTGATAAGTGTGTATTTTACACACTTATTCATACTTTTTGTACTTAATTCAATAAGTTATTCTCAAGTGTTTGAAGGAATTTCATGTTTTGATGTAAGTGTGCAGATAAAATGGAATTAAAAATTTGAAGGTCGTTTTGAAAATTTTCATCGTTTTAATCTCAACCGTCAATTGTGGGTCGTGGGCTTCACTCAGAATTAGAGTTATAAGTTAACCTAGAGGCAAACATCTATCATTCAAAGAGATCGTTGGAGAAAGTTTAAAGGTTGCAGAGACAGAAACCCAAGCAGAGCGAGAACTTCGAGAACTGAATTTCAGCATAGTTTTTCTTTTTCTTTTTCTTTTTCTTATGAACTTTGATTATCTTCATTATTCTCGTTATCTTTCTTTACTTTAGCATGAACTAATTTTATTTTCTAGGGCTATAATGTAACTGGATTATAATCGTTTAGTTTTTCTTTTAATTCAGTTTCTTAATTTTCTATTGCGTTATTGTGTCGAGTAAATTATTCTGTTTTTAATGCTTACAATTGCTTGTTCAACAAAAGCATGTTCGTAAGATTACTTTGAAACTGAAATGTGAGAAATAATCGTGCAATAAATGATTTACCATGAAAAGTATGTTAGACTAAGGATAATTAATGCATTCATGTGGTAATATAATTTCTCGTTCTTAATGTATTCAGTTAATTGCTAGGGTTAGAGACTTAGAGGTAATAACTTGTTAGTTGAATAAGTTTGTCATTACTCAGGAGAGACTGATAAATAATATCGTGAAATTATCATCAACACATAGCAATAGATTTTAATGAATTTAATTAGAAAAATTAAACTAAGATTAATTTAGGTGAAATCGAAAATCTTAGATTTTTTCTATAATATTTCTAAAAATCATTTAAATTTCTGTTATTTAATTAATTGTCATTATTTATTTTATGTTTAAACCAAAAATTTACTAAAATTATTATTCATAGTAAATTGGAATTAATTCGTTTGATAATTAGTAACAATAGTTTTCGTGGGATCGACTCGTATTTACATACTATATTACATGTGCGACACGTTCACTTGCGTCTGCAGTATTTTTCGTAACAAGTTTTTGACGTCAATGCCGGAGACTAATTTTTAGTATTATTAAATTAAATAATTCTAGTTTATATTTGAATTTATTTTATTTTTTTACTTTATTTTTATTTTTTTGCAGCTATATGTGAAAACTAGATACTGTCAACTTAATTTCAATCGATTCAGAAATTGAAGGAACGTGTCGTAGGAATCAAAAGAAAACAAGGGAAGCAACCATAGATCACGAGTTGATTGAGGGAATTGAGACACGAACATTGCTCTACTATGTGATGTCGTCAGTGGTCAGTGTCCAGTCTTCAATTTTGAGAACAAACCGGAGACCATTCATATGATTCAGCAGTTACAATTCAGTGGTTTGCCCACTAAGGATCCGAATGATCATATTGCCAAGTTTGTGGAGGTATGTGATACTTTTAAGTTTCATAATGTTTCAAAAGATGTCGTCAAATTGCGATTTTTTCCGTTTTTGTTAAGAGACCATGCTAAAAGTTGGTTAAATTCCATGTCCGCCAACTCCATTACAAAATGAGTTGAATTATGTCAAAATTTTTTATTTAAACTTTTTCCCTTTGAAAAAACTACAAAATATCGTAACGAAATAGTTAATTTTAACCAATTCAACTGCGAAACATTATATGAATCATGAGCGCGTTTCAAGGAGATATTACAAAAATGCCCACAACGTGGATTGCCATGCTGGATGCAAGTACGAACGTTGGTTTATCCGCGTCTACGAGAACACTCGTCAATGCAGCTACAGGAGGTTCACTTCTCCAAAAGACTAAAGCATAAGTGTTTAATCTACTAGAAGAGTTGGTCTTGAATAAAGATCAATGTCCAGTCGAGCGGCAGATCCTGGAAAAGCAACCGAGCACGCCTGAAATGAACGCAGTGAAAGCTCTGACAGTTCAAATTGCATCACTAACCAAACAACTGCAGAATAACCAAGCATAGGTAAATTTGATATATTCTCCAATGGGAGTATGCCAATGATGTCAAGGACCACATGCAAGTGAAGAATGCCAAGACAGGAATCAAATGACAAATAAAACTTCCAAGCAAGCCAACTTTGTGGGGAATTACAATAGATCAAATTTTCAAAATTCGAACAATTACTACACGGGAGCGCGAAATAATTACCCAAAATTTTCATGGACGAATCCAAATAATGTTGTGCAAATGTCGCACTCTTCCCAACAAGCTCAGACATTCCAAGAGAGAAAGTCTAGTCTTGAAGAGATAGTCGCTAAGATAGGAGATCACACCGATAAATTCATGGCAGAAAACAAAATCAATCAGTTCAAATCCAAAGCTTAGAGATTCAAATGGGCCAAATTGTTAATGCACTTAATGGATGACCTCTAGGTGCATTGCCAAGCTCCATACAGGTGAACCCGAAAGAGCAATGCAATGTAATCACTATTAGGAGTGATGCGGATGTTGATAATTCAAGTCAAGAAACTATAAAGCTAGCTGAACATGAAAGTAAACATTTATCTTCATCATCTCCGACTCAAATTAAAGCCCAAAAAGCCCCACCACAAAGTCTGATAAAGATAACACCAAAGGTTCATTTCCCTCAACGTCTAATGAATGTAAAGATAGACAAACAATTTAGAAAATTTTTGGAAGTGTTCAAGCGACTACACATCAACATTCCATTCGGTGAGGCCCTCGAGCAAATGCCTAGATACGCAAAGTTTTTGAAAGATATTTTATCTCACAAGCGTAAGATCGAGGAAGGTAGTACGATCGCTTTGATTGAGGAATGTAGCACAATTATTCAACGAAAGCTTCCACAAAAACTAAAAGATCCGGGAAGTTTTACCATACCATGCGAAATTTGGAAATCTGTTTTTGAGTAGGCATTGTGTGATTTGAGGGCTAGTGTAAATTTAATGCCACTATTTATATTTCATAAGCTTGGTCTTAGTAAAGTAAAGTCCATTAGAGTAATTGTACAGATGGTTGATCGCTCGATAAAGCATTCATATGAGGTGATTGAAGATGTCCTTGTCAAAGTCGACGAATTTATTTTTTCCGCTGGTTTTGTAGTCCTTAATATGGAAGATGATCGAGACATCCCTATCATTTTACGCCGACCATTCTTAGTAACAGAAGGTGCACTAATTGACGTTCAAATAAGGGAGCTCAAATTGTGAGTGCAAGATGAAGAGGTGATATTTAACGTATTCAATTCAACGAAGTACCCAAAAGCTAGCGATGGGGTATTTCGAGTGGATGCCCTTGACACCGTAATAGTTAAAACTTCATTTCAACCACGCGATTCTCTTGAACTTAGGAGGAAGTACATTGAAAGTTTGGGAGAATCACCATTACAAGTTTTGTCCACCTGTTCTTGAACATAAGCCTCTAATCTCACATGTTCATAAACGCTCTCTCCAAATGAATGAGCTCGATGAATTGCCCACCAACGCTTATGAAAATTCCAATATCTTCAAGAAGAAAACAAAAGCGTGGCATGATAAGGATATCATGAAGAAAGTACTATAGCTGGGTAAACAAGTATTACTATTTAATTCGTGGTTAAATCACTTTTAGGGTTAATTAAAGACAAAATGTCAGGGTCATTTACAGTAGTTCAAGTGTTTCCTGACAGTCCCGTTGAGCTACGTGGAGCAGAAAATGGAACATTCAAGGTAAACGGTCAAAGAGTAAAGCCATATTTTGGTGGCATTATTGAGAGTGATATAATTGTCACTCATTTTTACACCCGACGCATAAGGTTTGTGAGACGTTAAGCTGATGATGTTAAAACGAGCACTTGGTGGGAGGTAACCCATTAATTTATTTTGATAGTTTTATTAGTTATTTGACATTAGGTTGGTATATTTAACGTATTTTGCTGTTTTAAGTTTCAAGTTATTTATCTAATAAAAAAATAAAATAAATAAAAATAAAAAGATAAAAATAAAAGTAAAGATAAGAGAAAGAAAGCTTCAGTTCCTCCTTCGTCGGCAGCTCCGACTGCTCCTTTGATGAAATCCAGTCAGCGATCAACCCAGGACATCATGAGGTACGCTACTTTACCCTTACTATTTAATTTTAGCTTTCCTTATTACTGTACTATATTTTGTTGATTTTGCAACCCAAAATCTTGGTTGAAGTGTCAATGATTTAAATTTTGAATAAATTTATGTTTTATCTCCTAGAAAAATTCTAAGTAAAAGATTAACCTGTGTTTGTTTGTATTGACTTGAGCTTACGAAGTTAAACTTAAAATTCTGCACACGTTTTCATTTTTTTTTAACTTGATCTGCTGGTACCATACTCATGTAATCTACATATATCGAAGCTCAAACACAGTAAGGGAGTGAAAGAGTGTAAACACGGTAAGAGAGTGTAGCTCTAGTCAAATATAACGATAACGAGTGCTAATGAAATAAAAATCATTCTTCGTTTTGCCCAACGTCCACGAATGTAAATTGAAGTTTTAACAAATAATATAATGACTTAGGTCATCATTGGACCGTTTAAGCTTTCTTGACCTACCATGTTGTGTCATTTAATGACACCCTTAGTCACCCTTTTGAGCATATTATTTACCGTTCAATTGTAACTATTTCAACCTAGCCACATATATTTTCCTACCTTATCTAATGAGCACGAAAATATTAAGGAATCTAGAGGAGAATAGAAGAAAGTTGTGGTAAGGATGAATAAAAACTCCTTTGTCATCTGTCAATTTATTTTTATGTTATCGTCAGTTTTATTTATTCGATTAGCTTAGTATTAGGGTAATTTTAGCTTACCTTATTA
>CM039524.1:2959878-2982444 GCA_022433055.1 Begonia peltatifolia
CTTTCTTGACCTACCATGTTGTGTCATTTAATGACACCCTTAGTCACTATTTTGAGCATATTATTTACCGTTCAATTGTACCTATTTCAACTTAACTACATATATACTTTCCTACCTTATCTAATGAGCACGGAATCTAGAGGAGAATAGAAGAAAGTTGTGGTAAGGATGAATAAAAACTCCTTTGTCATCTATCAATTTATTTTTATGTTATTGTCAGTTTTATTTATTCGATTAGCTTAGTATTAGAGTATTTTGATTTTCTATTTTCTATTATTAGAATTGTGTTAGGGTATTTCGAATGAAAAACAAAAAAACAAAAAGTCACCTAAGTAACGTGAAAAAAAAAAAAGAAAAATCAAAAGAAAAAAAAAAGATCACCAAAGTGACGATTGTCATAAAAAAATAAGAAAAATGACAGCAAGTGAGCCAAAATTTCAAGTTTTATTTTATATTTGTATTGATTATATTTTGTAATAATGACAAAGGAGTAAATTTAGGTGATATTGAACGAAATAAGTTTGAGGGTGAGAGATTAAAAGAAAGTTTGAGTGAGCGAGTGATTTGAAGAAAATTTTGAATGGTGAAATAAGGAAGGATGAGTTATGCTCTGAATATTTGCTTGAATTCATAAAACTTCTACCATTTAACTCAGCTTTTCATTACAAGTTTTTAAAAACCTATCGACTCTTGTTTTGATTTACTGATATTAACTACTAGTTGGATGGTAGGCAAAGCCGTTGAACGATTAGAGTGAATAGAGTGATCTACCTGTAGCTACATTAGTTGACCCGATAGTTAAAAGAAAATGAGAATGAAAACACACACACCTGAGGATTTCTAAGTAAACAATTATCAATGCGCTAATATGAGTTATTTCTTTTGTAGAGTGTTAAGCTTTGTAGTTTTAGAATGAATTTGTCAAGCTGAGACGAATTACCAAAAAACTTTCATTATGATTATTTTACCATAATATTATGTTGAGCATTTTAAATGTGATTAGGGTTATATCTTTGTTTTAACTATGCTTAATTTTGTTCACTTGAGGACAAACTTTCGTTCAAGTTTGAGGGTGTGATAAGTGTGTATTTTATACACTTATTCATACTTTTGTATTTGATTCGATAAGTCATTCTCAAGTGTTTGAAAGAATTTAATATTTTTTGTGTAAGTGTGCAGATAAAATGGAATTAAAAATTTGAAGGTCGTTTTGAAAATTTTCATCATTTTAATCTCAACGGTCGATTGTAGGCTGCGAGCTTCACTCAGAATTAGTGTTATAAATTAACCTAGAGGCCAAGAGGCAAGCATCCATCATTCAGAGAGTTCGTTAGAGAGAGTTCAGAGGCTCGAGAGATGAAAACTGAAACAGAGCGAGAGCTTTGAGAACTGAATTTCAACACAGTTTTTCTTTTTCTTTCTCTTCTGAACTATGATTATCTTTATTATTTTCGTTGTCTTTTTTTACTTTAGCATAAACTAATTTTATTTTCTAGGGTTACGATGTAGCCGAATTATGATCGTTTAGTTTTTCTTTTAATTCATTTTCTTAATTTTCTATTATGCTATTGTGTCGAATAAATTATTATGTTCTTAATATTTGTGATTGTCTGATCAACAAAAACATGTTCGTAAGATTATTTTAAAACTGGGAGGTGAGAAATAATTGTGCAATAAATGATTTACCATGAAAATGATGTTAGGCTAGGGATAGCTAATATGTTCATGTGGTAATATAATTTCTTATTATTAATGTATTCAGTTAATTTCTAGGGTTAGAGACTGATAGGTAATAATCTGTTAGTTGAATAAGTTTGTCATTACTTAGGAGAGACTGATAAATAATATTGTAAAATTGTCATCAACACATAGGAAATAAATTTTAATGAATTGAATTAGAAAGATTAAATAAGATTAATTTAAGTGAAATCAAAAATCCTAAATTTTTTCTATAATATTTTTAAAATCATTTAAATTTTTGTTATTTAATTAATTATCATTGTTTATTTTATGTTTAAACTAAAAATTTACTAAAATCATTATTCATAGTAAATTGGAATTAATTCATTTGATAATTAGTAACAATAGTTTTCGTGGGATCGACTCGTATTTACATACTATATTACATGTGCGACATGTTCACTTGCGTTTGCAGTATTTTTCGCAACAAGCTCTTTATGATATTAGATTGGTACCTAAAAAGATACAGAATCCCTTGGTACTTTTCTGATCATCAGGACATGAAACCTAATCGACATCTGTGTAACATGTTAGATCACAAGAGGAAGATGGCGAGAAAGAAATACCCAAAGTGGAAGCTCCCTGAAGATCTCGTAAAATTCTCTTAACTGCTTGCCAATGAGCCTCAGAGGGAGCATGCATGAATTGAGAAACTTTGTTTATAGTGTAAGCCATGTCAGATCTAGTAAGGCAACAATACCGTCACCCACAATGCTAAGATAGAGAAAACCATCAGTGAGAGGTGGACTAGCGATTTTGGACAGTGGGGATCGGTTGGCAAAATACCAAGTCAGCCTTGTACAATAGTTCAAATATATATTAGGATTGAGACAAGGTCAGACCAGCAGATATGCGAGTGACTGATATACCAAGAAATAATGAAAGAGGTCCAAGATCTCTGACCTTAAATGGTAAGTGCAAGTAATTGAGCAGTTGATCCAGTAGGGAGTCAGAATTGCCAGTTAGAATAATGTCGTCCATGTATACCAGCATAATAATAATGTTAGAATATGTGCGATGAATAAAAAACGAAGTGTTGGACTTTGAAGCCGAGAAACCCCAATTAATCAGAGCATTGTACACTTTTGTGTACCAAGCACGGGGAGACTGTTTAAGACCATACAACGCTTTCTGTAGAAGAGAAATATAAGACCTATTTTTCCAGTAAGATATTGTCCACTCTAGGGATTGGGTCGTAGCCCAATATCCTCCCCCTCACGGATTTGTTTGGCGAGAACTTATTAGTCGGTCACCTATCATGGTACTGCTCTCGCCGGAGCACTTTTAACTTCGAAATTCTTATGGAATCCGTTGTCAATTGTGCTCTAAAATGTGTCTTACTATCTTGGTTGGTTTCCTTACATATGTTTCATTTCTATATACCTTCCCAAGCAATGTGGGATTGTGACGACCCCCTTTATTACGAATTGCGATTTGTCTATACTCAAGACTGTGATTTGTCTACACTCGGCTTAAGTCCCGAGGTTTGCCCTGCAGTCGTGCTCATACGTACACATTGGGATATACCACCTCCCCTTTCCCGGGGGCCCAACGTCTTAGTTGGCCACATTTCCAGTTGGGTGCAGACCCTGATACCATTTATAACAATCGACTTGTTCAATAAGATATTATCCGCTCTAGGGATTGGGTCATAGCCTAATATTCTCTCCTCACGGATTTGTTTGGTGAGGACTTCCCAGTCAGTTACCTAACATGGTACTGCTCTCGCCGGAGAGGTTTTAACTTTGGAGTTTTTATGGGATCCGTTATCAATTGTGCTCCAAAACACATCTTACTATCTTGGTAGGTTTCCTTACATATGTTTCATTTCTATATACCTCCCCAAGCAATATCGGATTGTGACGACCCCATTTTTTACGACCCGGGATTTGCCTATACTTGAGTCCGGGATTTGTCTATACTCGACTTAGGTCCCGAGGTTTGTCCCGCAGTTGTACTCATACGTACACATTCAGATTATCACAACAAACGACATTAGGCTTAGAAGGACTAACAAAGCCAGAACGTTGTTGCATGAACACAGTTTCCGTGTTATCTCCATGCATGAACGCATTACTAATATCCAATTGTCGAATTATCCAACCAAAAGAAATGGATAAAGAAAGCGTAGTGCGAACTGATATTGATTTTACAATGGGGCTACAGATTTCGTCATAGTCAACACCCTCCATCTGATCATAACCTTTAGCTACAAGGCGAGTTTTATACCGATTTACGGTTCCATCTAAATTGGGTTTGATTTTGAAAATCCACTTACAACTAGTAATTTTAGCCCCTGGTGGAAGAACAACTAGTTTCCAAGTATTGATGTTTGAAAGAGCTAACATCTCATCCTGTATAGCAGCTAACTAATGTGGAAACCTAGAGGCTCGTTGAAAAGTTTTCGGCTCAAGAGAGGATTCAGTAAAAAGACCTTGGGTTTGAAGATACCTACTTTGGCTCTAGTCCTCATCGGGTGGTCATTAGTTGGACAGGGAGGGTGGCTTGAGATCGGGATTGGTGTGATTGGGAGAGGGGAAGGAGAAGGTTGAGAGGGGTAATGGTTGAGGTCGGGGATACAGGAGAAGAAGATGTGATTGAGGCTATGGACAGAGAGACGGAGAGGGAAGATAGAGGATAGAAATGGAGAAATGAGGTTTGGGAGGTAAATATGGAAAAGTGGAAGAAAAAAGACAAAAGAGACTTATGGAATGTAACATGTTGGGAGACGTACAATTTATTAGAGATGACTTCTAGACAAATATGACCTTTATGATAAGGATTTGGACCTAGAAAAATGCAAGGAAGAGAACAAGGTTAAAGTTTATGCTGGTTGAAAGGTCGAAGAAGCGGAAAACACAGATAACCGAAAACATGCAACACTAAGTAGTCTGGAATAGATAGACATAGACATTTGAAAGGGGATTTATGATTCAGAATCGGAGTAGGTAGCAAGTTGATGAGGATGATAGCGGTTGTAAAAGCATAGGCCTATAAATGGTGAGGGACAGAAGAATGAAAAAGTAGAGAAAGACAAGTTTCGACAACATGATGATTTTTGCACTCTATTCGACCATTCTAATTTGGGGTATATGGATAGGAAACCCGATGATGGATACTAAGAATTTAAAAAAGCTGGAGAGATATTGGAATTAACCCCCCACCCCCCAGTCGGATTAGACAACTTTAATACAGACACCAAATTGCGTGTAATCTAGGAAGACCTAGTGCAATCATCAACAAACAATACAAAATAGCATGCATCATTAAAAAAATTTATAGAAGATAGGCCCCAAACATCACTATGTATAATATCAAAGGGTGCGCTAGCATGAGAATCAAAAATTGAAAAGGGTAAACGATGAATTTTACTCATTTGACAAGAGATACATAGCTTAGACATGTCTACTTTAGTAAAGGGTACATTGTAGGAATTTAAGACTTGTTGTAAAACTGAGAAAGAGGAATGACCTAATCGGAAGTGCCAAATTTCAGATGTAGGATGGGCTAATTCAGTCAATGTTGTACTGAGAGAGTGAGCGAGAGAGCTTGAGGAACCGATGAGGTTTTGTACAATCGTTCACTGAGAGAGCCCCGAAGAAGCGTTTGATGGGAAATTTGATCTTTGACAAAAAAACAATCGAAATGAAATTCAACGAATATCGAGTTATCACGACATCATTGTGTGACACTAAGTAGATTGTGAGCAACAAGTGGAATATGAAAGACAATGGCTAATTTGAGTGAACGACTATTTCTGGGAATTATAGAGGAACCTATTTAAGCAATTTTCAGAGTCTTACCATTGGCTGTAAAGACTTGTGTAGAGCCAGTGAATGGGTTGGGGTTGATAAACATGAAAGATTATGGTGTAAAGTAGTGGGTGGCACCTAAGTCAAGAATCCATGGAGAGGCAAAGGCCGGAGGAGAGGGAGTCGGAAGAAGACTGGCTATGTGTGCTTGTGGAAACGACGAGTTAAAAGGATATGAAGGCACGGTTTGAGATGGCTAGACTGGAGGTCGAGGAATATAAGATAGATTAAGTGTGGTAACAAACTGAAGCAGAGTGTCCCAGCTTATGACAAATCTGGCACCTAGGTTTATATTGGTTTGGTGGCCGAGGCGCTTTCCAAGGGGTGGCTGAGCTAGGTTGGCTCTGGTATGTGACAACTTTTAAGTTTCATAATATTTTAAACGATGCTATAAAGTTGCGTTTATTTGCATTCTCATTATGTGATAGAGCAAAAAGTTGGTTAAACTCCCTATCGGCTGATTCTATTACAACATGGGCTGAATTATGTTACAAATTTTTATCTGAATTCTTCCCTTTTGAAAAAACCGCTAAGTATCATAATGAAATCGTAAATTTCACTCAATTTGACGGTGAGACGTTATACGAATCATGAGACCGTTTTAAGGAATTATTACGAAAGTGTTCCCAACACGGTTTACCACGATGGATGCAAATCCAAAAATTTTTTATTGGTTTATCACCATCCACAAGAACTTTGGTAAATGCAGCTGTCGGTGGTTCATTTCTCCAAAAGACCGAAGTAGAAGCATTCACTCTATTGGAGGAATTACCATTAAATAACGATTAATGTCCGGTCGAGCCACAGATCTTGAAAAAGCAACCGAGCACTCCTGAGATGGATGCAGTAAAAGAGTTGACGATTCAAATTGCATCGCTAACCAACCAACTGCAAAATAACCAAACATCGGTCAATTCGATCTACTCTCCAATGGGTGCATGCCAATGGTGTCAAGGACTGCATGTGAATGAGGAATGTCAAGAAGAGAATCAAATGGTACCTAATTCTTCCGATCAAGCTCATTTCGTTGGAAATTACAATAAACCAAATTTTCAAACTTCGAGCAATTGCTAGACGGGAGCATGCAATAATCACCTGAACTTCTCATAGAAGAATCCTAATAATGTCATGCAAATGCCGCAATCTTCTCAACAAGCTCCACCATTCCAAGAAAGAAAACTCAATCTTGAGAATATACTCGCTAAAATGGGTGAGCAAACTAATACGTTCATGGCAAAGACTCGAACTACCTTATAAAATCAATCAACCCAAATCCGAAGTTTGGAAACTCAATTGTGCCAAATCGCTAATGCACTCAATGGACGACCTTAAGGTGTTTTGCCGAGTTCCATAAAAGTGAACCCGAGAGATTAATGCAATGCAATCACTCTTAGAAGTGGCACAGTGGTTGATAATTCTAGTCAAGAAACAAAGAAGGTAGTTAAATGTAAGAGTAAAGATTCATCGTTATTATCTCCTGTTGAAAGTGAAGGACAGAAGCCGCAAAAAGCCTCATCACAAAGTCTGACAAAGATATTACAACGGATTCCTTTCCTCAACGTCTAATGAACGTAAAAACAGACAAATAATTTAGAAAATTCTTTAAAATGTTCAAACAATTACACATCAACATTCCATTCACCGAGGCTCTCGACAAATGCCTAACTACGCAAAGTGCTTGAAAGATATTTTGTCTCATAAGCGTAAGATCAAAGAAGGTAGTATGATCGCGTTGACCGAGGAATGTAGCGTCATTATTCAATGAAAGCTTCTACGAAAACTGAAAGATCTAGGAAGTTTCATTGTTCCATGTGCTATAGGGGAGTCCATTTTTTAGCGAGCTTTGTGTGATTTGGGGGCTAGTATAAACTTAATGTCATATCTATATTTCAGAAGCTTGGTCTTGGTGAAGCAAAGTCCACGAGAGTAATTCTACAAATGGTTGATCGCACTATCAAGCATCCGCGTGGAGTAATTGAGGATGTTCTAATCAAAATCGACAAGTTTATTTTTTCCGCTGATGTCATGGTCCTTGATATAAAAGAAGATCATAACATCTCTGTTATTTTAGGTAGACCGTTCTTAGCAACAGAAAGTACATTAATTGATGTTCAAAAAGGTGAGCTTAAATTACGAATGCAAGATAAAGAAGTGACATTTTATGTGTTTAAATCAATGAAGTACCCAAAAGCTACCGATGATGTATTTCGGATCGAACTCCTTGACACCGTAATAAGGGAAAATTCACTTCACCCACGCGACTCTCTTAAGCCTAATGGGAGGGAGTACTTTGAAAGTTTTGGGAGTCGCCATCATGAATTCTACCACGTATTAAGAGTCCTTCTGACCATGAGCTTTAGTCTCTACCTTCGGACATTCACTATGCATTATGTGTTCATAAAAATTTAATGGTGAAAGATCATCTTCACGTATAGAGATTCAAACTCATGTGTCAAAAAGCGATAAACCAAGTGAAGATGATTTTCCAGACAAAAAGCTTCTTGAGATTGCTAAGTTAGTAAACGGTTCTAAAGTAAAACCGTATTCTAGTGGTATTATTGAGAGTGATACGTTTGTCACTCACCTTAAACCAAACTCATAAGCTTTGTTAGACGTCAAGCTGATGACGTTAAATCAAGCAATTGGTGGGAGATAACTCGTTCATTTTATTTTAGTCATTTTGCTTAGTAATATTAATTTTCATTGTTATTTATTTTAGTATGTTTACTGTATTTAATGTTTAAGTTACAGTTTAAAAATAAAAAACAGAGAGATAAATGAAATAGAGAAAGAAGAAAACGAAGAAGAAGAGCGATCCATCGCTCCGATGATCTCAAATACTCTAACCCACCTTTTCCTATCTTCCCTGACGATTCCTTCAACTATATAACCCACCGCGATATGATATTGATGGCGATAGGCCCAACACGTCATGAGATATGCTACTTTTTCCCTTGCATTTTCTTTTATTCATTTAGGACAACGTTTATTTTAAGTTTAGGAGGGTGATTTTACCTTACTTTATTACTATGCTATATTTTGTTGGTTTTACAATCCAAAATTTTGTTGGTTTTGCAAAAACTTGTTGCGAAAAATACATTGAACGTAAGTAAACGTGTCGCAAAAATAATAAAGTACGTAAGTACAAGTCGATCCCATAATGACTAGTTTTGCAAGTTATTAAACAAAATTAATTCTAATTTAATTTAAATAATAAGAGTTTGATTTTTAATTTAAAATAAAACAATTTAGTTAAATAACAGAAAATTAAATTAATTTGTAGAATATAATATGAGAGAATCTTAGGGTTTACGAGTTCACCTAAATTAATCATGTTTAGTATTTTTAATCCAATTCATTAATTTCTATTCCTATGTGTTGATAGCAATTTTACGAATATATTTATCAGTCTCTCCCGAGTACTGATGAACTTATTCAATTAACGGATTTTTACCTCCCGGTCTCAAACCCTAAAAATTAACTGAATACTTTACGAATGAGAAATTATAGCACCACATGAACGCATTAGCTATCCCTAGTCTAACATTATTTTTTATGGTAAATTACCCAATGCACGATTATTTATCGCCTCCCGATCTCAAATAACCCTACGAATATACTATTGTTGATTAGACAATCGTCAGAATTAAGAACAAAATAAATTACTCAACACAATATCAGAATAGAAAATTAAGAAACTGAATTAAAAGAAAAATTAAAAGATCATAATCCGACTACATCGTAGCCGTAGAAAATAAAATTTGTTCATGTTAGAGTAAAGAAAGACAACGAGAATAATAAAGATAATTCAGAAGAGAAAGAAAAAGAAAAACTATGCTAAAATTCAATTCTCGAAGCTATTGCTTCGTTCCGGTTTCCGTCTCTGCAGCCTTTGAACTCTCTCCAACAATCTCTCTGAATGATGAATGTGTGCCTCTTGGTCTCTAGGTTAAGTTGTAACCCCAATTCTGAGCGAACACCGCAACCCACAATCGACGGTTGAGATTAAAATGATGAAAATTCTCAAAACGACCTTCGAATTTTTAATTCTATTTTATCTGCACATTTGAAAATAACTTATCGAATCAAGTACAAAAAATATATTGTAAAATATACACTTATCAGTTAGCATCTGATTCATCGATGGAAAGGGAGGTAAGACGAGTTGAGATACTCAGATTAAAGAGAGAAAACTCATATTTGTATATTGAAACTTAAACCAGTACTTACAAAGTATATTGCTTATACAGAAAACAGAGAAAACCCTACCTAAGAACAGCAGAAGAGAGGAGAAAAAGTGGGTATGTAAAAACTCTACCTACCCCCTCAAAACTATCCTCTCTCTACAAACCAAAGAGCTATCCAAAACAATGATTAAAAAAATTACGGACTAAACTACACGAACTAAAACTAAATTAAGTTACAAGAGAACCAAAAACTAAAAAGTATATATATTGACAATTACTTCCATGAAACTGTAGTTAGAAAAAATAATTATACTTTCTCCGCTGTGTCTGTCCATTTGGCAATTGGGATTGTGCTCGACTTGGCCTTTGTCAAATAGCTCGATAATCGCCATCAACTAAAAATTTGACCTCAACAATGGATTAGGCCGCTGCATGGAGTCTCGTGTAAGGTCCAACCGACTTTGTGGGGATTAAGGTAGTGCCCACCCCTCAAAGGATGGCCGGAAGTTGGGCCTTCTAGCCTCTGGCAAGCCATTTATCGGAAAATTCTGCCTGAATTCGTCATAGATCTATTAGTGGAATTCGCATGTCAGTCTGTCGATATAAAACTAATATTTAGAAATAAATCAAAAGAATAAAAAATAAAGTCACGTATGTTAATCCAACTATTTATAATTAAAATTAAATTTAAAAACTCAATCTATTATCTAAAATAAATATAATATTTTAAAATCCAAAATAAAAAAAAAAGTTGGCTAGAGCTAAATTATAACTGCAAAGATGTGGAAGAGAGACCGCTCTTTGGCTTTAAATGATAAGTCTACACGGAGATTTTGGTCGTCATTTTATGCCAAATGGATGGAAATATTAGCAACAAGTGGAGCTCGATGGGATTGTCAAGAGTGTGAAGGGTTAACTAATCTCTTGTTTTTTTTTTTTTTGGCTTAGCAATTAATAGAAGTTTCTTTGAAAACTTTTCCAAAGAATTGGCCAACATATCTTTTTTTATATTTGTCTCCCCAACAGATGTAGTCTAAATCAGGTCATTAGAAAAAGCAAAAATCAACATTTATTTAGCATTTTTAGTTTTATGCTGCATACTCTATTTTTTGACACCAATAAATGAAGTAATTTATAGAAATAAAAAATTAAAAAATCAGGTTTAGTTTATACCAACACTTAGATACGTGGGGGACTCCAAGAGGGTTACTATTTGCAATTTCCAGACATTCTTTGGCAAGACTTTAGATTTCTATGACTTTTGGAAAAAAGGGTTTTGCATTGTGTATTCCAGAGTTAAATACACTCCAAAACAAAAGGGGAGACTTAAAAATGTTTGCTTATAATTTGTAGCACGCGATCACCAATACGTTTCGTATTGTTACATATGTACAAGTAATCAGCGTTTCAAAAAATATTATTGAAAAATCATTAAATTTTTGTTGATAAATATTTTTCAAGAGAAAACATCAATTATTCATTGCTATAAGTTAATTGTATTACAATGCTATTCTCATCTGGACAACATTTTTTTTTAGAAAAATCATTCTTATAATATTTCGGTGACAGTTTATACTTCTCGAAATGATTCACTATCTCGACGACGTATTTTATGGAGTGTCGACCCATTTGAAATTAGATAACCCACGTTGCAGAGATGGTCAGAACAGCCGTGCAAGTGTTTGGATCTCTTCGGACCTTTTCGATCAAAAGAAGACACATTTTTTTTTTAGTAATTTCTTTATTTGAGAACATACTCTAACCATTTTAATGTGCCAGGTTTATCATAGGTTTATGGCGATGCACATGCTTGTTTTTCTTTTTATTGGACTGTCAGCTCTTACAAATCTTTACACCTTGTTTTTTTCTTCATTACTTTTAATTGTTAATAAGAATATAAACTATCAAAATAAATAACCAATAAAGTCATTGAACTGTTTTTCTGAGTGATGGCTTCTATGAGACGTGATGTTATCATATTTTATGCTTGGGTTTTGTTCAAGTTGACAATGATCACACCCTTAAAATTTGGGCCCTAATTAATAATTGCAACGAAAGTCTTCTTCAGCTTAATTTATCAATACTAGGTTTTAAGGATCGCACGACTCGGTTCTGTTTTCAGGTCAGGTCGGATCGTTCTCCATTCTATCTCAGATTTTCTTTAAGGCGTCACAGAGACACGGGTTCTCCAATTACTTGTAGGGTGTGGCAAATAGAATTAATTTTCTGGATGTATTCTGCTATCTGTAGTCCATTCTTTGATATGGAATGTAGCTGACCGCGTAGTTCGCTGAGATGGGCAAGAGAAGTCAAAGAATAGAGCTGATCAACAGCCTTCCAGATTGCTGAAGCAAAATCATAGCAAACAATATGTGATAGTAGGGCATCAGTAAACTCACCATGAGTTTATCGCATCGTAGCCAAAGATTGAAGTCAGGATTAGGCTGACACTGAGCATCATCAAGAAATGGTGGAGGTAGAAAAGAGCCACGTTTAACTGTTGGCAATCACCAAATTTGGGATCTAATTTTTCCGAATTAAATAGATTGAGTCGAGTTTAACTGTTGGCCTTTGATTGGAAAAGAGAAAATGGGGTAGAATTGAGGACAAAGTAGAAGGAATTGGACGTGTGATATTAGAGGTTCCTCCATCGTCTTTCTACGATACCAAGTTGGAAACATAGAAGCAAAGAAAAGAAGGATAATCTCCCAACACTAGTATTCGTCTTATTATATAAAATAATGCTTAATTTTTTTTTTTTTAAATTTATTGACGTGTCAAATAACGATTAGTGTAATTAGTATAAAAAAATTATTTTTTTTAATTTATTAAATTAATTACACTAATAATTATTTAAAACTTAAACGAATTTTTTAAGAGGGTACGCACAGTAATATTCGTATATATACAAAGGGTGATCAAATCACGTGGTAAGGTTTAAATGAATTCAACGAAATACTTACTCCCGGAAATACTCAAAAACTCTCTTCCTCTCACACGAAGTAAGGCTTGTAGGCTCCTCGGGTTGGGGACATACCATAAATAAATGAATGTGAGAAGATGATATGTTTTTAGTGGAATTAAAGATTATTTAAGTTGATGCATGTGAGTCAGTTACCATGGCCTCCACCTAATTTTATTGATAAATATAATGGGCCCACTTGTAAGTTGCCGAGAGGTCAATCCAACGGTTTGATTTGGTTTGTGCGAATCAGCTTTCTTGAATAATAAAATAAAATAAAAGTGATTAGGTGTGGAGAGCGATGGGGGAAGATGACTTTATGGGTATGGCATTAAAGGAATCAACCCAAGACCCAGGTTTGCTGAGGAGCCATTAATTAAAGGGTTGTTTAGTCATAACTTAATTCTTCACTAATCACGGGTCTAATTGTGTGACATCTCATAATTGTCTATTATAAATTAAAAAGATCCAAACCAATGTTATATATATATATATTTTTTTTTATTTTAAAAATTATAAAAACCGAATCACAGCAATTAAAAGCGGCTCAATCAAAGCCCAATGGACTAAAACTCTCTCAAACCAAACCAAACCAAACCAACCCAACCCAACCCAAAAATATTTAAAGAAACTGAAATCAGACCAAATAAAGCAATGCCTAAAAAATAAATTTGCTTTCAAAATTATAATTTGTTCAAAGAGCAAAGTTGGAAATTCATTTTATTTTTAAAAAAAAAATCTCAAAATTCAAAATTTATTTTGTAATTTACCCTAAATTAAATTTAGTTTGACAGGAAAAGACCGAACACCCCATGTGACGGTCGACAGTCCGTCGCCTCTAGAGGAGGACAACAATTATTTAATGATTTGTCTTCTGCAGTTATAATCTGAGCGGGATGACCTAAAGTAAGCTGGAAGGGAAATGGTAATGGAAGAGCTTTCCGTACCAGAAAATGACTTGAGTAGGAAACAGACTATGGGTTGTCGGTGTCAATCCAAAAAAGTCAGATTCATTTTCTATTCTGTTCACGAATTATAAGTTTTTTTTTTTTCCGGGAAACAAACAGAGGGTAAGAAAACTGGATATCATTCCTGTTGATTCACAGATGAATAGAAGATCTCGAACTGAAGAAAGGAAAGTATAATATAAAGAAGAGAAACAACTAATTAAAACCACAAACCAGCAGGAGCAAGGAGAAGATGCTTGCTAATCCGCCATTGTAGCTCCTCTAAATTTATGGTCTCAAACATGATCATCTCTATACATGATAATATAGAATCATAAAACCTCTCCCTTTCTCTCTGGAACCTACTCTTTCTCTGCCATCTTTTATTTTCACAACTCAAATATCCATAACAATTCAAACAATTATGGAGAGACTTCCCCCTCTTACCTGTAACTCTATTTGCTTTTATCTCTTCTAAATGGCCGCTTCTTCAATCTTCGTATCCGCGTTATTCATATTATGGTTGCCAGGATCGACACAGAAGAAGAAGAAAAAGAAGCCAATAGGATTCTAAATTTGTTTGCTTTCGTTTGAGGAAAGGTTTGAGAGGGAGAGCTCTCAAAAGAATCAATAAAAGGGTGGGGGCGGAGGAGATGCGTATGAAACTCCGTGTATGGGCGGTAATGGCCCTTCATATGACGGGGTAGCAGGAGGAGGATAATCATGCACAGGGATTGGTGATGGTGGTGGAGAAGCCGGAGTTTCACAGCCAATCGGAGGAGGTGGAGGAGAGTGATGAACTGAGTGCGGAGGTGGAGGAGAGTGATGAACTATGTGGGGAGGAGGTGGAGGCGGGGGAGATGGTGATGGAGGCGGCAAGTAATGAATTGGAGGTGGTGGAGAAGGTGAGGGCGGTGGAGATGGCTCTATACATGGCAGCGGAGGTGGCGAGTGCGAGACGGGAGGTGGAGAATAGACATGATGAGGTGGTGGTGGTGAGAGATACAGGTAGGCAGGTGGTGGGGGCGGGTGATGGGGTGGTGGAGGTGAGCTATATTCGTAAACAGGTGGTGGCTGGGAAGGAATTGGACAATAGACAGGAGGCTGCAAAGGTGAAGGTGGAGGAGAATAATAAATTGGAGGTGATAGAGGTGGCGGTGGCGGTGGTGGAGGAGAGTAGAGAGGAGGTGGAGGGGGAGAGTAGATCGGAGGTGGCGGTGGTGGAGAGGACACTGGAGGTGGCGGTGGTGGAAAGTACACTGTAGGTGGCGGTGGTGGAGGAGGAGGAGGAGGAGGAGGTGGTGGAGGCGGAGGAGGAGGTGGTGGAGAGTAAATAGGTGGAGGTGGTGAAGGCGGAGGCGGAGAGTAAACTGGAGGCGGTGGAGAAGGTGGCGGAGGGGAAAAGTAAATTGGTGGAGGAGGAGAAGGTGGTGGGGGAGGAGAATAAACGGGAGGTGGTGGGGGAGATGATGAAGGTGGAGACGGTGGTGGGGGCGATAGTGGAGAGTAAATAGGTGAAGGTGGGGGAGAGAGAATAGCAACCGGCGGCGGAGGGAAGACAGGGGGAGACGGAGGAGGTGGCGGCGGTAAAGTAGGAACAAAAGGTTTACATCTAAACGAGCCACAGTCAACCGGCTTGGACAAAAACGACTTACATTGCTTGGCTGACCTCTGGAGCGGACGCTCAGGCAAGCAGTTTCTTCGGTCGTCGAAATCTGAAAGCCCCAAGCACGCCGGCGGCTCACCGGTAAAGAAGTTATATGAGAAAGTGAAATTCTGCAGATTGGGAAGTTTACAAATACTGGCCGGAATCTTCCCGGAGAGAAGATTATGAGCCACATTAAGCTGCTCCAAACTGACCATGCCCCCTATTTCTTCCGGCAACGGACCAAGCAGCTCATTGAAACTCACATCAAACACCGTCAAATTCTTCAGCAACCCAATCTCAGGGGGTAAACACGATCGGAACCCATTGTCCATCATAATAATTTCGTTCAGCCTCGACATATTACCCAAGCTCGAAGGAACACAGCCATGGAATTTATTGTTAGCAAGAACGATAACAGAGACTGGAGAATTTCCGAAATTTTCCGGTAGCTCAAATCTAAACCTGTTATGATTAATAAATATAGCATCCAAATCTTTATCAAACAGGTCGCTTGGTATAGTACCTTCGAACTCATTAAACCTCAGATCCAAAAATTTAAGCGATGGAAGCTTAAGAACCACCACTGGAAACTTCCCGGCGAACCTATTGTTACTCAGATCCAGCTCGTAGAGCAGTTTCAGGCGTTCAAACTTGTGAGGAACAGTACCACAAAACCGATTAGAGTTGATGTGGAACAATGCAAGATCTACAAGTAGACCGAGCTCTTCCGGTAAGTACCCAGCAATGTCTCCGTGGTTTAGATCGATTCCGGCGACTGTTAAGATCTTGTGATTATCCGGCGCCGGAGCACAGTAAACCCCAGTATAGTGACAGACATCGGACCCCACCCAATTCTCGGTAAGATTGAAAGGGTCAGATAAAATAGCTTGCTTCCATGCTTGTAAAGCAATATAAGCATTTCTGAGCCGTTCGTTTTGAAAAACAAGAGAAGAATCGACGGTTACATTCTCACCTCGATCGCCGAACTCGTCTCTGTAGTAAAGAAGCTGACGCTTTCTGATATACAAAGCCTCAGCGTCAGTGAGACCGCCATGGCTAGAAATGACGAAGCCTCCATTACAGAGGGACACCAGAGAAGCAAGAAGAAAAACAACGGAAAGTGAGAGAGTGAAGGTAAGGTTGAAATGGGTCTTCTCCTTCATCTCAGATGAGTCATCTGCCACTCTCTTGTGCTGCCTTATTCTTCAATCTCTCTCTCTCTCTCCCTCCTTAGAAACGTTGTTCTTAAGCTGAAACTGGAAAATGAGGGTTGCAGAAAGGTTCCACCTTTAAGATCTGAGACGGAGAAAAATGGAGAGAGAGAGAGAGAGAGAGAGAGAGAGAGAGAGAGAGAGGGTTGAAGTCTCGAAGATGGAGGAGGTATAAAGAGACGGAGGTGTTATCTAAGGGGATTTGGAGAGGTGTAAGAAAGAAAATGTACCTTCAAAGGGCCAGCTATGTCACAGCAATTCTCCATTTCTTTCCATCTTCCTTTACAACAAATTATATATTTTATATTCGAAATCTCAAATTTACCCTTTCTCCACCTGCGAGAATTCACCGGCGATGTGAAACTCCGGCTTGCTAGAAGTTGGTGTGCAATTGTCAAATCATTAATAAAAATGGCTCCTTTTAGTTAATGAAATGCCAGGAACTTTGCCACCCATTAAATAAAAGTCGCTCTTTTTTAAATTCAATCACCGTTATAACCAATTTTCTTTCTCATTATTTATTAAATCATTAACATTAATTTCTAAGGCTAAGTTTTATATAATAATGCTGTCACGTCATTAAACCATCTCAATCTCTAGATGCATGAGACCCAAATTTGTTACCTTTTCAATTTAAACCTCGACGTGTTAGATCGTCCACTGGTTAAATTTTTAAAAAATTGAAATTTTATTTTTTATTTATCAATAATTTAAACTATCGTTATCTTTTTTTTTTTGTCAAATTCTTATTCAGCACGTATGTTTCAACTATTCTATCTAATAGAATTCAAAATCTAGTTAAAATTATCAAATTAATAGAAATCCAGTTAAATCATTTTATTAAACATTGTGGTAGATTTAACGGTAAATTAACGACGTGATCTAAATTATTGATAAATGAAAAGTAGAGATTTAATTTGTAAAAAAAAATAGTTTAAGATGTGATCGGTAAATAACGATAAAATTTATATTGCACAAAAAGCTTTATTTTAAAGACTTGAAATGGCTTCTCAAAATTACTTTTGGACAATCAATTTTTTGTGGTCCATTGTTTAGAAATAAGTATTTATTTGTTAACCAACGTTATTAAAAGTAAGAAAAATTAATCCCATGTATCGCGCTCAGATCATCGCCGATAGTGGTGACCAACATGATCTGCCCGTAAAGGTATATGACGTGATTTGATCATCTTGGTGATAAGAGAGGCTAGAAAGTTACGTAATGGGTCCCCACGTTCACGTTCTGCCGGGCTGGATCGTGGGGCCCCACTCTTGTTAGCGCGTCTCCACACAAGTCAACGCGCTCCACTAAAACCCCGAGTTCTGGCTTTGAGAATGAAAAAGACTAGAGTACACCCGCGGTTGTGAATATTTACGGAAAGCCCAAAGCTTTAAACGCCGTTGTGTGTTAAATAGTCCTTGATCGTGAATGAGATGGAATTGAACACGTGTCAAAGTGGGGTCCACTGAAAGTACTTTCCGAATCTGGCATCGGTGTCTGCCGTTGGATCCGGATGCTAACTGACGTTGATTTTTTGAAAGGGAATTGATGTGTTACGACTAAATTTTAATAATATTAATTACTTATGAGAAATTGATTTACGACTAAATGGAGGAGAAGTAAAATATTAATTTCATTTTTAAAAAACATTTAAATTTTATTTATTTTAATTTGGGGTGGAATCAATACCCATTAGCCAAGTGGAAGAGTGAAGCCATTGGAGAAGGACAAAATGAAAAGCAAATTGCCCACTTAGGCTTGTAATCTTATGTTTAAAGCCTCTGACCAACAACTCGAACTAGATTCCATAAAATAATTAATTAACAAAATACTATATAATTTTAATTTCATATGAACCCTAATTTGACTTGTATAAGGTTGTTTGAACTTGGATTTGTTGACCTAATGCTAAAATATTATACAACTTAATCATGGAAAACGAATATTGGTTTAGCTGAAAGTGGTTTCTATGTCACGACGAGTGAGAACACAAACTCAATTAATTTATGTTTAGATGACTTTAGTTTAATTAATCGCAAGCTCTTGATTTGAAGGAGTTCAAATTTAGATTACCTTAACAAAAGATAAAAACATCAAAGTCCAAATCATTAAAAAAACTATTTAAGTAATTATTTAGACAATTACTGTTAAAAAAAATTTGTTATTTAGCAATCCAAATTAAAAAATCAATCAAATACAAATAAAAGAATGGTAAAGATGAGTTTACGTTTTAATTTTAACTCACAATTTTAATATTTTGATATGATATTCATCAATTAATGCACTTAATAATATATATTATAAATAATTAATTATAAATGGAACGGTTAAAAAACAAATATAATATTATCTACAGAAGCATGAGACAAGAAGAAGTCGAAGAAATGGAATAACGAGGACACAATTCAATAAAAATCAATTAATTATGTCTTCTCGCTGTCATTATTGATTCTTCATCAAGTTTAACGATGGATTAATTATCTTAAGTGAATATTTTATATATAAATGCTAAAAAAGGGAAGCCTCTGGAAGAATGAGTTCACTGTTATACAAAAATATGTGATAATAAATAATATCAATATTAATTTACAATTATTTTAAATAATCATTTTAATTTGTCACACCATGGCAAATATTTAATGAAGAAATCTAGAAATGGACTATGGTGGCCCCTCATGGATCTTGACACATTCATCCATCATCCGTGGCCCAACATATCTTAAGTTATCTCCCATTACTAAGAATTAATCTTGAAATTTAATAACAAAATTTGAAAGGCAACTACGTGATTAGAGACAATTAGGGTTGTTAATTGGCTAATTATTGAGTAATGATTTAAGTGAAAAATAAAAGGATTGAAAGGTCTTATCTTACTTTGGTGCAAAACAGATGGAAACAAGCTGTGGGAATAGACTTTGTCTACGTACATTAAGTTTCAAACCAACTCTATAATATACAACATAAGTTATTATTGTTTTTGTTTTTACGGATAAAATATAAATTAAACTCTGAAAATTGACGATAAATTCAGCTCAAACCCTGAACTTTGCGATTTATTCAAATTAATCTTAAGTTTTGTTTTGAACAAAATTAACCCTTAGCTCCGCACGATAAGCAAATAAAACTCGGATTTTTTTTTTCAATTTTGATCGATTTGTTTTCAATTTTGGATCAATTTTTTTTTCGGTTTTTTTTCATTGTGGATTCAATTTTAGGTAATTTTTTAGCTGGTTTGAGCTCGTTTTGTTTTATTTTTATTTTATTTTGTCATTTTTAAAATTAAAATAAATAATGTAATATTGTGTGGATTTAATTAGGATCGGAGTATAACCAAACAAAATTTAACTCGTAAACTATCCAAAAATTTGATTTTTTTTTTTGTTAAAAAAAATTCAGTAATTAATTTGAACGAATTTCAAAATTCAAAAATTAATTTTGTTCAACAAAAACAATTCAATGTTGACTCTAAAATTTAGAGTTTATTTTGCAATTAATTAATTTTTTAATAATGAAATAATAACGACTTAAATGTTTGTCAGAGAGGAGAATGTAACGTTCTTGAAAACACCAACTGGCTCTAATGTCAATGTCAGCTTCCATAGAAAATTATACATTTTCTAATTTTTAAAAAATATTATTTTAATGTGGCCAGCTCACCTCATTATTCCAAGAAGATGTACTTCTGGATTCAACTGTTGACTTCAATTTTAATAACAAAAACAGAAACACTTGTCAAAAACAGATTTTCTACCAAAATCCATTTTAAAAATAATAAAACTAAATATTTGTGGCATATGAGTTGGTATTGAACTTAGCATAAACTCTGAACATCTTAGGGGGTGTGACATTATATATATGTATATAAAGCTTAATTTATATCAATGGGTACCGTATTGTACAACAATCTATGCAGGGACGAAGATACAGGACTGGACACGACACGACAGCGGTGTCTTAATCTGCAGTTTGATGGTCGTCCACGGTTTGCTTCATCTTTTGAAGTGAAAAACGACATGATTCTACTGCATCTTCTATGCTAAAGAAGATGAACTCTTTCCCTATTCTGTCCGTAAGCTTCGAAAGTGTCATCTTCTCCATCACGTCCCTTCTAGGGTTTATTATTCCCATCTGCAATAATACCATTCATGAAAATGAAGTCGAGAGAGAGAGAGAGAACGTTAGAGAGAAAGAACCTTGATTCCTTTTGATTCCAAGGTTCTGTGTATTTCTGTCAAAGCTTCAATGCCAGTGACGTCAATGGCGGTCACTCCTGCATGCACATTCATACTGTAAATATTAAATTTCAATATATAAATACACTGAATAAACTAAGATTTTACCAGTTAGATCAAGGAAAACATATTCAACTAGGTCCTCTTTGGAATCTGAGATAGCTTCCCCTTCTCGAATAAATCTAAAAACCCTATTCAAATATGAAAAACCACAAACTTTGAGTCTCGCTCTGTTTACACAAATAGTTTTCTGTTTCTAAAGTCAAGTAAACAGATCTAATTGTGTTTCTAACAACTGCTTCCAAAAACAACATGATTTCTAAAAACAGTACCTCTCTCTCAAATAGTTACAGTTTGCATAATAAACTGGAGATCCAAGCTGAAGAAGAAGGATGCCTGGGATTTGCAGAGAATCAGGATACTGTTCTACATCTCTGTACAAAGCAGAGTTTTCTATCTTTCCAAGCTTGCAAGTTGCAGGTCTAGCCATGTACAGCAGAGCTCTAACTATCGCAAGACCCACCTGAAGTTTCGGAAAATCAAAAAAGATTTTTTCTATTAATTCGATTTAGCTCTTCGAAAATAGATTTTGGAAGTCTTTTTTTAAACTGTGACTTACAGACATCATGAGACCCACGTCCATGGTCAGGAAGGTAACGCCGAAGAAAGCAGCCATGCAGATGACGAAATCGAACTTGTCAACCTTGAAAAGGTGAAAAGCTTCTTCGTATTTAATGAGGCCAAACATGGCTGACATGATAATTGCAGAGAGAGCGACAAGAGGAGTGTAACTGAAAAGAGGAGCTAGAAAGAGAAGAGTCAGCGCCATGCAGACAGCCATTACTACATTCGACATTGCTGTCCGACATCCTGCGTTGAAGTTTACTGCTGTCTTCGAAAATGGCCCTGAAAATACAAAGATCTCAACCATCACTAAACATGATTTTTAGAGTTTAATTTTGCATCTAATTAAATTATTACCAACAAATAAGCTTAAATTTTTGGAATCTACGTAATTTCTCATCAGAGTTTGAATCTCGTCTAAGTAACAATCATCAAAATCATTAAAAAAAATTGGCCTATAAATGAATAAATAATTAAATAATGCTCAGTCCACGAGTTTAAACTTCAGAAATTGCTATCATTCACCATTCGAATAATTTGGAATTTACCCGTGGTTAAATAGCAGGAAGTTAAGGATCCGGCGATGTTCATGAGGCCAAAAGCTACCATCTCTTTGTTCCCATCAACTTGTTCATTTTTCATTATAGCGAAGCTCCTTCCAATGGCTATCCCTTCCTGTACTTAATAATTATTTCAAGGAGTTAGATACAGTAATTAAAATCCACCATTAAACAAATGATTAAATCAAATGGAGTAGAAAGTTACAGCCAAAGCCACAAATCCAGTGACGACCCCAGCTTTTACTACAGTCGAGAAATATTTGGAGTTAAAGTTGAGAAACTGAATGGATAGAGGGTTTATTCCTTTCTTCAGGTCACCCACCTGTCATTCGATCAATGAGTTTCTCAAACTTTTTTGAAGAATTGAAGTTAAACATATATTTAAATTAAAGAAAAAGCGAGCTTACAATTAGGATTCCATGGTTTTCTCCATGAATGAAGTAAGCAAAGACACATCCAACTATTACAGTAATCATCGGAGCTATTGCTGATACCCAAAATAACTTAGGATTTCTGTTTCTCTGATCATAATCAAGAAAAAACATTGCAAGACTTACTTTCTCACTCTACAGAGTACAGATGTCTAGAGAGAGTAAGAGAGAGAGAGAGAGAGAGAGAGAGAGAGAGAGAGAGAGAGAGAGAG
>CM039524.1:2982454-3027368 GCA_022433055.1 Begonia peltatifolia
GAGAGAGAGAGAGAGAGAGAGAGAGAGAGAGAGAGAGAGAGAGAGAGGGTCTTCATCATCGCTTACCAGGTATCTAGTGAATTGAAGGAAAGTTAGGAAGACCAAACCTACAACTGCACTCTCCCACTTCCACTGCAAGAAAAAAAAAAAAAAAAAAAAAGCCAGTTTCAGTTCTATTTTGATGAATATGATTGTGTTTCTGCTCACCAACCTCGTGTCTATTGGTGATGACAGCACGAAGAACAGAAACAACGTCAGTTTTGGTGGTAAAATGAGTCAGTCCAAAAAGACCCTTCAGCTGTTGAAGACAAATAATAGTGGCTGTTCCTCCCATGAATCCAGTGATTGTGGAATGAGATAAAAAATCCACCAAAATCCCTAATCTTTGTAGTTTAAATACCCATCATAGCCAATATTAAAGAGCTTGATCAAAAAATATATATTTTGTAAATATAAATGGAATCGTCAATCTTTTCAATGTCTTCTCACCTTAGAATTCCTAGAGCTGCCTGAACAACGCCTGTTACAAAGGTAGCGGTGTAAACCAGATGAAGATATAATGTAGGATCAGTTTTTGGGGAAGCGACAGAGCCGATCGTATCAGCAATAAGCAACGAGCAAGCCGCCACTGTTCCTACGGCCAAATGCTTAGAGCTTCCAAAAATGGCGTAAACAAGAGGAGGAACGAAGCTAGAATCTGAATAACGATAATCAAAGTCAATTAACCAGAAAACAGTGAAACCCCCAGAAAATTTTTTTGATTATAGACCTTACAGAGTCCAATAATAGGAGGAAGAGAAGCGAGTTTCGCATAGCTTATTCCTTGAGGAATGGCGAGGCTAGCAATGGTGATTCCGGCGAGTATATCATAACGGAACATCTTCAGATTATAATAAGGAAGCCAGTCGAAAATGGGGACGAAATATTTCACTGCCTTCTTCGCTCGACAACCTGGTTTGTCATTTTTAAACTCAGCAAATGGGTCGTCGGGAAAAAAAGTTTCCTTCAGATTTGATCTCAGCTTCTGAGAAAATCCTCTGGGAGGATCAAAGTTGACAGTGCGATAGGGTTTGGAAGCCATTGAAGACGAGAGAGAAGAAGAGGGACAATGGAGGTGGATTGGGGGGAACGGAGGATGGAGGAAGTAGGTTTATATAGAGAAACGGCAACGATGATAAAGATGATGACAGAGCAGGATTGGGGGGATATGAACAGAAAATGTAATTGTTCAGAGATCCCAGATTAAAGTGCGAAAGTTTAGAAGAAGTTTGATCTGACTACAACGGTTTTGCTAGAAGAAAAAAGTTGGCAGTTTTACGTGGCCCACCTCATTTTCCCAATTTTATTACCGAAATTATTGCAAAAATAACTTTTACTCGATTACTAAGAGTAAAAACTGAGCCCATAGATAGTACGATATTGTTGTTTTGATACAAGATTTCATAGTTTTGTTTTTAAAGTTTATCCTAAAATGAATAAGGAGGATAACCTTCAAGAAGCAACACTTTTTTTATTGTCACGACGGGTGTAATCGATAGAGATGGAAAAACTTGAGATGAAATTCCATTGTTTTTTTTAGATTTCGGTGTGACCTGAATTCTAACAGGGTTAATCTGGTTAGGCCAATGTTGAGAATCTCATTAGTTTTTGTTTTCTTTATAAATTTATGTAATGTAGAGTCGTAAAAATCGTAATTGTATTTCGATTTTCATAATGACATTTTGCTCTATTTATGATTTTTTTCTCGAAAGGATTTTTCCATATAAATCTAGTGTCTTGCATCGTATTTTCCTTTTCCTATTATTGTTCAATTTCTAACACTTCTGGATATAAATATGTGTTCAAAGAGTGAACACTATATCAAAAATCAGAGGTAAGTTGATGATCGGATTTCGTCACATTTTATTTCAATCGAAAACTTCGAAAATCTAATTTTTATTTGGTTGGGCGAGTGCAAAGCTTTTTATTTGTGATCTTAAGACGTTAGACTACGACAGAAATCAAAGGCGTTACAAGGATCAGTCTTGATCTAGCTCGATTTTTGTCAAGAGTTTTTAATTGAAAAGTTGATGTTTGATTAAAGTTCAAGAATCAATGGATAAAGAATAAAATTTTTTGCACGAAATCAATGTTTAAACATTATGTAATTAGATTACCATAAATTGGTGTGTACAAGGCAAAAGGAAATCACGTTTTAAATAAGAACATGATTGGTTGCGTAGAGGCACCGAGGAGTCGTGCATCGGGCATGGATAGTGATGAATATTTGATGAATGTTGGGGCATTACATTCCACAATGTCGTAGCACTTTAGTAGTTCTCCATATTGTGCAATATTGTTCGACATCATTTGATAATAATACTATTATGTTTTTTGTTTATCCCACGTTGCATGCAAATTGTCGATTTATTTACAAAATCACATTTCATTTTATCCAACTTTCAAGGGTTCATTCTCCGTAATCATTAGTTTGAAACAAAACGTTAAATTATAAAATATAATTGAATTTTTTTTTTATTGAGGATAAATTAATCTTTTATTATTTACTTTTGTCCATATATTTGAACTTATTTTTCATTGTATTTTTCAATTTGAGAAATTAATGAGAAACCCTAATCTCTGTTTGTTTTCTTCAATTTCGTCTATTGTATTTCGCACATATTTCTTAATATGCCACAATCTAAACGTATTTGGTGGCTGAAAAAACGATTGTAGGGATTAAATGAAGTCATGGTGTATTCCAACCAAACTTGAAACAACCCTTCATTGATACTCTGCAAGTAAAAACTTTTTCATTGCTTATAACATCATGCATGTAGTAGTACTAAATATGATTGGGGCATCTTAAAAACATGATATCATGTTGAATAGTAGATATAGCCTCTGATCTATATGACTAGAGTTTACCATTTAAAAAGAGTTAAAACTAAACGAAAGATTACGCATTCGAGTGCAGCCAAAGTCAGTTCCGGGTAGCAAATTCAGGGATCGAACTAAACACGAGAAAGTTTTGGAAAGCTCTCTGCGTACTTGATGTGGATGTGGGTGCTTAATTGGTTAAATTTAGAGGGTCTTTATCAGTGGGTATATGATTTCTAAAGAGCTTGGGAATATACATGCTTCCTTCCCTTGTTTTGCTACAGAAAAAGAGAGCACTTGAGGAATAAAAAAATAGCAAAATATGATTGAGAATGTGGATAAAGGTTACTTAATATTGACTGACCATAGACTTTATATTAAAAACAATTAAATCCACTGAGTAAAAACCTTCCCCAGGAAACCATAAGAGAAGGTCTTACCTTACTTGTTACAACTAAAATAATGCAAAAGATGTTCGTCGCTACTCATTAAAGTTTGAAACGTAATTGCTTACTCAAATTTGCAGCCAAATCATACCCACCCAGTAACCTTTTTTTTTCATGAATTTCAACAACTCCAATCATAGCTTTTATTAGTGGCTGTAATTGAGGAAGAAAAGTGGAAAATGAACACTGGTCTAGGTGTTACCGCCTATCAGTTTCAAAGAAATGAGCGGGAAACAAATACCGAAAAATATGCAAAACGTTACATTTAAGAATACTAAGAAATAGAAACATGTCTTATATTTTGCTAATTAAAACCAAGCTCGATCCTTTCATTGAACAAGTTTGCTCGACTCGTTTCATTTTGGAAGAAAACATGTCGCTGAAAGATGGTCGAGTTTCGGCCGAATTTGAAGGGTGTTAGACAATGAAAGATGTCTTAAATCGCACTCTTGTCTTTCTCTTTTCGGGGAATAAAGAAGTCTCGAAGCTTTGCGGATGCAACTTTGGATTTTGCTTTGTTTTTCTGAGAAAGGAATAATTTGGCAATGCTGTTAACGAGAAGGGATAACAAATAAAACATGGTTGTCAGTGGTCAAATCAGTTGCCAAACATTAAAACGGATGTTGGTTTAGTTTAGCCTCCTCACGTTGTCTACTAAATTTGGAATGTTGATTTTCTGTCTCTATTTGATGATGTTTCAACAACCAAACTTTTAGGGTTCATGTGAATTGTATAATCCATTAAATATAGTAGAATTTAATCGATTTTAATTTGTAGGAAATACTTGTTGATTTTAATTGATGTGAGAGTTTTTTTTTTTTACCTAAAGACCAATTGATGAGATCATGATCTCACTTTTTTTTATGCGTGACGTTGGAACATGCTATATATAAAATATTATATGTTTAATTACTATCACATCTTTTGGAGCAAAATTTTAAAAAAAAATTGTACAAATCTCGACTCATAACAAACAATATAGAACTATTTGGTGAAAATTGAGATGTGGTAATTGTCGTCCTGTATAATTGAACAAAAAGTTAGAAAAGTTAAAATATATAATTGTATTATCAATTTTAGATTTTGAGAGATTTCTTTCGACACAATAGTAGTGCCTTGTATGCTTACATGCTCATTATACATGTAATTATAAACCGAGAATACAAAGAGAAATACAAACAACAAATTCCAAGCGTTTACTTGAAAAACCATTAACACAGTAGAGAAATTCACTAAATACATACGAAAAATTCATCAGAACTTTTGTCGTACTATGAATTTTTCTACTTGTCCGAAACAGAAATAGAATGCAATATGAATCTAAGGTTGGGTTAGGTTGATAGCATCAAAGAAAAGGGTTAAAAGGGTTAAAAACAAAAAGAAAATCCTGAACAGATCCGGTATTCCATTTCAAATTGATTTTGACAAAGCATATGTTACGTTCTTGTCACTTCTGAAGATTTGCACCCACCATAAATTCCTAAACTAAAGTCAAAGCGATTCTCATCACATTTTATCCTCTTTTTTCCATAGAAAATGAAACAGTAGACAGTAACTTTAAAGGTCAGGTTGGTTGGTGGAAATGGATTCATATGTGGCATCCAATGTTTCGCACAGTCGCGTCCACCGACGTGTTGATTGAGGGTGTGTTTGGGAAATCGAAGAATTGGAAAGGCAAAGGCAAAGGCAAAGGCAAGGCAAACAGAGCCTTTGAAACTGGCCTCTGGGGGAGAGTTAAATTGATCTTTGGTAGCTGGGAAGGCCAGATTGTGGATGTAAAGTGAGCATAAATCCACTTCGATAGTAAAACTAATCGTATTTGTTCATTGATGTAGCACTTGTGTGAACATTATGGCTGGCCGGGGAAGACGTGCCTCGACAGAGTAATTACTCATTACTACCCATGGAAGCCGTTTAGATATTGGGTCTAGTTGATTGGAACCTGGGCCTCAACAAACCCAAGCTAACAGCCGAAAATATTAATTTGCCTGCATCGACACCTCCGCCAACACCTTCCTCTGCCCCTCCTACATCGCCTTTCCAGGCTCCAACCCCACCACCAGCTCCAACTCCGCCGCCGACACCCCCAACTTTATCCCCACTTCCACGACCACCACCACCTCCAATACAATCACCAAAACTCGTGCAAAGCCAGACCTTTCACCAGAAATAAAGCCAAACCCCCAAAGGTCACCCCAAAACTTCCTGCAAACCCTTCTAACTGCCGCCGCCACCCCTGCGTGGTCAACATTACCATAAAGAAGATAAAAAAAAAAAAAAACCACTCTGGCTTGTTAAGTTTACTATTTTGACTTTCTTCAACCTTCCTTCGACACACTTCCAGTCCCAGGTCACAATGAACACAACCCACAGAAGCACCAAACAGGCTCTCTCTATAACTACAACCTCCATTACTAGTACCTCCACAATTATAGCACAGCAGCACAGCCTAAATTTAAGCAGAGATGAGCCCTATTTTTAAGTTACGTATTGACAAGCTATAAACAAATTTACGCGCACGATTTTACGAAGCCCTTGGAAGTTGGGACAGCATAATTATCACAACTGCAATTCTCCCATTCTTTTTTTTTTTTAAGAATGCTTTCAATCACATTTTTACTAATGTAAGCCAATACATGCAAAAAAATATAATGAAAAAATTCAAAGCAAAATAAAAAAAAATCCAGGAAAAGGGAGAATCCACAAATTCAAACTGACCTACCATGGTCCGTGAATATCATACAGTTATGGACCATAAAAATAACCCAAAATCACTGCAACTATAGCAGAATCTAGATGTATATATACATTCTGGCGATACCTAATACTCTTAAGCAATAACTCAAAACAAAAACAAAACCTATTTAGACGATCTCTTTAGCTCATGCCACAGGCAAAACAATGTGTCAAAAGTGTCATCGTTATAATCGCCACTTTGAGAGGCGCTGATGAGTGTTTTCAGCCAGTCTTCATGCAGAATTGAAAACTCGGACCTCCTTTCACTGGACCTAAAATGTCCTCCAATTGACTTTTTCATAGTCAAGCCAGCCTTTGAAGCTGCTTGGACCACTCGTTCTGGGATCCCAGCCTTCCTTGCAACTTGCAACCCATAGCTCTCCGGGGATGCTCCATTGCACAGTCGATAAAGAAAAACCAGTTCCTGATTATTTTTGGAACAAAAATCTGATTTTGACTCAAAAGTGCAGGCCATATGCTGCAGTGTAACTCTAGGATCAGCAGCAAATTCCTTAGTAAGTGGATGATAATGTGTGGCGAATAGTAAACGGCAATTGACCTTTTCAATAAGGTGGCGAAATACCTGTGGAAATTATTAGAAATGATTTCATCAACTTATTCATTAAAGTAGAATAAAGCATCTTTTGAAATGCATGAACTTTAAATGCAGTCCGCGAGATAGATTGTGTCTTATTTATATGCAGTAAATGCTTGTAGAGAAGATAATACCAGGAGCGTTAATTTTCTAGAGAGACGAAAAGATGTAAATACAGTGCATCGAGTATCTTACAGCATAAGCGATGGCATATCCATCAAAGGTGCTAGTTCCTCGGCCCAGTTCATCCAAAAGAACCAGAGAATCTTGGGTCGCATTTTGAAGAACTGATGCAGTTTCTGTGCACTCAATGTAGAAGGTGCCTATAAAACAGAAATTCATTTTGCATAAACTTTTTGAGAAATTTCTACCTACATAAAATAAAACTAAATGGAACTTCTTTCCATCCTGGAGATAAAAGAAACTTTCAAGAAATGAAAACTAGAAACTAGTCTGTCATTAATCACGAGAAATTATCACATAATTTTGTAATCCTAGATTCCTATTTCACTCAGCTGATGAAAGAAACTTACTTTCGCCTGTCATTATTCGGTCAGTAGCCCCTAGCCTCGTAAAGATGATATCCACAAGAGATAGAGCACAGTTCTTGCAAGGCACATAACAACCCATCTGCAAGTAATCAAATAACAAGTTAGATAAAAAAAATATGAGCAAGAGCCATGTATTGACTTGGAATTACGTTTCCAGGGAATTGCAGACAAGAGTATCAACTTCCACTGATAAAAAAGGAAAACCAACCTGTGTGAGTATTACAGCCAGACATGTGGCACGCAAAAGTGTTGATTTTCCACCCATGTTTGGTCCAGTCAGCAGCAAAGTACAGGGATTGTGATCACCTTCATCTTCGCCAAGGATTATGTCGTTCGGAACAGGCAATCCCCCATTCTCTACAACTGCAAATGGATGCCAAAGCCCTGTGATTTTAAGTACAGATCCTTTTTTCACTGGATTCAATGTCGTTTTGGTTGAGTTTGGCAAAATAACAGGTCTTGACATAGGCCCACTTGCGGAAATTGCAGTCGCGGCAAAAGATCTCAGTACATCAATACAACTGAGGGCATGTGTGACTTCAGACCATTCAGCTACTTTTTCTACTAACAACTCTATGAGAATAGATAGTGTCTCAGCATCTGATTCTGTCACATTATGGTTCTGGTACAAAGAACAGAGTGGAGTAAGCAGAACAACGGAAGATAAGATGAACCCACAAAGATAAATCTACTACAGATAACATGGTGAAAAATCTGAAGATGGAACTACATATGTAGCAATTATCTATATGTAGCAATTATCTGTCACAGATTCATAATTTAAAAGCATTAATATAACACAAACCTGGTAACTGGGGAAGTCGCTCTCTACAGCAGCTTCAAATTGTGAGAGAAATTTATCAAGCCCTTCACCACTATCAAGTTTTGGAATTTTAGAAACTTTTTTTAAAAGAGAAAAAATATGCCTTTCCTTCTGTAGTCGCAGTAGCAAATCCATTCCAATACGGAGGCCCTTCACAAGAGACCCAAATATTTTCACCTGCCTCGCATGTTAAATTACATGTAATGAGAATAATAAAACTAACATTACAATAAAGATATTAAAATCAACCAACATCAATGTCCATAGGAAAGTGTGCATGTAACGAAAATAATTAAAATCTTATATTTTTCAGCTTAGATCAAGAAAATAATTAAATATATTTTCGAGTCCATAAGAGACTAACCCTCTGTTTCACAATCTTCTTTTGAATCAAAGGCAACAAAAGAAAGGCTGAAGATTGAATCGTAGCCTTTATCTGCCCTATCAATCTCTCTAAGTCTGGAAGCTTCCGAAGATATTGTGCAACAAGTAACATAATTTCAGAATATGTGATTAGACATTCCACCACATCAAGCCTGTTAGTAATTGCCTCAATATCATTTAGTGGGTGGCAGATCCAGAGTCTCAAAAGCCGTTTTCCAGATGATGTCAAACAATTGTCAAGGTGCTTGTAAAGTGTACCTTAAAACATGTAGTTTTTGTGAGTGTCATAGGGCTGAATAAACCAAGAGGATGACCGCAGGCAGATTCACAATATTGTTGAAACAATAACCCTTTTCACTTACCTGATTGGCCCCCATCAGCATTATTACTGAAAATTTCAAGATTTACCATTGTTTGTCCATCTATTCTCAAGGAACCTTTGTAGACATGGTATGGCCATATGTCTCCATTTTGCAAAACATCATCCAACTACACAAAAGATGGAACATGTAAGGTTTTTATTTCTTTTTTGGTGGAAAGTTACTCCACTTTTTCTGTCACAAAGAGAGCCATGTATGTTTGTCTTACCATCATTCTGGACAAATGACCAATAAGTCCACCAAGAGCACATAAAGCATTATCATTTTGAGGTATTTCTTTAATTGTGTGATTCCACAATTTAGAAGAGCCTTTGAAATATCCTTTAGACTTAATCAAAATTTTAACTTGGAAAGCATCCACCAAAGTCCCTAAAGTCAATTCTGATGAAGTACAACCTGCAAAAGAAATAAAACTTCCACTGATCAAGTTCATTATACATTACGTCATCATTCATATGAACCAAACCGCCTCAAAATTATTTTTAACTTTCATCCACATTTGAATGAGTAATGATTGTGACCGTGACGGCAGTAGTGGGCAAAATTTAAATTGAGCAAAGAAGTTTATTGTTGTTGATGTTTAAATTACTAGAAAGATAGTATTTCCCAACCGTTCATTGAATACTTTCTGGTAGCTTTCAGGGCTTCTTTGGATAAACCTGCAGACAAAGAAGAGTTTTGCAAGTTATGTTAGTGAATTCAGAAACTTCAAATTAGTAAAAGCTAGTAAGAATTTTTACCTTGAGCTTCATATATGATTTCTTTTGGAGAAACCTACATTGATTCATAATTAACAGAATTGCTTTTAGTTTCCAAATTTTGACAGAAATTGAGAAAATATCACTGTGAATATTATTATAGGAAACATACTTGCATTAATAAAGCACCTAAGCCAGCACAGGAAGGATCGTCTTGAATGGAACCAACCCAAAATTTTAAAGCAGCACAATCAACAAAAGCAAACCCATAGCTAATTGAATTACTATCAAGTCCACTGCGATCCTTGATGCAACAATGCAATAAAAAGTGAAAAAATAAGGACAATAAACTAAACCAACTAAAAGGAAGGAACAATTTCCTAAATCAAGCATGATATCTACAAATATTCCAAAAAGAACATATTCAGAAAAGAAAATCAACATTTGCTTGATTTAGGAAATCATTAAATGCAGAAATATCAGAACTGTACCATTTATCCAATATTTTCAGTGCAAATATCAACATATTGTTAATTACCAGTTCCAAACTTAGAAACCTAAGACTTGCCTCTTTCACCTTTACTTATGTTAGGTAAACCTACTTAATATTCATTGGCTTGGTTTCATTTGAAGAACGTAAACATTTTCCATGTCTGTTAAAGTATTACACGGTTATATCAATTCCAAGTATAAGCTGAGTACATCTGGAACTTATGCACCATAAAATTAAATCAGATGCACATTCATGAACAGATTAATACACGTACCTCTTTTAAAGAAAGAAGGTGAACAGAACCGGGTCCTATATTGCCATCAACAACGGTAGATGGTGTGGTTACCTGAATCAGTTTCCTTGGTATGACCTGCAATTAGAGGTTCAAAATCGAAACAAGAAACTTGGCTTCCCCAAAAAAAATGGTACGTTGTTTTTTTTCAATATCAGCATTGACGTAATCAAGCGTGCACCCACCTGACCCAACGACAAATGCAAAACTACATAAAAACAACCTACAGCCTATCAGACCCTTTTTTTTTGTTATCCTCATAATCCTTGGATGCCAATATCTCAGGGAACCTAGCATGATTGTAACTGAGACTGTTCCATACGTGAATATTGTGTATATTTCTTATCATAAGGTTTCCAGTTCCATTACATGTGGATAAGACTACCGACTATACACTACTATTGACTTGTGTGACATGCTAAATTGAGAACAAATGAGTAGTTCAATGATCATTCAAGGACATCATGGAAAAGTGACTATTTGTCGAGCAATCAATCAAAATAAAACACGTCATCAAGTCTCCCCTTTTCAATCCAATGAAAAGTTATACTCACTGAATTAACACCTTTGGCTTTTCCTTGATCAGATGTTTCCAACTGCTCCACTCGTCCAACTTTATACCTTCACAAAAGATGTCAATTGTCAAAATTTGATGCATCAGGTTAATAAGATTCTGTTTAGCTTGAATTTTACATATTTGTTTCACAACAAAATCAGCAACTGCAATCATAGTAGCTGATGATATTCTCTCAAATAAAACATGGTAGTTCTTTATGCTTGACAGTATATATTTGAAAAAAATCCTGTAATATCTCACTCTCAACAAACTTCAGTAGCTGAACTAGCTTTTAGGAAAAAAATAATAAATAGCAACAAACTACAAACATAATCTCACAACCAGCAGTCTTACCCTCGAGCAACTAGTTTTTGAACAGCATCCTCAATCCCACTTTCAGAGACACCAACCTAACCAAGACCAAAGGTGTTATTGCATATGATCTATTACTCTCCAAGGGAAGAGAACTTGACTATTAGATCGATGACAATAAAATAAAATATTCCATTGCAGCTTCATATCACCTGCCGGCACTTTCCTACCCCACTAAATGTAATTTTCCAGTCAAGCTCTTTGTGGCCAATTTCAGCATCCAGTTCATAGAGCTCATAGAATTTTCCCTAGAAAAAGTAACTTTTGGAGTTAGATAATAAATCAAAACCAAAAAATCTCATCTATTTTAAAGAGAAATAAATATAACGCAAAAGGTAACTAATAAGACAGGGCGCCAGAGTAATAGTGAGGAATGGTCTATGTAAATAGTTATATACAAGATTTTAATAAACCACTGAGCTCGGGTTCATCCATTTAAATGATATCAAATAGATACAAACGATTATCAATACAATATAGAGATTTAATGAATGAAATGAGAGCTGGTTTATAACAGTGGTTTATTCAGTTTTCTATCTCTAACAAAAATAATAATAATAAAAGTGAGATATCGACAGTGAATTTATATTCTAACCACTTTAAAGAAAATTAAGACATCCATATATTGACATTTGACTGTCCAATATTGCTTTTGTGATGCTGACATTTTCTTCAGGGCATCAGCTGGTATGTGAAGAGTTCTCTTGTCATAACAAGGATTATCAGGTTTTCGACCATTAGCATCCCTGATTTGAGATGGGTCAAGCCACCCAAATTTGCTAGTTGCATCAGATATTTCGATGGGACTCTTATCCAAGACCATCGAGTCATGGTGAAGTTTTACTCTTTTTGCAGAAGCTAGAAAAGTATCATCTTTCCTACCATCAAAAAAATCTTCTTGAACTCTCTTTATATGAGGAACAAGAGGACGCATGCCAGGCGTTTCAGGTCCTGTGATATCACCATCACTTTCAATGTGTAAAACAGGTTCTTTCTTATCTGCTGATTTAAGAAACTTGAAGTTGCTGTGATCTGTGGAGGACACTTCTAATTTCGGCAATTGATTTCCACAGGAACTTTTATCAAATGATGAGCAAATAGTAGATGTCTCCGGACGTAAATTTTCCCTGCAAAATTTACAATAGATATTTAATCCCACAAAATGAAGACTGGTATGTATATATATAGACGCAAGACAGAAAGAGGCTCCATTCTTATTAGAGGGGGAAAATTAGTTGCGAAGCAAAGGAATACTATTTACAGTTGGAAAGGCATAAATACACTTGAGAGAAAGGTAACGTGCGTGGCCTGGTCAAGAAAACTTGCAATATGATCACCCAAAGAATGCAGTGATTGATATTTTCAAACTTAAATTTATATGACTCTGAATCGAGCCGTATAATGTTACCTAAGAGGATAGCCTATGACTCCTCAATAAGTATTTCATAGAATAAATTACCGTTCGCAGGGTTGAGTTTTCAAATTCGAATATGGATATTGCAGTTTTTAACTGGTAAGAGAACGCCTTCGTTAACTTCCCAGATATAAAAGCATTGAACATTTCCAGGGAAAAAAACATGAAAACGAAACAAGGTTTCCTATGTCATCACTTTACCTCTCACTAGACTTTTCACTGGAATCGTTCTTGACAAACTTATGCATGATACTCGAAAAAAGGGAAGAACCTCCAGTACTTCCATTGACCGGAAAAACTCGACGGGGTAGCTTCTCCGGCGGAGTGTCAGTTCCAGTAATTTCTTCAGACAAGTCGTCGTCTGCAGGAAGAAGCTTGTCAGAGGTGGAAACATTTGGCTTCGCCAGAAACAGAGGATCTCGCAAGCTTCCAGGTACGTCTTCGTCACTGGACCTGGGCTTTTGGAAGAAGGAGAGTATGGATTTCTGGCGCTGCATTCGCAAGCTGGACGGAGACGTTTCGGCGTATGAATCGATCTTGCGCTACAAATTCGACATTTTCAACCTGGCAGAAGCTCTATATAACGCTCGAAGAATTGGCGCCAAAAAAATTCACTCCCTCCCTGATTAACCTAACGGCAGATTGGTGACGCCCTTTCACTGATATTACTTTCCAGAGATACCTTCAATTTCTTAAATAATTCTTTTTTAAAATAAAATAAAATAAGATATATAGACTAAACTAATTATTAAAGACTTTACCTTATAATAAATTATAAGGTAAAGTCTAAATTTAAGTTTTATTTACTAAATAATTCTTTAAATATATTTTTCTCCGTGTGTAACTTGAAACTTTTAGCTTTCAATTTTTAAAATTTGAATTTTATTGTTAGTTTATTTGTTCAATCTAATAAGTGTATATTACGTTTTTATACTGATCCAGTATTATTTACTCATTTTCTAATTTCTCCTATGATTTTTAACGTAATTCAAATTATATCGAGAACAACACAGTTTAAAATCAAGTAGGAAATTGCAAATGTAGTAAGAATCTAATTAAACTACTTAATTAAATGAAAATACGATATAAACTTGATGAATCTAACAGATAAATTGACAATAAAATTCTTTTTATTTTTACATCAAAAACATAAAAATTTCATTTATTAAAAAATAATATTATTAAATTATAATTTATAAATTATTCAAAATATGAGAATTTAAATTACATTTTACCTTAGTTTATAAATAAGAATGAACCGGATCGTCGCAGCAATATTATAAAAGCATCTTTGTTTTACCATTCAAAATTGAGTATTTTCAAGTCTCTTTATTCAGAATAAAATTTAATGAGAGTTTGTACGTTTAAATCAACTCTCATGCGTGGATTCAATCTTTCAAAATGTACATACTTTCCACAAATGCGATATGATATTATAAACCTTAATGGCCTTTTGTAATCAAAGCCAAGGGGTGTTGTACAAAGGAGTGACAACAGATTTGATTTGGAGATAGTTGTTGAGGGCTTCCATCCCAAAATCTCGACCAAAGCCACTCATCTTGTAGCCTCCATATGGGCAGGCTCGATCGAAAGCAAGGTAGCAGTTGACCCACACGATCCCGGCTTTTATCGACCTTGACACTGTGTTTGCTATGTCTATGTTCTTTGTCACGACCCCAGCTGCTAGCCCGTATTTTGTGTTGTTCGCGCTCTTTATCACCTCCTCTATCGTCCTGCAAATTTCTCATCACTAAACCCCCTTTTTCTTTAAATTTTGATGGGTTTTGAAACTAGTTTGAATGCCGGTAGCACTTACTTGAATTTCACAAGGCACATGAATGGTCCAAATATTTCATCTTGAAATATAGCCATATGTTCCTACGATAACAAGCAAAAAGAAAGTGTTGAAAACATACATGAATTCTATTAAATAATATTTTAAAAAGTAAAGAACAATATAAATCTTCACGTTTTACATTTTGCGGATTAAATTTTACATTATTCTTTTTACAAATTGATCATCCACCTTTCAAATATCAACAATTATGACATAATCAATTTATATGTTAAATCTAGTATTTATATCATATTTTTCATTTAATCAAATCTTGATTTGAATTCCATCAATCTCCTCTTCCATTAAAATTATGTTGAGATAGCGATAATTTGAGATCATCTTAGAAATCGTTGGAGTGTTAAAAATCAGGTTAAACATTATATGAAATGAAAAAACGTGGTATATTGTAACGTCACTTGGTGTTCTTAGTACAATATTGTTTATTTTGGGCCGCAGCCTGTACATATTTGTTCTTGAGATCAGCTCCAAAATGTATTGTATTAAGTAGGAATGTGAACTCAACTTATAAACCATGCATTTTCACTCTCCCAAAGATTATGGGATTGTCACTCTCTACTATTATGATATATACCCCACCAGACCCTCATTACCTTCATATAGTGAGCTGTCACAATCTCTCCCTCTTCGGGACTCAACGTCATTGTCAATCACATTTCCGATTGGACAGTGATTCTAATAACATTTGTAACGTTCCTTCGTGCTTCCAGTGCAGTATTGTCCATTTTAGGTCGAAGTCCGTACGGATTTGCTCTTAGAATCAGCCTCCAAATGAGTTGTATTAAGTATGAAGGGAAACTCAACTTATAAACCACGCATTTTTCACTATTCAAAGTAATGTGAGATTGTACACCCTTACTAATATGGTCTGAGCCCTACCAGACCATCCTTGCCTTCGCATGACGGGTTATCACAATCTCTTCTTTTTCGAGGCCTGACATTCTCGTATACCAAAATTTATCCACAAATTGGTCTAAATTAGGTATTCAATTTCTACAATTAATCCAAATTAAATCTCAATTAACATCCATAATTATGACCAAATTACACAACCAACAATATATGAAAATAATTCAACCTTGGTTTCAAGCCAATATTCTGCAAATATTAAGGAAATCGATTCTTTCCTATTTCGTTTTTGAATCAGCTCAATTACATGGCCAGGTTCTTACTCCCTGTCTAAAGAAAATTTGGAGGACTTGCCTTGTAAATTGAGTGCTCAGTGAGAAGGAAAATCACATCAACACTGCAAACTTCTCTCAAGTTTTGAAAACCAGAGAACAATAAGATTTCTTATCTCGCTGGACCTCCGACAACCGTAAACCACTCAGTCGTGATCAAAATCTTCTAAAGAGGAAGCATCGCAGCTTTGTTTGACTCCACACCTCATCGACGAACTTCCTCTCTCAACCGAACAACTCCAATGACAAACTTTCTCTATTGGCAGGGTTCATCTCCGCGTGGACGAATTCCCTCTCGGCCCCCATCGACAGTCATTATCAGCGTAAATTCTCTCTCTCTCTCTCTCTCTCTCTCTCTCTCTCTCTTACACACACATTCTCACTCTTGACAGAACACTCGAGGAACAAAGGAGAAGAAATAATTAGTTTGGTTCAGAAATTTTACCCGACAAGTTTGAACCGGACCCACCAGTGAATCAAACTGGCCCAATCGACCCAAACTGTCACTATCAAATCAGATACTTTTGGATTGTTTAAAATTTTTCAAATCGATCCAAAATCCAACGCTTGAATTTTACTGGTAAAAAATTTCTTACTCTTATCACTTTCAAAAGGATTATTTTAGGATGAACGAAGAAGTTTGAATTTCTCTAATTTCTAGGCAAAGAAAATCAATCCAATGCTCGAAAAAAGTATCTAAAACCCTATTCTCACACTCTCTCGAAATTCAAGTAAAGCACTAGGTTTTCAATGTTTTGGCCGTAGGCCCTACATCACGAAATATTGTTAAATGATTTTCTTTAAAATATTTTATTATTCAATTATGTTATTATTTAGACACGCATGTATAAGCATTGACTTAGGAATGTAGAACGATAAAAATGATATGACATAATATATGCGAGTATGTAATACATGAAAACTAATAGAATTGACAGAAATTACGATAATGCTAATGAGAATCTGAACGATGAGATGACTAATGAAAGTCTGAACATGTGGTTATTGAGATGACTAATAAAACTTTATGAGAGTAAAAAATCACTAATTTTTTTAAAGATTGAACGCATAGTATGGATTGAAAAATGAGTTATATCTAATATGTAACTTTTAAAACATGAAATTGGATAATGTATGCAATTAAAATCACATGCACATTTTTACTAATTGAGTTTATCCCACGCATTCGTTTTGTAATATATATCAGTTTTTATCTAATGATGAACTGACGCTGATTGATAATTTTTCAAAGGTAGACAAACATACAGAGGAGAATGTTATCATTGGCTCTGAATAGTAAACTAAAGTCATGATTACATATTGTTTAAAATGATATTTTGTATTTAATTGCATTAATTTCAATTGATTTTAATTTGAGTAATATATTTCATTAATTGTTGAATTTTTCAATTAATGAAGTTATTGTTTTAAAATTTAATAAACAAAATTTTATATAATGTTTATTTAATATTGATTTTTTTTTAATATTTATTGATATTGTTTCGAAACTTTTGACTAATAAATAATTTCCGCTATTTTCAAAGATTTCGAATTAAGCAAATTAGTGTTTTATAACGATATAATTTAACATAATTTGCAAATCGATTTGAAAAAAACTTTGGGTTCCAAATTGGGGAAAAAACAAAAATATATTTTGAGGTCGTTATATATATACATTTTGGATTTAATAGATACATTGACAACAATATCTAAATTACTAATACTTGAAATATAAATTCAATTTGTCAAAAAAAAAAAAAAAAGTTTAAACTTTAACCTAGAAATGATCTCAAACATACTTTATCCTATCAAGTAACTTAAAAAAAACTAATTTTAAGCAATATTGACCATGTAACAAAAGAAAATAAAAAAAAAAAAAAAAAAAACATGTTTAAACTTTAGGGTAAGTAAGTTAAACAAAAAAAATACCTTGACATCAGTAAAAATGGTAGGCTCAATGAAATAGCCCTTGTTGCCAATGGGTTTACCACCGGTCAGCAAAGTGGCTCCTTCTCTCTTTCCACTCTCGACGTAGGAAAGAATTTTCTCAAACTGTTTCTTATCCACCTGCATTTGGCGTTTGATTTACACTAATCATCATGATTAATTACACAAATATTAATTTTATCCACTAATCACCTGTGGTCCTTGTTGAGATTTAGGATCAAATGGGTCTCCCACAACCCATCCCTTCGCCAATTCCACTAGTTTTTTCTCGAGTTCATTGTAAATTCCTTCTTGAACAAAAACTCTCGATCCTGCTACGCAAATCTCTCCCTAATGATTAAGCAAATTGAATTTGAATTTATGAGTATTAGTAAAAACTCATTCCATTAATGTGAAATACACTTTGGGCTGAAACGGTTGTGGTACAAAATTCAACTCAAAATCCAATTCAAATATGAAAATAACTCATGATTCGGCCCCATCCAACTCAATTATTGGAATCGTTGCCTCACAGTTTAATTTAGTTCGACCTCTAGTCAAAAACTCGACGGACAACTACAATATCAAGCGCAAATAGGATTAAAAGCCAGGGTCTGGTTAACTGTGGATTACCTTGTTGAAGAGAATGCCAAAGAGAGCAAGCTGAGCAGCTTGATCTAAATCAGCATCATCAAAGATCATGAGGGGTGATTTGCCTCCTAATTCTAGACACAGCGACTTCAAATTGCTGCTAGCTGAGGCGTGCATTATTTGTCGCCCAACTTCTGTGGAGCCTGTGAAGCTTATCTAAACAACCAATAATAAAGCACATATTATACAAAAACTCAAAAAAAAAGCCAAACAAAGAATGAAATAAACATACTTTATCTACGTCCATGTGAGAGCATAGGGCTGCCCCGGCTGTTTTTCCAAATCCAGCTACCACGTTCAGCACTCCGTCGGGAATACCAGCCTAGAGAAAATGAAGAAGAAACCAGCATAACCATAAACAGTGTTAAGAATCAAACGCTATTAATCTAAAGAAAAAAACAAAGATCACTAAAATTTACGTGAAAAACTCTTTTCGAGAATAATTACAAATACGAGAAATTCACTGTAAGGAAATTTATGTACTATTGAGTTTTTCGACTCTATCATTTATATACAGAAAAAACATAAAACACTAATATTAAATACAGTTTCGACCCGATTTAATTAGAAATTGAGTGACTCTAACGAACAGTAATAACAAGAAATAGTAGATATAACAATGGTAAAGTAGAGTTTAACCACTAAATTTCTTGATGAAAATTAAGAGTTGACTGATCAAATTGAAGCAATTGTCTATCCCACAAAGATTTAATTCAATAGATTAGATCGTCAAGACCATAAACCTTCTCTTTCATTTTGCAGGGAAAGGAAAGGGATCAATGAAAAAGAAGAAGAAAGGCATACCAGCTTAGCAAGATGTGCATAGTAGAGCGCCGAGAGCGAGCTTTGCTCAGCCGGCTTGACGATCATGGTGCAGCCAGCGGCCAACGCAGGGCTGACCTTGGCGAAGAACATGATGGAGGGGAAATTCCAAGGGATTATATGGCCGACGACGCCGACTGGCTCTCGTAGAGTGTAACCATGGAGGTCGCGACCCATTTTTAGTACCTCCCCATGAATCTTATCGGCGGCGCCGGCGTAGTAACGCAGCGTATTTGCTGACTCTGGAATGTCCATGGCCTTTCCAAGAGCATATAGCTTCCCGGCATCAATGGCGTCTAGAGCAGCTAACTCTTCAATGTGTTCGTCCACCAAGTTAGCGAATTTCATCATCAGCTTTCCCCTTTCCTGATCACCATCCAGAACAGTAGAAGAAGCTAATATTCAGTGGGTTCTTTTACAGCTAAAATTTATTTCACATGTGATTCATCGACCAGTGATTTCAAGTTTTTGAATCTTCACAAAGTTTAAGGTCGGAGTACAGCGTTGAAGAAAGAACAATTCAAATAAAAAAAAAGTTCAAAAAACTACAGATCTATAATAATGTAGCGGATATTAAACAAAGGTAATTAATAAACTAATTTTTAAATTATTCTCTGTAAATAAAATTCTCCTCGTTGCTTATTTTTTCCACCAGAATTTTGCTCCTCGAACATTTATTTCATTTTTGTCAATTTTAGACACTTGTTGTAAGCTTTATAAGCCTGCTCTCGAGACACTTTTCTCGCATTTATGTTTTGCTAGATCCCCGCTTGTAATTTCAGACATCAAACAAAAAATTAAATTGACCGTTTTCAATTTCCTATACTATTTTAATGGTTTGTGGAACTTTACGGAACATAAAAAAAATAATCGAAAAAAACGAACGGTTCTTAGCCCTTTGACGTGTTCTGCTGGACAACAGATGCTGTACAATTTGACTTTTTCAATTCGAAACGACAAAGTGTTATTAATACATTAGGGTTAAAATCTTACGCATCAATTTTGTTTAAAAAAATCCTCTCAAAAAAAAAATTATTAAACTATCAAATACTTAGTTTGTAAAATGAAAAATAAAATCATAAATTAATTTTTAAAAAATATTAAAAAATATTTAATTTTATTAAAATTTTTATCACATTTTTATGACATAATGTGAAAATAATATAAAAAATTTCATAATTTTACAAAATACAAAATTTTATAATTTTAATTATTTATTTCATACAAAAATTATAATAAATCAATAAAGTAACTTCTCATAATAATAACTATATGGTATAAATTTTAACTAAATTAAATATTATTTTTATTTTTTAAAAATTAATTTATAAAATAAAAAAAAATTAAATTTTTTCAATATCGTTGGATTTTAATCCTTGATATAAAGATTTTATAATAAAAGCATTAAAGCTTCATAAAACAGATTTGACTTCTGTTGATGTTTAATCTGCCTAATTATAATCGGTTAAACACTTAAACTTAAGTTCATTTTCCACAATGCAACCACTGTAGTATCGGTTTATCAAATTAGGCTCTCGTTAAGGGATTAGCAAGATAACAGTGATTAGGAATAAAAAAGGGTAAAAATAATTGAGAGGACGGCAGGGGACGTACAAAACCAGGTAAGCGCGGCCAAGGGCCATGATCAAAGGCTTCACGGGCAGCTTTGACGGCCAAATCAACGTCCTCTTCGTCTCCTTCTGCTATCTCCGCTATCACCTCCTCTGTTCTTGGATCGATCGTTTCGAATGTTTTTCCTGATCATTTTCCCACAGAACGTCAAACCGCGAAGAACAATAACTAAACGGACTTCGTCGTCTATCTAGTTTTGTTTCGATTATCTTCGTCTTCAACGGCGAAGAGTAATAATTAAATTAGTTCCGGCGGCATGTACTATTTTATTCTAGGGGTGGTGATTCCAATGAAGAATAATGTACAGTGACGGAAAAGAAAATCAATGGACGGATTAAAGAAGAATGAAGCGCATCAGGCATAGCAGAAATAATTGGGATAAGTAGAACGAGAGACAGAAAAACCTGAAACTGAGTCAACGAATTCGCCATTGATGAAAAGCTTCGTAAACTTAATTTCTGGGATAAGCGATGTTATAGAATCGGAGCTTCTATTACTGCTATTATCCATTCCTCTCCCTCCCTCTCTCTCTCTCTCTCTCTCTCTCCCTCCCTTATCTTCTGCTTCTGTGTAATACCACACCACTTATAAATAAAGACTAGGCTGACGCTAAACCTGTGATAATTACCTTTTTAATTCTTAATCAAGTTTAAATAATTTCAACTATATTCTAAAAAAAAAATTAACCCTTCATTTTTAAAAAAGTATCTTTAACTTAAATTTAAATTTTTTTTTTTTTTTTATTTTGAACAAAATGAATCTCAATCTTTTAAATTCATTTAATTTAAACTTTAAATAAAATAAATATTTAATTTTGCATCCCGAATAAAATGAACCTCGTTTAAACACGCTTAACTTTAGGTCAACCCATCAAATTGGTAAAAAATTTAAGCCGAGTTACCTTGAAAAACGTTTTTTGACTTGGAGTTATTATGACACAAAATTTTAGAATTTATATAATATTATAATCATTTAATAAAATAATTAAATTTTCTATGACTCAAGTGAGCAACAAAAAGTGCCTTCCTCAACTTTATTCTTTAAAAACTTCAATGAACAATTAAAGGTTTCGAAAATATTATATTTAATAAACTTCTTCTCAAAATAATTTTTTAAGACATATTTAGAATTATAATTTTTTATTACTAGAATATATTCCTACTTAATATTTTAGATCGAAAAAGCTAATATACAATAAAAAAATATTTACTAAAAAAGTTTATAATTTTAGATTAAAGTAAATTAATAACAATTAAAGAGGAATCTTACTATTTGAATAATTCCAATAAATATACTACTATTCTTTTTTTTTTATATTTAATTATCTTTTATCTTATAATAGAGCGTTAGGCTACAGGACAGTATTTGGACAGATACCTTTTATTGTTGTTAATTGTTTATGACATAGTCGCCTCCTCAAAAGACTAGACATTTAATTATAATATATGATACCCTTTGTCACACTCAACATTCAACAACAAATAAGATCTCATAATTTCCAAGTCTATTAGGACATAATATCATTATTTTAAAACAAAATAGCAAGAAATAATCGAGCAGAGTCACACATTATTGACTTCAACTTTGTCTCACAACATGGAAAGTACATAAAAACGAGGCATGCTACCAAGTTGATGTTTTTTTTTTTCTATGATTTAATTATTACTTTACTACAATTATTCTTTCTTTTTTTTTTTTTTTTTTTTTATTAGAGAAGTCAATATCAAAAAATGTTGAACGTAGCATATGGGTCCAATTGTAATATCATACCGCAATAATTTAATATAAAGGGTAGTATTTGAGAATATGTAAACACGGTGATAGAATTGTAGAAATATCACGATTGGAAAGAGATTGAAAATGAAAATACCATAACCTCGTGCCAATGATAAATCGCTTTTGGATAAACGACATAAATAAAAATGTTCGGTCGAGCTACAGGTCGACCTATCAGATTTTCGTAAAAGTTTTCTAATTTCTCACTTCCAAAGAGTATCGAGCTCAAGCCGTACAGATTATAACTCTTTTACGTCCAACATAATCAATTGTTATCCGATGATATTGAGTTTATGGAATCAAAAAGCTTTGATAATTATGTCCAAATCACACTTGCAATGCTCTGGTCTCTCTTCGCCATCCTACCAATTATGAAAAAATAAGTCTAGGGTCGAAAAATAACATTCAAATTTAAGACACTCAGTTTTTGTAACGTTTACGGTTAATGCTGCCAACTTTTGAATTAAAAATGACATCTTTCGTACTGCAAATGCCCATAGTAAAGTAAAATCATGTGTCTTACTTAGATAACGTGAACATTATTATGGTTGTCTTTTAATGTTACATCTACATATGTATATGAGCCATGTCTTTTATTCATCAAATTTCAAATTGAAGTGTGTTATAACCAAAAATAGAGTCTCCGAGTTACGTTTTACCTCGAAATTTTGAATTAACCCCACGAGATTCATGAATATTTGAAACCGAGCGACAAGATTTTTGAGCTTTCTCATTGAAATGTCTATTTATAAGAAATTTTTCGTGAATGGTTTGGTTGACTGATGCTTGTAAAGAATTTTGCAACTTTTTCAAAAGCCACCGGTCGATCAATCGATGACACCCGGGGGTCGATTGTGGTTTTTCCTTGGGCGGTTCAACAACAGTTAGTTGTCCATTCTTGTCTACGTAACCCTAGTGACTCAATGCATATTTATATAATATAACAACCTTATACAAAATAAATGTGACAGCGTAACAAGTTAAAATACAATAAACAGATAGTCTGTCCAGATGATCAGGCTTCTATCCACCCACATAATATTATCTGTCCAGACTTTACAAATCTTTTGGGGGATTTGCCTATGACTTTAAAAAAGACCTAATGATGTGATTATTGTCAATTAATTAGAATTATTATATTAAATCAAATAACAAATAAATGATTTAAACATGAACACAGCATCACATTTGTCTGTTTCTCTAACGGAAAGCGAATCAACTTGGTGTCATACCTTCAGCTTTTTCTGGCTCATCATCCGACCAAGCTCGCCTAACATAATCCGCTAAAGTGTGGCTCGGATCCGTCTAATATAATCCTCTAAATTGTGAATCAGATCTAGCTCATGCTTGCTCCGACGAGTTTTAGACAATTTTTTCGTTCAGTCTTGGTTTGCCCGAACTTTGTTGACTTTGGAAAATTTTTTTGGTCAAGCTCGGCTGCACCAAATTTTGTGCATCAAGTTTGAACTTGTTGGTTTGACCATGAACCACTAAGTTGACTTTTGGGTCGACATGTGAGTCGGTCAATAGACTTGTTATTTTTCTTTCAGCTTGTAACATTCTTTCCAGCATCATCAATATCGCGGCCTTGTCACACCACGATGATGCTGACTTCTTACTCAAAACCAATTAGCTGAGACTAGCCCAGCTGTTAAATATAAGTCCATAAATGGTCCAAGGTCAGGCTGGGCTAGGACTAGGCCTTAAAATATGTCAGGCACGTCGGGCACAAACTATACGTTCACCATTAAAGCTCTTTACTAATCCCATATTACAGCGTATTGTTTCGTGTTGATCTTAGTTATAGTTATTTAACCAATAAATAAATATTAGTGTATAAATTACCAATACTCTAATTTTTTAAATCGTCTGGCTCGTTCATCATCCATGGCCGCCTCGTCAAAATTCTGCAAATAACAAAACTCAATGTGTTCGTATCAGACTTTCATGATATACGATTATGTTATCTTCACTTTTTAATTTTATACCCTACTTTGTGACCGTGACGTTGTGTGTTAATTAAGATAAATTGTAAAAATAAAACATAAACTATAACAATTAATCATTCTCATTTATAAAACATCAAACAAACAAACGGAAGAACCCTTTGAAATGTTAGTAATAGCAAACCTGCTGACAGCAGAAATTTTTTTGGAAAGATCATTCTTGTCTTGGAAATGCAAAGAACACAATATCAGGCATTTCATGTTACAAAAAAAAACAATTGAAAATTGCCCAAATTTTACTAGTAGTAGTAAAAGTAAAGCCAAATCCAGAAAAGAGGTTAACAATCTTTCCCTATAGCAGTAAGATTCATTAGATGAACAATTAAGTCGATAAGTAAAATCAAATCGACCAAAGACGACGGCCTCTTTTTTTGAAGAAAATTTTTTGTAACCAAGATCTACAAAGCGGATGCCGAGAAGCCTCTTCAGATATTGAGGCATGAAGCAAATTATAATCAAATTTCAACTAAGCATCCAGGTAAATGCACCAGAAAAGATAAAAAAATAATAATATAAATGTTTTGCTCAAACTATACAAGATTACTCGGTCATACTATATTTATCGCTAAAACACATTAAAATACTCCATTCCGATAAAACTGTAAAAGAACAGATCAAACACTACATGTCTGGCAAAAAATTGTCTGGAAACAACCAAGAGCTACTGCCCAGAAAATAGAGTTTTCTTAGAGAGAATTTTACTTCGACAATGTTTAATAATACCCAATTAACTCCACTAACACTCTGTTTATAATAAATTAAATTAAGTATAATTCCTAAATTACGGCATATTAAGTTTCTAACAATAAGCCTCTTATATTTCTACCATAAACAAACATACAATCAACTTGATCAAAATATAATATAACCAGGACAGAGAATGACCAGGCATATAAAATTTCCAAGCCACTTACAAATGGCTTAAATTAAACCAGTGTATGTAAGTCAACTGAATAGCTATTATAGATATTGCAAGTAAAGAGTAAAATAAAACTAACACATCTCATAAATCATCTATCATAATATCGATCAGACAAAAGGACGGAGTTAAGGAACATGGAATTCATAACTGCGTCGAATCATGCAAATCTAAAATGGTACTGGACCCATTGAGCAAGCTAAAAGATAGACATCTAAAATAGCACTGGAATTTTCCTGGCCTCACCAGAAATGTACCCCAAAATAAACTTCCCCACCCCACCCACTACTGTCAAACATTACTTCAAAACATGGATGCTCCCCAAAACAATAACAACCATCATACAAAAAAAAAAGCACAACCTTTGTGAAGAGCCCTTAGCTGAAATAGAAGAGAAAATAGCCGGATCACGCCGCAGCTGATGCAAAGTCGAAGCCTTTACGATGTGCATAGGGTGACCAAAAACTCACCAACAAATTTCACACTCACATACAACCAAAATTGGTATTGCAGAGGCCTCTAACAACTATAATATATAAGTGATATGATAAACACACAAGAAATCTTGTTAAAGGTCAAATAAAAAAGGACAAACAGGAAAATACTTCTTACCTGGAACATCAAAACACGGAGCAAAACACATTAAAAAGGTTTAATTGAGAAGAAACTGAATTTTTAGGTTTTGTTATTTCATACTTACCAAGCTTAATGAGAAAATGCTTTAAGCCATGCATTTCTAAGTAATCGCCAACCAGTTGGGTTAATATGTTAATAAAAAGGAAGTCAAAATACTTCACCTATAATGAGCAAAACACATTAAATATATTTCACCTATAAAAGTAAAAAAAAAACAGAGAAACAAAATTTGTATAAGCAATCAGAACATGCTCTTCCAATATTTTACAGCATTCGACTACCCATAAACATGTAGTTATATGTCAAAAGACCGCAATACTTTGAAAAAAACTCAAAAAAAAGAACATGGATGAACACTAAACATTAACAATTATTATTTGAACTAAAAACGAATAGAACATTATACTAAATGAGCAAGAAAGATAAATAAGATTCATGAAGAGTCTTCAAATTTCTCAAGCAAAGATGAAACAATTGAGACAGACATCAATTTTCAAAGTGTCCCTTGCCAACGTAGAAAAAAGATCATAAATAGTAACCTAAAAACAAAGTTACATCATGAATAAAAACGCTTTTGATATAAAGTTATAACAACCTCGTTTGAATGAAGATCCAAAGTCCCAAAATGAGTAAGTGCCGCAATTTTTACTGTTAATCTTGATAGTTTCTTATTCCTAAATTCAAAAAAAAAAAAAATCATAATTTCATGTGCAAAAACCCCAAAGTGGAAAAATATGTGAAAAAAATACATGTTCTCCAGGTACTCTATGGAATTCACAAACATTCAAGAGACAATGGATGCAAATCAAATTCTACTAGTGAGCTGCATCCCTTTATTGATGACATGGTTAGTGTAATTCTTACAAAAAGAACAATTGGGAAAAATTAAAGAATGAAAGAAGTGAAGATTTAGGGTATACCAAAAAAAAAATCAATAATAATTCTAGTTAGTAATTAGTATCACTTAGTATCCAATCGAAAAAGTCATGAAATGCTTCCAATGATTTGTGGCACATCATTGAGCAAAATTTTTGGTGAAGTTAAGCAACAAAATTTTCATTAGATCATAAAAAGCTGTTTTTTGTTTGACTGCAATATTGGAGATAATGACAAACATTAAGTTTGGTAAGCATGGTCCCTGATCCAAGCAATTTAATAGGTAGCTTCGTTAGCCTGTTTCCCCAGCACAATCAGAAGATACTTTAACAACTAAAACCATAACAATACTAGTTTTTATTTTTAAGAATAAAATCATCAAAGAACCAACATCAAAACAATATATCTAGGCGTACGTCTCCGTCCAATTTTGACAACTTTAAGCAGTGTACAAGATCATCTAACAAGCAACAACTAACATTTTTCATGTCTGAAAAAGGTTTATGTAGTATGCGCTTCGAATTGAATATTAAAAAAAAATTTAATATCAATCACACAAGGAAAAAGACTATTGAAATTAGATAAATTAAATTAAGCAAATGTCACTCTGTAGAGACTTGAGATGCTTTTGCAAGTTATTCTGATTTTAAGAGAGGTGTCATAGTAAAGGTCAAAGTACTTCCAATCTAGAAGGAGTGAATTGTGTAAGAACAGAGCAACAAAATATAGAATTATTTTTCAAAAACTTTTAATAATCAATGACTAATCATATTCCCATGAGTAATGAACATTTTATGACCTTCAATTCTGAAAAATCTATACATCTCCCAAGTGAGGTGGGGCAGGTAGATGCGCCGATTGTCAATGTTGGGCCAATAAAACTAAATGGAAGAAATAAGATTTAAAAATTCTGGAAATTAAAAAATTATTAAATAAAAAAAGAAAAATATACACTCCAGCAAAAGGATAAAATATTTCAATTGCTGAACATAGTTTAATATAAAATAAATTCACCAGAAGGTATAATCTATCAAATCTTTAGTTTTCTTTATAGCAATAAAAATTGAATCATTAAGAAATCTAAATAATGATGCATCACTACAAAATTTTAAACCGGCTGATCCAAAAAAATAAACAAATTTGAGGCTTAAGTCCTTTTGGTGCTCCAATCATCAAAATAGATCTTTTGTGAAAAAATAAAAAGAAATACAAAAAATTCCTTGAAAATTTATCCAATAGAACACTTTACCTTAACGTAGTTGTATAAAAATGTAGAGTTCTAGAGTTTGCTTTTTGAACTCTCAGAAATCCATATTCATCCCTCATGGTAATCTCTCTATCCCCCTCTTCTGCTTTGTCTTCTCCTGCAGCAAAGCATAAGCAACACCAAATCCTCATACACCCAACAAAAAAATCTCATCTTTGCGAACTTTATTATGATGGTGCAACGCATTTCGAGACCTTTGCCAGAAAACCAAAACCCTCGTCGTCACAAAATCAACGACCGAGAAGATTAAATTAACGACACCCAAGAGAGAATCGTCGAAGAAGAAATCGCGCACCTCAGCAAATGCAAAGAACACGGGAAGAGAGAAATTGCATGAAGAAATCATGAAATTGCAGTGTAAATTTTATGTTCCCCGTAGAAAAAAAATACTGGGTTTTTCTTATCTTCTCTTTTTTAATTAAAAATCTAATTACAAACATACTAAGGAGACGTATATTGAAAAATAATATAAAAAATGAGATAAAAGAAAACATTTTTTAAGAGAGTGTGTTTGTACTTTATAGTAAGCGCAAAAATAATGAACTAAATACGACAGATATTCTGTTTTCATTTCTATAATTAAAATTTTCTGTGACTTTGATTAAACGTTAAATTGTGCTAATACTGATACTATATAAATTTTGGAAGTAGCTTCTTTGTGCCTGGAGCGGCGGATGAAGGGTCGTGACAAAGGGAGGGCTAGATGGATTGTAGAGGTGGGGTGGAAGATGATAAAAATTTCAAATAAATTAAATATCGTTGTTTACTGTGCACACGTGTGATGATATCTTCTCACGCTAAATGATAAATTAATTTTAAAAAAAACAACAAACGATATTAAATTTATTTGAAATTTTTATCACATCACATTGTAAGAAGATAATTTAAAAATTTTCATGATTTTCTATTACTTGTACGATTTATTATAATTTTAGTTAATTAATTTATAAAATAATTATAATAAATCGTACAAGTATTAAAAAATCACAAAATTTTTAGATTATCTGCCTATAATGTGGTAAAAATTTCAAAAAAATTGAATATCGTTTATTATTATTTTTAAATTAATTTATAAATTTATAATTTTTAAATATAAAAAAAAGATGATGTATTCTACACGTGATCAATTTAACGAAAAGTTTTGAATTGCATATGGCGTATACGATAGGCTCTAATTGGGAAAAAAAAAACATTAAAAACCAAATAACAAATGATTCCATACGATATGGTTTAAATTGAACTTTTCTCAAGAAAGAAATACCGAAATGGGTGAGAAAGTTGATAGAGAAAAGGTGGTAACGACGGGGAAGGTGAAGGAAGAGCTCTGCTTCTAATTTTGTAACGTCCACCGGTGTTCTGAGTATAATATTCTTCACTTTGAATCAAAATTCACACAAATTTATTTTTGGATTAGCCAAAAACACATTGTATTATGTAAGAAGAAAAACTCTACTAATAAACCATGTATTTTCGACTTGCCCAAACAGCGTGGATCTTCACTTGTATTTCACATTGGGTTCTTATTGTTTTTACATAGTGAATTGTCACATATTCCACAAACTATAGTAACTGACATTTTCAACACTGGAGAGCTGGTAAAGACGACTGACTACTTTTCACGTGAGGAACACGTGCACGAATTAGTAGAAATACTAACGTAAGGTTTAGATCGCTAATTGAGAAATAAATACGCTGAGATTTATTTGTTGAAAAAAGTAAGCAAAAGTTTATATTGTTATTTACCCCAATCGATAGAGTATAAATTGTATTTTTCTCAACAAAATAAACACGAAGATTCATTTTAATTACATTGCCAAGCTTACAAGTTCTATTGTTCAAAGAAAGAAGTTTATGATTTCAACTGTTTTAATCTTCAAATTTAAGTTCTAACATAACTTTATTTTAAAATATTTAAGAATTTAACATTTGAGGTCTAATTTTTTATGCTTTTTTTTGTTGGAATGACTTATTTAATACGAAAAATTCTATATTTACTCTTTATTTTTTTATTTCTAATTCTTATCTCTTATATCATTTATTATTTTAATTATTTGTAACACGTCCTACTGTTTATATCAAGCAAGGAGTCGCACGTCCCAAGATAAGAATTAGAAAATGAATTTCTAAAATTGGATGCTAATCATAGCTACAGCAGGAAGAACGAAAATAAATAAAAAGAATGAGGACAATTTCATAAATTTAAAAGAGTGGAAATAAATAGGAATCATCAATGAACAAAATATGTGATAGCAAGGGCCAGCAAAAGAAGAACGTAAGCTACTCCTCGATCGACGGCGGTGCCTGCATTGAAACAACAGCAGCAGCCGCAACCCATCAGAAATTTTACAAACCCCACGAACAAATAAATAAATCGATTCATGTTTAAACCTTAACAAATAGCTTCTACGATTTGGGTAGAAATAATATCGAAAAAAAAAAAGAAAATATTGAAGAAAAGAGTGGTATGGGTTGCTCACCGTCGTTAGAGGGAGGCTGTGGTGCCGGAGAAGGAGCGGTGATCTGTCCATAACTGAGCTGCAACAGCGCCAAGAACATGAACCCAATCAAAAAGGGGGTCACCAATCTCATCGAATTCATCACACCTGAGAGAGCTAGAGTCTGGAGTCTAGAGAGAGAGATAAAAACTTGGTAGAGAGAGAAAGGATGAAAATGGCGTTAAGAAGAGAAAAGGGAAATGTACAGCTGCGGAGATCCTGGGAATTTTCTGGGAAAGGGCCGGCGATGCGCGTCAAAGTCTAGGCTAGTTTGTCTTGGTTGGCGGCTCGTTGAATCCAGAGCCATGACCCTAATAACAAGCCGATGTGTCGTTTTTTCTTCGTCTCAAGAAAGAGCACTTTCAATTTGATTAGTCGTATTCGATACATTATTTTAAATTGTCCCCTTTTACTATTTTTCTTACAAAAAAACTGGTTTAATTATTAAAAAAAGAATTAAATAATAATATATAAAATAACATTTGCATAAGAAACGTGTTTAAATTTGCTTTACGCACCTTTTTTTAATTTCCATAAATTACGATTCTAGAATCACTGTTCCGCACTTCCAATTCTTGTCACCGACCCCAACCCCAACCCGGACTCGAGCGACGATATTTCTGGATCGAACAACACATCTTGAATCCAACAAAAAAAATGATTTTTTTTTTTTTCGTTAGATCAAAATTTCCTTCGAAGACATTCATAAAAGAATAATTACTCGTGCGACAAAAAAAAATAATTTTTGTAATAATCGAGTTTACTCGCAAGTTAAAATAAAAATGAATTTGGCGACTATTTACTATTTCAATACCATATTTTAATCATGATTGTCAATCACATTTTTATTTGGTAAGAAAATTAAAATAGTCTAAATTAAACAATATAAATTTTTTAAATAATTGATAATTTATGATAGTATATTATAACACAACAGATAGATCTCAAGCCCAACTCCGCGTTTCAACCCTTTAACCTCGTTGAGAGTAATCATCGGGCAAAGACATTGAAAGAAATTGACCTTTAACAAACGAAAAACTAGTGACATATGACCTAAATGATTAAATTCAACTCAACCAAACAATTTAATATTTCAAAATGTCACAAATATTTTCATAATACCAATGGTTCATTTACAAGAGTATAACAAATAGAACCGAGCCATTCGGTTTCTTTGGACCGAATCAAAATCCAACTCTACAATTCCGCCACTAATTACATCAAATGAATTTGAATTCAACTTCCTAGCCAAATGAATCTACTCCGTCACACAAATGTTCGTTTGCGCAGAGGGTTTCGTGTAGTCCGAGGGAAAAGCAGTCCCCCCGATTTACTCCCTCTACCTTATTTGCTCTTCTTCAAAATCATCAAGGCATTTGCAAATTCATTCTTCTTTTCAACCACTGCGCTGATAAATGAAAGGATTTTGTGGGTTAGCAGAAAGATTATGCTTTGATTACTCCTTGTGGTTTTCATGGATGAAAAATACGAATGAGAACGAGAAATTCAATCAGAGAAACCTAATCTAAAGTGACATCGTGTTTTAGGAAAATATAAGTTCTTATCTGTAGAACTTTAGTCGATCGATAATACCCAAATTGGGAAAATTAACTAACAGGAATAATGAGATCGATGGGAGCAATACATGATAGACAACAAAACCATCTTTTTTCATCCCAAAATTGATTATACCAAAGTGATTGAACTAATTTATCTATATTGGCCTAAGAAGCTGAAGAGTATCTAAATCTGATAAAACCATCTGACATTATAGAGAAGAAGAATAGTTGTCCGAAAGGTCCTCAAAAATACTTCGGATAGCAAGAACAGAAAGAAATCTCACCTCAGGGGAGCAGTTTTGACGTAGAACAGTCTGGTTGCTTACGTTAACAAACACCTCACAGCTTACACTTGCCTGAGGATACAGAATTTAGCAAGCACCCATTAGCTAGAACTGACAATCTAAATAGCAGGAACATATTGTATGATCAATTATTAAAGGGACTGAAAATTTTGGGCGTATCTGTCAAAAAGGAACATGCGTTTTGGTAGAAAAGAATATAAGCAATTTAGTATGATCCATTGATTTTTGCAGAAAGTTTAAGCATTTTGCCAAGCAGTATGATACTACGCATAATAATCCTTCAACTCATCATCTACATTACCATAACAAGTTTGAAACCAGTAGAAAAATGTAGTGTATAAAGAAGAACGCTGATTAAACCCAATTTGCGAAAAAGAAAATGATCCAAAGACTATTCACTTCAAATTGATATCGTACCTTCAAAGGAATTTTGAAAAAAAGGAGCCCTAGATTTCCTTGCACTTTTGTATCCGTATCAAACGGGATAACCCCCTTAGATAAATCCTCAAGCAAGTAAAAAATGTCATGAATAATCTCCAGTCCATTAAGATCTAGCGATGCGTTGACGTAGGAAGAACCCCGAGCCTTCACCCGACCTCCATCCGAGCTCACGAACCCAAGCTCTCTCCCGCGATAACCCACCGAAATGACGATCGAATTATAGTCTAGAGAGAAAAAGTCCTTGTTACGAACCCTGATAGTGAGAGAAAACGACAAATCGAGGACGAGTTTGTGCAAAGAACGGAGCTGGATATGATTAAGCTTGATCCGAGCAAGCTGAATCTCGGGGTTGGACGGGTAGAGGAAGAAAATAGCGGCGGCGAGGATGAGGAGGGCGGCGGTGGAGGAGAGGCAGAGGAAGAGACGGCGTCGTATTGGGCGGTAAGGAGGGTGGTGATAGACGGTCAAAACGACGACGTTGTGATCAGCGTGGTTGGTAGGAATCGGAGCGTAGTGGACGTCCTTCGCAATGGAGGCCATGTTTGCTAGAGGCCAAAAAAAGCATGAACCTGCCCGATTTATTTCAAAAGAGATTTACCGTTTGCCAAACGTTTCCTTAATTTACGGTCTGTGATGTTACCATCCTACTTACGACGTCGTATCATTGCCTAATTTTTTATTTAAGGTCGTTACCAATTGAGTCATTTATTGTCTTAGGGCTGTCGTGGTTGCAATTCGTATTTTTTTTTCCACGTGACATCTTAAATATTCTTTGTTGGCAATTTTTTCAAGAGAAAAAATTACTATTTTGGTTAAGAGGCTTATAATGGTTACATTTTTTTTTTTCCCACCACTTCGTTGCGAAAATATTTTATACAAATTACATCATCGTTTTTTCTATATATTGCTCGGTCAAAAAATATAAAAGACGTCACGTGAAATAAAAAGTGATTGCCTACGCAAAAACCTTAACAACGTGTATTAATTTGATAGTATGATTTAAGTGTTAGCATGCATTGTTCCTCTTAGTTTCTCTCTTTTTTTATTTATGTTTTTATTTGTAAAGTGATTTTTATAATTTATTTTTTTTATAAACATTTAGGCTTAGGTTTTTTTCAAATAAAATATTAAATTTTAGATTTTTTTTTAAAAAAATTTCAACTATCAACTTTAATAATTTAAATTTTAAACTATTAACAATCTAACAAAACAAACCCTGATAGACAACTGATCACCGTCTGCTCACTGTTTACGTATTAGAACAAACGTCCGTTCTTTTTAGAACAGATGTTCGTTCTTTATTTACGCATGCTTTATAAATTAATTTTAAAAAACTACCAAATAATATTAAATTTATTTAAAAATTTTATCACATGTTCACTACACTATAAAAAGATATTTTCTAACATTTATACGATTTATTATAATTTTAAAAAAATATTTTATATAATGCATGTCAAACAATTATAATAAATCATACGAGTGTTAAAAAATCATGAAACTTTTTAAATTATCTTCTCATAGTATATTGAACTTATGATAAAAGTTTTAAGTAAATACAATATAGTTTAGTATTTTTGTAAAATTAATTTATAAAACGGGGTGAGGAGAGTCGTTCTTAGGGTTATTTTAAAAAAAAATGTCAAACAATATTGGATTTACTTAAAATTTTTACCACATATTCAATATATTATAAGAAGATAATCGAAAATTTTTTATTATTTTTTAACACTCACATGATTTATTATAATTGTTTTACATCTGTTTTATAAACTATTTCTTTAAAATTACAATAAATCGTACAAATATTATAAAATTATGAAATTTTTCTGATGATCTTCCCATAATGTGGTGATATGTGGTAAAATATTTAAGTAAATATAATATTATTTGATATTAATTTATAAAGTAGTGGTAAATAGAGAACGAGAGTCCAATCTAAAAAGAACGGTCATTTGTTTACTGTTTACGCTTGATAACAGATGACCCTTCGATTTAGAATGGACGTCCATTTTTTATTTACCCTGCTTTATAAAAGAGGTGTAAAAAATGTGGTCGTTCTCAATATTATTTAAAAAAAAATATAAAATAATATTGTATTTACTTGAAAATTTTATCGCATATTCACCACATCATAGGAAGATAATATGTAAATTTTCATGATTTTATAACATTTATATGATTTATTGGAATTTTAGAGAAGTATTTTATAAAAAAGATGTAAAACAATTATAATAAATCTTACGATTGTTAAATAATCATGAAACTTTCCATTATCTTTCCATAATATATTAAACATGTGGTAAAATTTTTAAATAAATATAATATTATTTGATATTTTTTAAAAATAGCATTGAGAATGACCTCCACTATTTACCTCTTTTTATAAATTAGTTTTACAAAAATACCAAATGATATTAAATTTACTTAAAAATTTTATCATATGTTCAATATATTATGAAAAGATAATCTAAAAAGTTTCATGATTTTTTAACACTCATATGATTTATTATAATTGTTTTACATCTGTTTTATAAAATATTTCTCTAAAATTACAATAAATTGTGTAAGTGTTAGAAAATCACAAAAATTTTTAAATTATTTTCTCATGATGTACTTACCATATTGTAAAATTTAAAATAAATATAATATTATTTGATATTTTTTTAAAATTAACTATAAAATATAGGTATATAAAGAACAAACTTCCGTTTTAAAACAAAACAATGAACGGACGATAATAGTTCGTTCGTCAGAGTTTATTTGGTTAGATTTTTAATAATTTAAGGTTTGAATTGGTAAGGTTAATAATTTAGAGTTATTTTTTTAAAAAAATTCATAGTTTAAGATTTCATTTAGAAAAAATCCATAATAATTAGGTATTAATTAATCCAAATTACTTGTTTAATATAATTTATTCGTATTATCTAAAAAGAAATATTATTACAATAAGAAAAATGTATTATCAGCACGTACCGAAGAACCTACAAGTCAAAACTACCAGTCTCTAAGTCATACTTCCCCTTTTCCAGGTTTTCCATGACAAAGATCTGCGTCAGATTGGATCGATTCTACCCTTCATTTCTAATCGGTTCCTTCACAAAAACACCCACTTCCTCTGTCATTCAGGCTTCGTTCTGAAGAAATTCTTGCTTCTTTTTGGTATGGCGAGGACGGGCAACAAGAATATACAAGCCAAGCTGGTGGGTATGTCTTTCATTTCATTAATTTTCTTTGTGCGAATTGGAATGGGTTTATTTAGTTTCATCGATTTGAAGTGCCCCGCGAAACACTAATAGAAATTCTGGTGATTGATATTTGGTGATTTGTTGTAGATCGAACATTGCTTGTTCAACTTAATTAGCATCTGGGTGTCTCAAGTTTCCAGTCGTTGATAACTTTCATGGCTAATATTTCATCCAATTTAATCAATCTTATTTTTCTGAATATAATACCATCGTCTTCGATCCTATATCACGCAGAAAAGCATAATCTAGGAGGAAGAGTGTACTGCACTCATAGTTCTGTTCGATGCATTCCACTTGTTTGATAAAAGTCGTCAATGACCTTTTTGTATTCCATGATCAACATTTCTTTATCCTTAAGTAATATTAAAATAATGTGATTTTACTCATTAGGTTCTGCTTGGAGACATGGGAACTGGGAAAACAAGTTTAGTATTGAGATTTGTGAAAGGCCAATTTTTGGATTATCAGGTAAAAGTTTACCTCCTTTTCAATCTGATTCTTTTACTTCCCCATTAATTTCTGGCCCTTATCTTTGTATGTTTTTCAGGAATCTACTATTGGAGCTGCATTTTTCACTCAGGTTTTGTCGTTGAATGAAGCCACAATTAAATTTGACATATGGGACACGGCTGGGCAGGAGCGATACCATAGTTTAGCTCCTATGTATTATCGTGGTGCGGTTGCTGCTGTTGTGGTTTATGATATCACAAGCATGGTAGCTTCTGCAACTTTACGTATATTTCTGGCTCATATTATCTTGTTGGGTACGGTGCAATTAAGAATTTAATGTATGAGGTTATTTATAATTAGACATTAACTATTTGTTTTTCAAATGGAATCTCCATATTTTAGATGTTAATAATTTAGATATTGTCGTTAATTTATATCTATTAAATCCAATATGTCTATTCTACTTTTTTTCATTTAATAAAATATTTTAACTTAATTTCTAATTTCTCTGATAATTTTTAATTCGATTTCGAATTATATGGTCCAAATTACTTACAACTTCAAAAGTAAGTTCTTTTTATAAATATAAAATATTTTAACATATAATTTGTAAATGACTTTAAATGTTAGAGTTTAAATTGCATGTTGTCATGTTTAATTGACCATTATTGGCTAAAATTCATGAATCCCAAGGACGATCCTTGGACCTCCACTTTTTGTGGTAATAATAATATTACAATTTCATGTAATAAAGAACCTTTAAATGATATTTAACTCTTCTCAATGAATTGCGTTCTTTTATCCTAACTTCTGCAAACTAACTTTGTGATTTCACATATCAGGATTCATTTGAAAGAGCAAAAAAGTGGGTTCGGGAACTGCAAAGACAAGGTACCCGTTATTGTTTATCTCTGTTTTCTTTATCCTTGACGACTGATCTGTGGTTGGATGTGTCCGATTTTTTACGCTTTTATGAATTGAATTCGCCGAACTTATTAGGAAGCAACATTTTTCTATATTCTTCATTGGTTGACCATTATCTTTGCATTTTACATCACTATTTTTCTAATTCATCTTTTTGTGTTTTACTTGATATCGGATCTTATTCTTCAGGCAATCCTAATCTGATTATGTTCCTGGCTGCTAACAAGACTGACTTGACAGAGAGAAGGAAAGTTAACAATGAGGTACCATGAATTACAGTTTCCTTTTGGGTTTGCTTCGAGTCATAAAGAATAGTTTTTGTGGAACAAAATGGTTCATTTTCTACTTGTTCATATTCTTTGCCATTCCAAATTTGAAGGATGGAGAGACAAAATCTATCGGGTTTTTTTTTTGATAAAATATATTTTTAGTCCCAGTAGTTTAGTGTGCATTTCGATTTAGTTCTTAAAGTTTAAATTATTTAATTGAATTGTTCGTAGTTTCAGTTTCATTTTTAAATCGTCTCTACGTCCATTTTAATAATTAAATTTGACAAAAACATCACTCGTCTTAATTTTTATTCATGTCAGCAAGTCACATGAACTATTAATTGAATAATGTTTTTTAAACCCGACCAAATAGAATCGATTTTTTTCTAATGGGACGAAAAAGAAATCAGAAATACATTTTAGTGATGGAACATTTTTCCTGACGTAGTTCTTGAGAACTTTTTCGACAACATGCGCGTGTCTTCTTTCCCTCATTGAGAAAACATATTTAAGTACTCTTCTCACAAAATTTTGCAGGATGGCGAGCAATATGCCAAAGAAAATGGCTTGACATTCTTCGAAACATCGGCAAAAACTGCGCAAAATGTCAATGAGCTCTTTTACGAGATAGGTAACTTTGTCAGCTCCAGAAAAAACTTAACAGATGTTTGCTTAGATGGACTGACGAGAGGTTAAATTGATTGTTTAAGCAGCAAAGAGAGTGGCAAAAGCTGCTCCATCGCGTCCAAATGGGATGAAATTGCGCAGAAGTTCTCAAGAAAGTGCGAGAAGAAGCTTATTCTGCTGCACTGGATGATGAAATGAGCGTGCATTTTGGAATTCAAACGAATAATGCTACGTTTAACTTCTAATTTTTGCTCGTAATTATTACTTATTGACGAGTCAATTATTAATTGATGCATTAATACGTCAGGAGGTAATAATTAGAAGTTAAAAATAAAGAAGTAAACTTCGTATTATTCATAAAATTTGTATATACATTTCTGTTTAAGATCTATCTTCATTTCGAATCAAAACTTCTTTGTTCGGATAAATATCTTGTAAATCTTACTCCAAAAACTGCTTACTAATGAATCATGGAATCAAGTCCCATCGAGGTTTTCTTCAGCATTTCATGATTATGGGTGATTAGAATTTGCTCTTATCTTCAACATAGTTTTCATTAAAAAAAAAAAATTACCGTACATTTATTTTCTAATTTTATTTTTGACGCGATATATATTATTCAGTACACTTAATTAAATAGGTTACAAATAATTAAAATGAATTATTATACCATAATATTATTTAGTTATGAACTAATTATTATTTTTTAAACTATTGTCACGAGCAAAAGGACCGCAATGAAGTATTATTGAAAATGAAACATCGTCTTAGTGATGACAAAAGACATTCCTTTAGATTTGCAGTCTGGACAGAGGCGTGGGTTGGTTGTAGAAGAAGTCCAACAAGTCTTCGTTGTCAGAGTGATTTTAAATCTTTACCGATGTCCCACCTCACAAAATCCACAGATTGAATAGGCCAACCCCGGAATTCCGCCATTAAAGCTCTGAATCGCCCGGAAGGTGAAGTGCAGGGAGAACCAGTCGACGAAGTTGATACGCCATTGGTGCTGTTAGAATCGTTGTTCCGATCGTCGGACTATAGCATCTTCCAGAGAAACTGAACAGGCCTCAGCTGGGAGCTTCTCCATTGGCGTTAATGGAGGTGAATCGGAGACCGAAGACTGAGCAGAAGAGGAAAAAGAACAGATTTTCTGTAATCCAGAAGGAGACGAGTATGGAGTTTCGAATGGGGTCTCCTCCATTTTCATCCGGCACATATCTTCAACAATGGCAGTTTTTCTGATCTGACTAAAAATTCCGGAAACTGGGATAGGAGAAGCCGAAAAAGGAGGAGATGGGCTACGAGATTCATCCATATCAATCGTTTGATGAAGCTGAAAATGGTGGATTTTCTTCACTTTTTTGGGGAAGAGTATGTTTCTAGGAGTGCAGACAAGGCCATGAAAGAAGAGTCTAGAGAGAGAAACGGTGCACTGGTTCGTGGGGAGCAAGGGAGGAGAGTGAGAAGGGCTGGTAACGGCTGCGGTGGGAGGGGGACGAGAAGGAGTTATGGTGGTGATGGAGTTCGGCAGCTGCGGTCGTCGTCGGCAGCGAAGTAAGATGTGCAGCAAAGCTCGGCTAGTAGGACTAAAATAAGCCCAGAACAACAGACTTACCACCATTGCTAATGTAGCTCACATTATTACCTTCGATGTTCGTAGAGACTAAACAAATGAGCGGCCTGCCACTTGGCTACACTTGTTAAGCCGCACCTAATTTAAGTTGAACTCGGTTTACTGGGCTGGTTAGATTTAATTCGTTTAACTCATTAGGCTCAGTAACTCGAAATTTTTTATAATTAGTTTGACTAGGCTTGACTCGTTTATCACTTTAATTATAAATAATTGATAATTAAATAGATGTCAACTCAATATATGTGTATAATTTGTAATAATATCTGTGTACTTTTTATTAAATTATCTCAAATAATTTTTGTTCTAAATACATGTTATTTTTATATATTAATAAAATAATTTTATTAACTTATTACTTAATTATTATATTTTAAATTAACTTAATACTTAATCATTATATTTTAATATTATAATAATAAATAATTATTATAATTTTATTAATCTTATTATTTTAAAAATATATATTATATTTATATATATTTAATAAATTTGATTGAAATCATTTGCCATTAGCTCATGATCCAACTCCAGTTAAAAAAAATTTTTGGTCTAGCTCATAAGACTTGTTAAACTTTTACAAATTTGATCGACTCATTTGTCATATCTAATATTATTCCCTGCATCACTCTCTTCTTCCTCACTCTGTCCCTCGGAGGAAGAAAGGTTAAGAAAAAGGCGATAATTTTAGCGGAATTTCAAGCACAATCTAGGCAATTTCATTCCCATTTATGATTACGTAGAAACTGTCAATGGAAACCCCACATTCAATACCACGTTCCAATCAATGATCCAAGACACATGTATGGGGGCTATACAACAATCAACAGGCAATCACAACACACTGGTGGAACAGCCATCATTAGAATTAGAAACAATTAAGGAAGAAACATTGCCATTGATCAATTTACCTTCCTCTCAGGGCTGCAAATCGAGCAGCCAAATCGTCATAGTCAGGCAACTTTGGATGTACATGCTTTGCCTCATTTGATTTATCGAGTTGAAATGAAGCCGCCCGGGCGAATACATTTGTTCCCTCTGATGGACCAACTTGTTCGCGTGGAAGAGAAACTGATCGTACGGGGAGAGAAACCATGTCTGGCGAATGAATTGTGTCTAAGTTGTTGTCGGGTGTCTCTCTGATTTCGTTTAGAGGAGGCACACCCATAAGATGAGTTATCGGCTTTCTTGTCACCTTCATAGGGTCAAGTTTCGATGGTTTCTTGCTGTAATGAATCAAAAGTTTGTCAATTATCTTCTCCTCTTCATCCTTTTGATGCTTCTCTTCATCTATCAATAGCTGCAGACCTTTTTTTTCATCTCTTCTCTGGCTACTTGACTTTCTCTTCATGTCCTGCGGATCTTTTACATTTCCAACATCATAATTCGAGCGTGATTTCGAGTGTTTTCTTCGCATTGATCTGGGCTTTTGTAGAGGATTTCCTGCTAATGCAGCTTTGTAAAACTGGTCTTTTTCACCATGCCTATAATCTTTATCGTGTTTTGCTCCCTCCCTTACATGGTTAGAATGACTTGTCTCTAAGTGGGGTTTCTCTGAACTTCCAATGGATCTTATGTACTTCGAAGAACTTGCAGAACTGTATTTATTGTCATCACCCTTACATGATGATTCACAATTGGTCACCTGGTTATAATCCTTCACTCTGGGACTAGATTTAACGTAAGGAGGAGGGAGGGAGTTATTGTAGTTGGGCTTCCCTTTTCGATTTTCATCCTCCTGAACCTTCCCGGATAAGTTCATAGAATCCTCATTTCCACCATTACAATTACTATGCAATGGTTTCTTATCACGGGTCTTTAACGCCTCACCTACATGACTAGAAGCGACATCTGGTCTTTTATGCAGTAAGAACTTGGGGTTACCTCCATCATCGACAGTGATTTCTCTACCATTTAATAAAATGGTTTCTATGATTTTCTGTTCCCGCCTTTTTCCTAGAGATGAATGTCCAAGCTTAAATGTTTCTATAGCAGATTCCTCCTTCCCACGGCCAATTTCATGCCTACCAAGAGCAGTAACTTTCTTCCCTCCTTGACGATCCACTACCTCAGCTGCTTCTACCTTCCCATTTTGTGGCAAATTTCCATTGCTGGAGGATTCCTCTTTTGATGGATAATTGACCTCAATCCTTCTTGGCAGATCATCATTAACACTTTGGAATCTTTGCCCACCCATGGCAACTTTTTTTGTGTCATTATGAAATACATCATGTTTAGCTCCTCTGAGTTCAGTTTCCTTGCCATTTGAAGATTTACTTTTATCATTGCTTAGATTCAAAGGAGACCCATAAGTTTTAGGCTGGCCCTGCAGGCATCACAAAAGATAGAAAGCACATAAGATCATAAGAAAAGAGTGCAACATGCCATTCCTTTCTGCAGACAAATAGCATTTGTGATAAGAAGTTAGCTACCAAATGATATAGAAGTGCAGATCATACCTCTGCATTCACAGGGGGTCGAGACATCCTTTTCTTAAAGGCCCCAGGATCCCACTTAATTTTAAACTCCAATGCTATATCCCGCATTAATTGAATTTTCTGTTCTTGCGTGGCAGGTTTTGAAGCCAAGTTCTCAACAAACTATTATGACTAGATGTTAGTTACTTGAAGATAATGAACATAGAAAAAAATTCAGTTAAAGTCCATGTATAAAATATTTTTTACCTCCTGATTCACAAAATGTTCCAAAGAATTTCCATATTTCTCTTGAAGCATTTGCCTAAGATCACGTAACTCAGGCAAATCTGAAAATCTGGCTGCAGCAAACATTAAAGATGAAACTGTCTCCCTACAATCCTCCGGGCACGAGCTGCGTAGAAATACCAGAAAACATCACTCCTAATATCTGAATACAAGAAAGGGAATTAAAAAGCACACATATATATAACAATCCAGAATGACATATAAGTCCAGTTTAGACCTCACAAATGAGATTAGTTTTCATATTCAATCTCATCATTGACTCAGTTTGCCAAACTTTCACAAATTTCTACAAAGTGCATCATGGAGCTGCAGTAATATTATGACCATAGTTATATAGAAATATTATAAATAGTGATGTAAATGTCATCGAAGATATAAATATCCAAAATGATAAAATTCTACATACTTTTGTGACCTCAAGTAATTGTGGATTCTCTCACTTTAAGAATTTGGATGGTATAAAACTCCTTTAGCCAAAAAGAGCAGTAGAGATAGAAAAATGAACTTGATGATGGTTATCCTCACCCAAAAATGAGATGTTTCATCTTTATATTAGCAAATGATTAAACCACCAAAAGTGATTATAGTAATCCAATAAGCTCATTAGAACTCTTACCTCAGCTTCTGCAGGATTGAAAGATGCTTCAACAAAAAATCACAGGACTGCTCCACAAAATCATAACAGGATGACACATTCAGCTCAACTAGAAGCCCGTCAGCCTATTTTTCATCTCAAAGGAAAAATCATCCGTTTTAGTAAAGTGATAGAAACTTCCAGACGATCCACAAGATCAACGTATAACTTGATATACAAAAATTCACACATATTAGCAGGATCAGATTCCCAATCATACAAAAGTGGAAACAAGTAACACAAACGTAAACATTCACTTGAAGCTATCACCATTAGGAAAAATCACTGATGAAACTTCAAAGTACATAATTATTTGAACGTGTTAGGGCAAAAAAAAAAAAAAAAAACAGAAGAAGACAGAAAGTGCGATTATGTTACCCTTCCATAAGCATTAATGTCAAGACCATTAGCGAGCAGATCGGCAATATCTTTCTTCAGAAACTTCTGCGTAGCATTCCTCTTCCGCCGGATTACATCAATTCTATTCTTCGTAGCTTTAAGCGTAGCCTTACTATAAAAACTCAAGCAGAAACACAAATCAGAACCGCCAAATCATCAATAACCCATCCAACGAAAACCAGAAGGAAACAAAAAAAGAGGTGGATCTGATTGCTAACCATTTCGACGCAAAGCCTCGGCCGAGTATACCGTTCAACATCTTGGATCTCTTTCTTCACATAATTTTATATCAAATGCCTCTCAGAGACTTAAAATGCCAAATCCACCATCAGCCGAAGCTCGAAGTCTTCCATTTCCCCCTCTCCCTCGCTTATACACACACACACATATAGAGAGAGAAAGAGGTAGAAACAATGAGAGAGAGAGAGAGAGAGAGAGAGAGAGAGCTGGGAGAAGCTAACCACTACAATGGCAAAAAGGACTCGAGGAATCTTAGTGAAGTGCGTTCGACTGTTCAAATTACTTCTACTAAGAGTCTCGAAATTGAGACAGAGCTAAAACACTATGACTATTATGCCCTTAATCATTTGTCTTTAATACGCCGTCTATTGCCGTTCACATTCAAACACATCGGGTGCCTTTTGGGAAAAGAAAGAGGTTTTGTAAGCTACAATAGGTTTGAGAATCGGGGGAAGCTAGACGACTAGATGCCGTCAGATGTGATGACTTTTGGTTATGAGGTACAAAAGATTCTCTTATGATCCATTTTAAATTAATGACCAAATGTGTCAACGTCAATGCATTAGACCGTCACCCCGATAATGGACCCCGACCACCCACGTATTTATCAGATGAATCATATCGACTCTTTTTTAGATTAATTGTATTAGAATATAAAAATAAATAATAAAAAGAAGCTAATAACGAGGTATGCTTGGTCACGATTAAGGTAGAGAGCACCAAATCCACGTCATTTGCATAAAGATACCATGTTTGATAAGCCACCCAACGTTTTTACTATAAAGTCTTAATATATATATATATATATATATATATATATATAT
>CM039524.1:3027378-3199857 GCA_022433055.1 Begonia peltatifolia
TTTTTTTTTTTTTAATATTTAACACTCAACTATTTAAAAATTCAAAATTTATTATTCGTTAGATCAAAACTAAAGTTTCAAAAATACAAAAAATGAACCTCGCTGGATGGCCGGTCCACCATTCGGTCAGTGTTCACGTACGGAACAGAGGGCATCTATTAGATCGGTTGTCCGATCTAATTTTTTTATTTTTTTTAATATTATAATAATTTAATTTTATAAAAATACCAAACGATATTGAATTTATTTTAAAGTTTTACTGCATGTTCACCACACAATGGAAAGATAATCTATAAATTTTTGTTTTCTTTAATAGTTGTACAATTTATTATAATTTTAGTAAATTAAATTATAAAACAGACATACATTATACATTATAACAAATTAATTTTATAAAAATACTATTCACTTGAAAATTTTATCGCATGTTCATCATATCATGGAAAGATAATCTATTAATTTTTGTCATTTTCTAACAATTGTACGATTTATTAGTATTTCAGTTAATTAAATAATAAAACAGACGTACATTATAAATTATAACAAATTAATTTTATAAAAATATCAAACGATATTCAATTTACTTAAAAATTTATTTTAATTAAATCGAATATTGTTTTATATTTTTATAAAATTAAATTGTTATAATATTAAAAAAATTGGACCGGATGGCCGGTCTAATCCGGTCCGTACTTGAATGGTGATCAGACGATGAATCAGCCGTCTGGGGAGATTCATTTTGCCTATTTTCAAAACTTTAAGATTTGAACCAATAATTAGTAAATTTAGAATTTTTTTTAAAAAACCTATATTAGTCTTTAAATTAAAAAAAATATAATAATAATAAGTCTTTGTTGAAGTCCAAGGGATCATTGTGGTGTGGAGGTAGCGGTCTATGGGTAGCAGACTTCTTATTTTTAAGAAATAACAAATGGCCATATTCGAGGGACAAGGGTAAGTTATTTTAGCTTCAATTTTAGGAAAAATTATTTTATAATCGACGGAACATAGTGTTATCGATCGAGAAACATCATCGATGGCCGGTTGCGAGAGGGACATGGCTACAACTCGAAGAGAAAGAAAATATCAAGAGTGATGGTTATAAAGAAAAATTAGATGAAATGTATATTACGCGTCATAAATTAACGTCTAAATTATAATGGTTGAAAAATTAGTTCCGATTATTAGTTTACCTCTAATATGAGATTAAATATATTTTATTATATATATATATATAGAGAGAGAGAGAGAGAGAGAGCTTAATTCTTCCTTCTCCAACTGAAAAGACGTGCAGTGCACGCTCTTCTTTTCGTTAATGCCTTCTTCTTCCCTCCACCGGGCCAAACGCGCGCAAGCATAGCCCGCTCGATGCTCGTCCCGCCCTCTTATTCAAACTTTGAATTTCTTCCTTCTTTTACGATCATGAACAAAGGAAAATCAGTGTGGAAATACGAGAAAAGGAGTTGGGGAAAGTAAGCTTTCATCCAACCACCGCCTCAATCTATCCTTGACGCTGGTTGAGCTGTGAAGAAGACTGAGGAAACGAGGAAAATCGGAGCGGAGATGAATAAGGTGGGGAGACAGTTGTTGAGATTTAATCTTGCGTTTCATCATCGACGCCGGTTATCTGATAATTTCGTCATTGTGCTTTCTCGTAATGGAAGATGGCTTCAATCATCCAGTCTTTCTCAGGTTCAATCTCCAGCTGATGTTTTTATTGGTCGTATATGCTCTGAGGTTCTCGCTCTAAGGATTATCATCATTTCTGAAAATCTGCAGGATTTTGGTTCAAGGACGAGCAGAAATGTGCACAGGAGCTTCAATGATGATCCTTCGACTCCTTAAGGTAGCTCGCGATCCTTTAGCATGAGGAAGAATGGCGTAGATCAATTACCCAGGCAGTTCAGACCTGGCCTTCTTAATCTGCTTGCCTATGGTGCTGAATTATTGTCCGAGGTTCGCTGTCTCTGAAGTTCAACTCCTTTTGCTGATTCTTTGATATCTCAAAGGAAATCGAGACAAAATGATGAATGACATGGTCTAAAAAGAAAAAGGAATAGATCGCGTGATCTTAATCTTATCATTTGAAAAATACATTTAAAAAGTTATAAATTTACATTGAAACAAATAAATTATACAGACGTAACAAGTGATACCAGATAATGTTAAGTTATAAATCCAAATAAAATAACATAGAGAAACAACTATAATAAAGTCGGCAAATTTTTAATTATTTCTAATCTTAATATTTAAAACAAGTACTCAAGGAAATATTTATTAAAATTAGAAAATTATTGTCCACAAACAACTCTTGTGTCGTTATTTCTATCATTTATAAAATGCGATGTATAAATTTAATAATGTAATTTTTTATAGATATTAAATGAAAATAGAACATCTCACAAACTCTGAATACATTGACACTCGACGATCGTAGCCACGATTTTAAAATATCGACATTCGGTAGTCGCAGCTACATAATTACCCTGAGCAGATTTATGGTTTTGCGTCTAAGTACACGATTCATTCAGCTATCATATTACTTCTAGTTACAACACATAGTTCACATCAATTGATAAAAGTACGCAATTGATATAGATATGAATAAAATAATGACATAATTAAATGCTCATTTTATGCTAAATAAATGAATTTAATCATTAAATTAAAATAATACTTAAGTCAAAAATAAAATAAATCCCTACCTGAAATGCGTATACAATCAGTCAAATCCAATTATTCCAATAGTTCAAGCTAACGATCTTGCACTTTAACTCAACAAATTGACACTTAACACAGAATAAAATCATTTATTATTTTTGGGTTATTTCATCTTCCAATTTACTTTCAAAAGACGTTTATATCCAATTGACTAATTAGTCCATGAATTTGGGTTTCATGTCCTTAATGGTTTGGACTTGATGATAATAAGTACATGCAGAATACGAAGGTCTCTACAACTAACAACTCATGCCGAAAATCAAATCTAAAAATAAATTATTTGCAATTACTTTAAAGAGTTAAGAGTGTCAGATTTATACCTTTGACGACCACTACAAACAGCTTAGATCGGTTCTTCCACTCTAGAGAATTTAACACCAAAAATTTGAGGTATTTCTCTTCAAATATCACATAAACAGTATCAATAATCACCTTCCATCAAAGAAGGATTTGAGTAACACTATAGGTTATTGATAGTATTATAAGGAAAAAAAGGGAAAAAATTAACTTACCTAGAATTACGTACTGCTACCTAGGCATCTTTACCTTTGGCCATGACTCTTCTCTGTATTTTGACTTACTCAACTATTTTAGTTTCAAATCCAAAATAGAATGACAAAAAGAAAGAAAGGGTGAAGACAAGAGGAAGACTTCTGCGAATAGAGTTTTTCAGAAGAATGGAATTTATGGAGAGAGAGAGAGAGAAACCAAGAGACAGGGAGGCAAAAGGGGAGGTGAGCAATTACTAAAAGGAGAAAAATTTTCTATGAATTCTCAACGTACACGTTTTCTCCCTCTTCCATCGTGCCTTTGTCGGTGCACTCCCCCTTTCAAGTGGTGGGTCTCACATTCTCCCCCACTTAAAGAAATTTCATCCCCGAAATTAGGATTAACTATTGACACATCATTAAACAGTTGGAGATACTTTATTTTTATCTCCGATTCAAGTTTCCAAGTAGTTTCTCTTTTATTATGATTCTTCCATTGTAACCTCACCAGGGGTATCTCATGGCGACGTAGAACTTTGATATCCCGACTTAAAATTTTCTCAGGTTTTCTTTGTAGGAGACATTTTTCTGGATAGGTACTATGGTTCAGAATATGATATGTGATGAGTCAGAGATATATTTTTTCAGCATTGAAACGTAGAAGACATTATGAACATAATTTAAGTCTAAACGGTAAGCAACTGAACCAACGCGTTCAATGATTTGAAATGGGCCAATATATCTGAGAGCTAATTTTCCTTTTACATCAAAATGACTTACACCATGATTAGGTTTTACTTTAAAAAATACGAAGTGCTCAACTTCAAAATTTGACCTCTCTTCTTCAAAAACCAGCATAACTTTTTTGGCTGTTTTGAACTGTTTTCAATCTTTTTTTAATTATTTAAACATTCTCAGTTGTTTCTCGAATCATATCGAGTCTGAGAGTAACACGTTTCTCGGTCTCAGCCCAACACAAAGGCGATCTACAAGGTTTTCCATATAAGACTTCATAAGATGATATATCAATACTCGTCTGGTAACTATTGTTGTAGACAAACTCCACTAAAAGTAAATAATTTATCTAACTATCTCCAAAATCTAGCACATATGATCTCAATATGTCTTCAAGAATCCGAATACTATGCTCAGACTGTCCATCTGTCTTAGGCTGATGTGCTGTTTTCAAATTTAGTTCTGTGCTCAAAGCTCTTAGAAGAGCTTTCCAAAACTTTATTGTGAACCTTGGGTCCCTATTAGACATTATACTTGATGGGACACTATGAAGACAAACGATGTTTTCGACATATAACTTACTTAACTTGCTTTAACATCCCAAAATTGCATCCCTAAATTAACGATTCAATTTCTATAAAAATCTCAATTAAAAATTATAATTAACATGCAAATAGTTGCCATAAAATAAAAGAAATTTTAATGTTGGAATTATAAGGATTTATAATTCTATTTGTATCTAAATTGTAAAAATATAAATTATTCATTATGTTATCATCGAGTTTAAATCCATATTAAAGTGATTTAATATAGTTTAAAGGACATTGCAGTATATGAAATATAATATGGTCATATTATATGTGTAGAGACATTAGGGGTAATTTACTATTTTGTGATGGGCAAATTGGTAAATTACTTAATCAGTTTAACTGAAGGGTTATGGTTCCCAATTCATAATCAACCCTTTGCCTTTTTAGAAAAGCCATCATTCTAGAGAGTATTAGAGAGGGTGATTGTCGAATTTGAAAGATTCACGTACCCGATTTACGCCATTTTACATTCAGAACAATGGATCCGGGTACGTCCTTTTCACTTTATTGATTTGCTTGTAGGTTTTGTGACGTGGAAGATTTTGATAATTATGTTTTCGGTATTCTTTAGATTTAATAATCTAATTCGGACAATAATTGATTTTGAATCTAACAATTGGTATCAGAGCAATCGCGTTAGACTACAAGTAATCGATTTTGGATTGAAATCGGATTCAACATCAAATTTTTTAATTTTCGGAATTATTTTTGGGCTATTTTTTTATACATCTAATTCCGCTAGAATGCATGTTTTGATGCCTGAAAAATTGATTTTTTGTGATGTATATTAAGGATTATTGCTCGATCTATTATTATTTTGATAAATCGAACAATTTGGGGTGCAAATTTGTCGGAATGATTTTTTGTTGCTGGTTCGCAGCTCCTCTCCGGCGGTTTGGACCGATTTGGTTAGGTTTGATCCAAATTAGACCAAATCATTTGGGTTCGGTCCTAGCCGGACCAAACCAGTTCGATTGGGTTTGGTTTTGGCACGGACTGGTTCTTTGGTTGGTTCGACCCAAACTAGTTTGACTTTGGCCTGGTTTGGTTCGGTCTGGTCCAGTTTTGTTCGGTTCAATCCTGTCATGTCCAGTTCGGTATAAAAAAAAGGTTGGCTCATTTGGTCAAATGGGTCCCGATTCACTTTGGTTCGGCTATTTTGGATATTTTTAATGATTGTTTTTGGACAATTCAGGGCTCGGTTTGCTCCGATTCACCTTGGTTTGCCCAGTTTTGGCCGATTTGAACCTTTTATTCTAGGTTGGTTGATCTTTTGGTTTACTGATTGACTACTATAGTTGCCTATCTATAGAATATGTATATGTATGATTTTTTTAAACTCTTTTTTAGTGCAATTTTATAAAGTCGTGCATTGTAAAATAGGATGATTAGGTAACATGCTATAAAATTAGCCTCTATTGCTTTAATTATCATATTTTTATATGTTGGGCATGAGACATGATATTGTATGAATATCAACCAGTCATAAGGAAGGTTAACGTTTGTACAATTGCATGGCTTGCTAGCAGTATTAAAAACATGTGACAATTAACAGGCTGCCATGTGAATATTGAAATTGTCCAAAGATAAGTTCACTGTTTGACAGATCTTATTATCAATGTTTACATACTGGATCAAATTATCACTTAAAAGTCAACACTTTTAGTCAAAAGACTAAGTGTTAATGTTGTACCGTTTTCTTGTTAATGGATACATTATATTTTGAGTTATATTCTTGTCATCTATATACATATTATTTTGTGAGCTAATATTGTTTCATTTTCTCTGTTGTTACAGTTAACATCTCAAGTATAATGGGTAACATTAATGTAGTTTCTATGCTTAACGAGACCAATTATAAAGTCTGGAGAGAGAACGATATGATTGTTCTCGGGTGCTTGGATCTGGACATTGCACTTAGGGTCGCACGATTCTCACCTCTTTCAGCATCAAGTACCCTTGATGATAAAAGGGAGCTAGAAAGGTGGGATCGTTCGAATCGTGTAAGTCTGATGATTATGAAGCGTACCATTCCAGAAGCATTTCAGGGCAACATGTCGGAAGACACTGATGCCAAAACATTCCTGCAAGAACTTGAGAAACGTTTTGAGAAAAACGAGAACGCTGAGACAAACACGCTTTTAGCTAAACTTGTCTCACTCAAGTATAATGGAAAGAAGAATATCAAGGAGTACATAATGAAAATGTCTCATCTTGCTTCAAGACTAAAGGAACTTAAGTTAGAGTTGTCAAAAGACATGCTTGTTCACTTAGTTTTGATTTTTCTTCCTCCTCAATTTGGGCAGTTTAATATCAGTTATAACTGCTAGAAGGATAAGTAGACGCTTAATGAACTAAATCTCTCATTGCGTCCAAGAGGAAGAGAAGATTAAGCATGATCGGACCGAAAGTGCTCATTTGGTGTCGTCTTCCAAGGACAAAGGAAAGAAAAGGAAGAAGGAAGCTGTCAGTGCTCATTCTCAGTGGAAACAAAAGAAGTCTAAGGGCTTCAGTTGTTTCTTTTGTAATAGAGAAGGGCACTAAAAGAAAGATTGTGCCAACTATCGCGCATGACACGTGAAGAAGAGTACGTTTCTCAGCCTTGTTTGTTCTGAGGTTAATTTGGTTTTTGTATCAAGACATATGTGGTGGTTAGATTCATGTGGTACTACTCACATCAGTATGTCTATGCAGAGTTGTCTAAGTTACCAAAAGCCGAATGGCAAATCAGTTGAAGTTGAAGCTATCGGAGATTTTACATTGTTATTAAAATCTGGACAATTTTTGAATTTGAATGATACATTTGTTTATAGTCTTTTAAACGAAATTTAATTCCTATTTCTGCATTGGACAAATCTGGTTATTCTTGTTCATTTGGAAATGAAAAATTCAGTTTATCATTAAATTCAAATGTAATGGGTTCTGATTTTTTATCTGCTTATGACAATATATATTTGCTTGAATTTATATCTTCATTTAATGAAACCTTGTATATTGATTCAAGAGGTACAAAACGTAAATTAACTTGTAATGATTCAGCTTCATTATGACACAAGCGCTTAGGTCACTTCTCTCAAAATAAAATTGAAAAGGTTGTGTCAGACGAGATTTTGGACCCTCTTGATATGACTGACTTCAAAGGTTGTATTAGTTGTATTAAAGGGAAACAAACAAGTGTAAGGAGATTGGAAGCTAACCGAGCTTCATAAGTTCTTGAATTGATACATATGGATATTTGTGGATCTTTCTCTACGACATCTTGGAATTGTCAACATTATTTTATATCATTCATTGACGATTACTCGCGTTATGGTTACCTATACCTCATTTATGAGAAGTCTCAATCTTTAGACGTGTTCAAAGCCTTTAGAGCTGAGGTTGAAAATCAGCTTGATAAAAGGATTAAAGTCGTTAAATCCGATCGTGATGGTGAATACTATGGTCGGTATGACGGGTCAGGTGAACAACGTCTAAGACCATTTGCTAAATACCTAGAGGAGTGTGGTATTGTTCCTCAGTACACCATACCGGGTTCACCCAACATGAATGGTGTCGCTGAAAGACGGAACAGAACACTTAACGACATGGTAAGAAGCATGATTGCTCATTCGACCTTACCTGAATCCCTCTGGGGTGAAGCATTAAAGACGTCAGCTTATATCCTTAACAGGGTAGCTACTAAGGCGACGACTAACAAAATCCCGTACGAGTGTTGGACGGGTCGAAAACCCGTTATAAAACATTTGCACGTATGAGGGTGTTCAATTGAGGCAATACCTTATAAGCCCTATGAAAAGAAACTGGACTCTAGTACTGTTAGTTGTTATTTTGTAAGTTATCCGTTCAAGATAAAATTTATACTCCCTTGAACGGTAAAGGAAGTATAAATTTTACGATCTCACTGTAAAGACATTTTTTGAAACGGGAAATGCACAGTTTTTTGAGGATGTAGAGTTTGTGAGAAGAGATAAGTAAGATATTGTCTTTGAAGAGAAAGTTGTTCCTCTTCTTTTGGTTTCTATTGATTTCGATCAAATGGATAATGATAAAGACACTGTTGAATCACTTCCTGAATCACTTTAGGAAGTCATTCCTGATGAACAAACTCAACAATCTCAAGAAACTATGCCATTACAGAGGTCCAATAGAAAGATAAGTACTATGATTTTGAATGATTACATCGTATTCCTACAAGAACACGAGGAATTCGGCGACAACCATTTTCTCAAATTGGTAGGTTGCAAATCCAACTCAATATTCTGTCAGAGTTCCCATAGTCGTCAACTTTTTGATAATTACTCTTAACCAATTCTTTGTAACTTGAGGGTCAGCATCGTCCACAAACATGAGTAAGTTCATCCACTTTCATTGCATAAAATATTTCACACGGTGGTCCTCTACGTTCAGATTGTAGTGTCCTTGCGATTCAGCTGATTGTATAGTAGGTGTTGCAGGGGTACGGTTCCTAGAGGCTCTTCTTGGCAGCATTCTTAACAATTTGAAAAAGAGGATAATTTACGTTTTAGGTTAGAATATGTCTTTTTGCTTAGGAATAACTATTGTATATCATCACATCAATTATCTTCTAAGTGTCACTTTTCAAGATGGGCAACCTGACCTCTGATACCAAAATTTCTGTCATGCCCCAAAGGAAACTTGGGATTGAACATGGAACGACACGACTCGAAAAGGACTAGATCGCCAGACCCTTAATCTTATTCACTTGAAAAACGCAACAGAAAAGTTATAAATTTATATAAAGACAGGGCTCGGAACAGATAAATTACACAGATTCAACAAGTGACATTAGATAATCTGAAGATATAAGTCCAAATAAAAGAACATAAGGAAACAAGTAGAATAAAGTCTGCAAATTCTTAATTGTTTTTAACCTTGAAATTTAAAACAAGTACTCAAGGAAATATTTATTAAAATTAGAGAATTATTGTCCAGAGACAGCTCCCATGCTGTTAGCCAGAATTCTCCTTTACTGGATCCTGAAAAAATAGGGAGTCGTTTGAGGTGAGTCGAGTAAACTCAATAGAGGTAGAGTTATTTTCATCATTTATAAGATGCGATGCATAAATTTAATAAAAAACTTAATTATGTAATTTTTGATAGATATTCAGTGAAAATTGAGCCTCTTATGGACTCCGAACACATCGACACTCGGCGGTTGTAGCCATGATTTTAAAACATCGACACTCGGTAGTCGTAGCACATAATTACCCTGATCAGGTTTGGAGTTTTGCGCCCAAGGACACGGCTCATTTAGTTGTCCTATTATTTCTAGTTAAAACAAACCGTTCACATCAATTGATAAAAGTACGCAATTGATAAAGATGTGAATAAAACAATGACATAAAATTGAATGCTCATTTTATGCTAAATAAATGAATTTAATTATTGAATTAAAATAATACTAGATCAAAAATAAAATAAACTCCTACCTCCAATGGGTATACAATCGATCAAACCCAATAATTTCAATAGTCCAAGCTAACGAGTTCATACTTTAACTCAATAAATTGACACCTACTAACAAAGAGTAATCATTCAATATTTTTGAGCTATTTCATCTCCCAATTTACACTTAAAAGACATTTATAGCCAATTGGCTAATTAATCCATAATTTGGGTCTCATATGCTTAATGGTTTGGCCTTGATGATAATGAATACATGCAGAATACGAAAGTCTTTACAACTAACAACTCATGCCAGAAATCAAATCTAAAAACTAATGATTTGTAGATACTTTAAACAGCTAAGAATGTCAGATGTATACCTTTGACGACCACTACAAATAGCCTGGATCGGCTCTTCCACTTTAGAGAGTTTAACACCAAAAATCCGAGGTATTTCTCTTCCAAGATCACATAAACAGGACCAACAATCACCTAGAAACAGGGAAGGATTTGGGTAACACTATAGATTGATAGTATTATAAGGAAAAAAAAAGGGAAAAATTAACTTACCCAATATTACGTACTGCTACTCAGGCATCTGTACTCTTGGCCATCAACCTCCTCTGTATTTTGACTTCCTCAACTATTTTAGTTTCAAATTCAAAATAGAATAACAAAAAGAAAGAAGGAGGTGAAGACAAGAGGAAGGCTTTTGCGAAGAGAAATTTTCAGAAGAATGAAATTTATGGAGAGAGAGAGACCGAGAGACAGGGAGGCAAAGAGGGAGGCGAGCAATTACTGAAGGGAGAAACATTTTCCACGAATTCTTAAACTTACACGTTTTCACCCTCGTCCATCGTTCCTCTGTCAGTGTGCTCCCCACTTCAGATGGTGGGTCTCTCATCATTTCTAGCTGCAATTGTCAATGCCAATCAGCTTCTATCCGAGCTTGTACTCAATACGAATTTTGAAGTATTGCGCTATGAACTCTCGACTCCTTCTATTTACGATGGCTCGTACTGAGTTTTATAATAAAACTAAGTCATTATCATTCGTGGTTGTCTCTCAAGTAAGGAGCTTCTTTAGCGTCCCTCCCATGTATTTGCTTTCTCAATTTAATCCTCATTTTATTCCTTAATTGGATCAAGTGATATAGTCGGTGAAATTTCAAGAGCCACAAGGCCGTCACTTGTAACATATTGTTTTTTCTCGACTTGATCTTACATCTTTAGACGCTTCCTCGTGAGCATTTGACAGGTTGGTAATACTTTTTATGGATCATTTTCCAAAATGTTGGTATGCAGTAATTCTTGAAACTCTGAGGGCTAAATTTGCTGAAATCCAAAATGCTTTGACAGTCTTAATTATATCATGTTATTGATGTTGGTACAAATATTCAGTTGCCAGTTTCCAGCTTCAATGGTCAATACTCATTTCATCAGTCTTTTTTTCTGGAAGAAGTCTAGGATCACTGCGAGCAATTCATTCCCAGAAAGGTTGTTAACAAATCCGGAGCTGTGCCTGACAATTCTCTTTCGAGAAATTACGAACAGAGACAATTAATGTTGCTAAGATCAAAGTTGTTGTACGTCTCTTTCATGGCGTCTCGTTTCTTTTCTAACCATTAATAGAAAACAAAGCGTGAAGACTGAGAATATTCTTCTTCCATTTAATCTAAAAGCCATTAAATTACAAAGGATACTGCTATTTATACAGCAGCCAAACAGAATTGAAAACTAGGCTAAAGCAGGATGAATAATTTCCTAATGAAACAGTTCTAAGAAACTTCTTTAATCATTGACTTCATCAATTCTAAGCTCTGTAAAAAGGAAACTGCTAGTTGCTGAAATAACTGCAGAAGGAGGATGTCTTTTTTACAATCAGTAAATGCTTTCAGATTCTCTTCAACTTTTCTTCTGATAGTAACCTCCTCCCAAGTGAGGAGGTGCGCAAAGGACCTTTGAAAAAAGAACATGTCAAAGAAGGTTGATTGATTCTGAACTTGCAGGAAAGTTTTAGTGAGAGTGGATGGGACACGACAGGTATGGATCGTTGGCTTTGAAGTTCAATCAATCAACATCCCTGCGAAGGTATGATGTGATTTGAATTTTACTAAAGATTGCAATTTTTCTCTAATCCCTTAAATTATTCCTTCGGCTATTATGCTCTTCTGCAAGAACAACCCCAAAATTGGCTCCAACTTGCACAACTATCTTGTTTAGTTGCCTTTTACTTGTCATTCTTATTCGTTGTTGTTGTTTGACTAAGCTCAACTCTTCATGCTCGAAATCCATGGCCCATAACAGAGTAATTTTGGTATGTTTAAAATGAAGTGATTCTTAACCATATATTTAGCCATCTAATCTGTTAGTAATTTTAGGTGATTGTTTAGTACAAGGTTATTATTTGCAGAATAGATGAATTATATCCGGGTTTAATTTTGCTCTGATCATGATTAAACTAAGTCGATATTATATATATTTATATGTTGTTTTAATTTTGATCGTAAAAATTATAAAAAATCGAACAAAAACAATCAAAATTGGCTCAAACCTCGACTAAATCAACTAAAAACCACCCAAAAGCTGTTCAAACATACCCCAAACTAAAGAAATCTAAAGCTAAAATCAAACCAAGCATAACCGAAAAAAAAAGGGTTCATAATTCATTTTTGTTATTATGCAAAATTTAAAGTTTAAAATACTTCAAAGTTTAAGTTAAAAAAATCACAAAATTCAGACTTTAATTTATATTTATTTTATAAACAACAACAAACAGACGTTACATGAAAGTCTTGTAATCTTCAGCAAATTTTGTACATCAATATAATTAGCTGAACTTAGTTTAGTGCTCTAATTTATTTCTAATAATATTCGGCAGCTTGATTGAACTTGACCTTTTAAACAGTCTGTTCTCCTTGGTCTCAATAGGCAAATAAATTCACTTAGTGAGAATTATACATAAAATATATAGTAATGTTATGTTTATTATTTAATTTATATTTTACTTTTTTATTTCGAGATGGAACGTGTGATGCAGTGATTAAAATAAAATTATTAATTAATAATTATAAAATTTAAAATTAAAGGGTATGCATGACATTTTTCATCCACTTCGTATATAAATCCGAATCTAGAAAGCTAATCTTTTGAGCGTTGCTTTCAAAGCAAGAATGAAAATTTAGCGAATCTAATCTAATTTAATTGATGTGATCATTCGAAGGTCTAGTGCCTTCTATTCTAATGGAAAATATAGTCCAATCAAAATAGGTTGAAATAAAATAATTGTGAGATACATAATTCCCATTACTAGATGCTTCCCACCAATCACCTCTCTCTCGTCAACATCCTCTCATTAATTTCCTTATCAAGGTTTATAATTTGTAATTCTAGCTGACACAACAATTAGTCCGAGTTTAATGATACAAAATTAGACCAAACAAATGTTTTCCATTCTCTAAATCTTTCAGAAAATTGAACAAATTTAATTTTTGAAAATACTTTTAGCGGTTTTCATGAAATTATCATGCAAAAATCAGCTAAATTAAAATGTAATTTTATACTCTAATCTTATTTATTAACGTAACACTCATTAAATATTGTAATGATGAAGATAAATTATACTTAAATTAAAAAAAATATTAAAATTAATGAAGGTAGTAAGATTAGAGTACATGACGATATGTTAAAAGCATAGAATTATTTTCAACTCCTCTGGGCCCTTTTTTGGGACTATACTACCTAACACCAAATTATAGTCTCAATTGGAAGCAGGTGGGTCAAAGAAGTCTTCATTTGAAACTATCAATTTCAAGAGGTTCGAATCAGGTAGGCATAATTTAGAAAGTTGAAGCTTGTGAGTAAATTCAAAAATGACCTAATTTGGGTATGTTGGAGCGAAAACTAAAGGGTGGCAGTAACGAGTAATAGGGTCTGTAAGAAGAGTAACCAAAGCCTCTTCCCACTCCGGCTACGCCTGACAATGATAGTGGGAAAAGACGCAAGGCACTAGGCAGCATCAAATGTTGATTGATTGTTGGTTAAGTCAAACCTTTATCAAGGCACTAGGTATGTCTTATTTTATGTGGCCGGGTGTCTTTTAAAGAGCGGAATGTCGTGACACCGAGGAAAACATGTAGAACCCACGGCATACCAGTAGTAGATATACAATTTTACATTATTTGAGTATAGTTAAGGTAAATGATTTGTATTAACACACTATCTCTCGAGAAAATACTTTTTGAGATAAAATCAAGAAAATAAGCGGTCAGTATTTGGGTCCAAAACGAATAAATGGTATTAGCGAGATGGATTTAGATATCGGGTAACATCTAGTATCTTGTTAGTATTTTGTTTTATTTTATGGTTTGAATGTCACAAAATTTCTGCAATGATATTATTGGTAGTATGTCACCTGCTCAAATTTGGCAGATAACTTAATATTGTTTGGTCAACAACCGAATATTTAAAACCTGAATGTTCATTTGCAATATTTAACATGATTTGCAATTGATATTAGAACCAAATTTTGAGCTCAAACTCCATCAATTAATATAATATTATTTGTTTTGGACGCACTCTTTCACAATTTAATTTTGATTTTCACTTAGAAAGGTGTTATACAAATTAGAGATGATATTATGATATTCTACTTATTGATTACTCATTTGAAATCACACTCAACAATATGGAATTGTACGTGTTCTTATTCTAATCAAGGCCCTCATAATTTATTTTGATTTTGAGTTGTATTGACTCAAAACATGACGAGCTATCACAATCACTTCTCCCCTTCTCAAGGCTCGGTGTTCTCATCAGCAACATATTCATTTGCGTCTCCACTCTTATATCATTTGTAAAAATCCAAACAAAACCAAGTAATACAATGTTGCCCCTTTTAGCCATAGATTCACATAGCTTTATTTTTTGGTTTCACCTCAAAAGATCTTGTACTATTTGAAAATGAAATCATATTTATGAATCGCTTACCTCTATTGATTGTTCACCGTTATGTTTTAATATAAACCCTCATATTTTACCTTGATTTAGGGTCTTTCTATCCCACAACAAGATGAGTAGACACAATCAAGAAGTGTAGCTGATGATGAAGTTGGGACCCTAAGGGGGTAGGATTTTGATAAGTCATCGTGTGAAGACAATGACGACCTAAAAGTTAATTGCGAGAGTCCAACACATACTAGAGGAGATACACTATTCCAACATCATTTGAGAAAGGTGATAGTGAATGATTCAATATTAGATCTCTCCTCTCAATCTTATGCGACATATTTTAGAATAAAATTAAATAACAAAACTATGTGAGCTTTGACTAAAAGTAGAAAATATCACAGTAGTGAGATTGTGACTCCATAAATAGTAGCAAATACAATGCCCAACCGTAAGTGTGGTTGATTAAAGACGCCTGCCTCGGTAATGGACAGCGTCTAGCCAAGCCCGGCCAGCCCACAGAAGTTTGACTCGTCGAACAAAGCCCATAGGTTAGATCTAGGCCAGGTCTAACCTGCTTATAATTTTTTTTCCAAGTCCAGTTGCCAACCCTGACAGAGAAGTCGTTCTCCCCATGGAGGAAAATTGTAGTACAAAATCCACACGGACCGAAGAACTTGACCAGAATCGACATATGTGGTCCGATTCTGGTTGGTTTTGCATTTTAACAAAAATGAATTTTGGTTCGGTTTTCGGGTTTAATGACAGAATACCCAAAATTTTGAACCAGATCAGTATATGAATAATTTACCAGAAAATTCTAATTTATCAATCTATACAAAATTGTTGAAGTCTTCAGTTCAGTCTTCAATCTCCTCTGGTGTCTGAACCTCTCGCAGTTGGCACAGCCTTCCACAACTACCAGCTACCGTCGCACAACGTACAGACGTGAGACGCCTCTCGGCCCTGCGACACAACTGGCTACCGTCGCACTCAATCTTTGAGACTTCGACCCTCTCTTCGACGAAGGTAAGCCCTAATTTATCGCTGAACTCTTGAGTTCACTCTCTCTTAGAAATATTTTTAGTTAGTTTTTAGGATTTCATTCAATTTGTTAGAAATAGTTCTTAGGATTTTCATTGGGGTTGTCAATTTTAGATAGTTTAATGCAGTGAATTTTAGTTAGTTTCGTTAAATTTAAGACCTAAAACTGTTAGGCTTATGACAGTTCTGTTTTATTGGTCTTTCCTACAGCTAATAATAGTATCATTTTCTAACATTTTAAATATTCAACAAGTTGAGAAAATGAAGACCAATGTATTGCTAAATCCTAATATAATGGTTGGAAAATGAATGTCATTGTAGCTTCACTGACCTGTTTTATGTATAATGATTTTTATTTTATGATTAGATAATAAATATTATGAATGTTTGTTGTGTTAATAGTTTGGATAATGAATTTTATGAATCTTTACTGTGTTATGTCATTATATAATAGATATTATGAATTTTTGTTGTGTTATGTACAACTTGAATGACGTTATGGATATTATGAATATTTGTTTTGTTAATGACATTGTATAATGAATATTATGAATTTTTGTTATATTATGTATAACTTGAACGATATAATGGATATTATGAATTTTTGTTATTTTATGTACAACTTGAATATTTATTGCAGCAAGATTTGTACAAAGTTTAAGCACTTTTGTATCTTCATCTTCTTCAAGGTATGGTTATTTAGTTTTTAGATATACGTTTTGTATATTTTACTGTTGTTCAATTAAATTTTTATATTTACTTGCACAATTAAATTAATTAATTTTTTTTTAAATTGAAATGTTTGATTAAAAAATAAACTGAAACTGAAATTATAGACCAGTTCTGGTTCGGTCAAAAAATTTTAATGGTACTGGTCCTAAAAATTGAAAATCGAAGATTATTGGTGCGATCTTAATTTTTCTAAAAATCTAAGTGGACTGCACAACGAACACCCCTACTACCAAGGAAGGCAAGTATAATCATAGATTCAATTAATTGTGAAGTCCAAATCATACTAGGGGAGCTACAAAATCTGGTATTCAATTAATTAAAAAAAATGATTTATAAATAAATTTTCCTTGCCAACTTTTTAAAATACATTTTTTAGTGAAACTTCTCGTGAATAAACATAACATGTCCCTTTTTAGACCACAAAAGTGAGGCATGGGTTCCTCTTTTAATCATCAAATACAGCGAGAGCCGCGCTATTGTCCCACGTAAGCAACAGTTGTAATCGTTTTATTATATATTACGTGCTGATTCTTCCGACGACATAGAATGCCCTCCTCTCCACTTGCAGGAAATAAATAGTGAGAAAGCTGATAGACCATGAAGGCAAACGACATCGCCCCGTTCGTTTTGAAGACTTACAAGATGGTCAACGATCAGGCCACCGACAGTTTGATCACATGGGGGAAGGCTAATAACAGCTTCATCGTCCTCGATCCTTTGGAGTTTGCCAAGAAAATCTTACCTTCGTTTTTCAAGCACGACAACTTTTCCAGCTTCGTCCGACAGCTCAATACCTACGTATGACAACCCTAATCTTTCTTTAGATGAACGAGCAGATCGTGATTTTCTGTTGATTATAGCAAAAATATTTAGTCTGTAATGCTGTAGTTGATGATGAAGCAGGGGTTTAAGAAGGTGGATACAGATCGCTGGGAATTCGCAAACCAGTGGTTTCTCCGGGATCAAAAGCAGTTGCTGATTAATGTGGTGCGAAAGAAGCACGATTCGTTTCTTCAAGTGAAGAAAGAAGAGCTCGATGAAGATGATGGAGAAATAGAAATGGAGATTTCTAGGTTAAAGAAAGCTCAGAAGGATTTGGAAGAAGAGATTGAGTGCATGAAAAAACGCCTCGCGGTCACTGAAAAACGCCCCAACCAACTGATTTCTTTTCTGCGAAATATAGTCAACTATCCAGAATTAGACCTGAGTCGGATTTCGACCGGAAAAAATCTCAGAAACCATCAACAGAGACAGAAGAAGAGACGGTTGATGAAATCGCCGTCCATTCCAGAACCGGTTCCGTCGATCAAAATCGAGCAGGTCGAAGAAGAACTTCTCGACATCATCGGCGTGTTCCCTCCGTCACCGGAGATGTTTCCGCCATGGATAGACGTTGAGTCTGCCGTTGTCGAGAGATACACGGCAGCGTCGACGCTGGAAAACTACCAAGAGCTAACGAATTGGTTACCGGATACAGTAGTTACGTTGGAAGCTAGTCCGGCGTGGACAAATCCCTTCTCTCTTTCTGGCGATTACTGTTTGCTTTAGTAATAATTACACTTCCTTCCAACTTTCACCTGTATTATATTTTTGTCGTTCATGATAATAATAAATTAAGAAAAAGCATCTCCTTTTGTCGAATATTGTTTATATTTTTGAAAATTTATGACGTGTGCCATTTGATTTTACAATTGAAAGCCGTTAATTTGGTGTTTTGATTTGTGTTAGAATAAAAAAAGCAATAAATACTGCCTCTCAAAATATAACGAACTAGCATAAGAACAAAGAAAATGAAATACAATTTAGATTTTAACGTTAAAATTATTTACGTATTAAATTTTACATTGCTTTTTTTTTTTTGAACAAAATCCTTCACTTTTTAACTATTAGTAATTTGAAATTTATCATTAATTTTTCTTCAATTTAACATGTATGTATAATATTTTTCATTTAATGAATTTTTTTAACCACTCTAACAATTTTCAATCCGATTTTGAATTCTAACACATAATCGACAGTTTGATAAAAACTAACAAATTTTGAGATCAAGTTAAAAATCATCATATAGAAAGAAATCAAGTTAAAATGCATCAATGACATGACACACGCTGAATTTAAAATCTAAATTAGTGTCGTTGCATGAGTTGAAAAATAGTGATTTGGTTAAAAATAAAAAAAAAATTCTTAAACTCTAAGTTTTTTTTTTAATCTTAAACTAGCAATTTCATCAATCTAAATTTTAAAATTTAAAATATATAAAAAATTAAACCCTTGCAGACGTCGATCACCGTCTGTTCACCAGGAACAGACCGCCAATCTAAAAACAACGATCATCCGTTCTGGACACGTCGGATTGTACGGACGACTGGGAGGGTGGAGACTGTTCGTTCCACGTGCGGTGCACGGGCTAGACAATGGATGACCGTTCTTTGACAAACGGCCATCCGTTCCACTGAGCAATACGACAACGGACGATCGTGTTCTGAGAACGGCCGCTCATTTCATCATCAGGGACGAAAACGGACGGTCGTGATCTGAGAACAACTACTCATTTCATCATCGGGGACAAGAACGGACGATCATTTGAATATAATGGTCGTCAATTATTAAAAATTAGGTATGAAAACGGAGGGTCACCACCCTTACAATGGACGGTCCTTGTCAAAATTATGGCTAACGAAGGGTCACTGCCCTAACAACGACCGTCTATTCCCATCTATTCCCGAAACTAAATAAGCAAACAGCAGTCAGAAATCGGGAAACCTTTTGAAAATCGATAAATCCTCTTGACCACTTTGCATGTTTTTTTGCCAAATCTGACTGATTCACGCCCGATCTTGCTCATTGGTCCATTCTCGATTGTTTCGGTCGATTTTCATCTAAAACCTCACAAATCTGTGTTTCAAAATCCAAAAATCTTAAATTCAGTCTAAATTTCCAAATACCCCTTGAAATAACGAAGTGATTGGTGATTAGATCGAAGGTTAGGCTAATGGAATGTCGGGCACCGTCAACGTCGCAAGAAGGTTTGGCACAAGGTGGCCCGATGGAACGTCGGTTACCGTCAATGGTAGAGGTTGTGCGACCTCAGTTTAGGTTCTTGTCGACGGAATTTTGCAACCAAATATGCTGGGAGCAGTTTGAACTGGATTTGGTACACCGCTCGGTCATACATTCGAAGACCGTGGACTTTAAAAGATGAGAGTCTTTGGACATCAAGGAGATGTTAGAAAGAATCGACCTCCATGCGACCGCATTGTTCGTCTATTTACGTGAGTCACATCGAGAGGTCAGGAGTTATAAAAACGTACATCATAAGTACGGAGATCGAGGTTACTCTAGAGATGGCCAACGCGTTGATCGGGTTTGCTGGAGAAGGAGCATAGAGGTACTATCATGCCTCCCGGGACTGTCCTTTTGTCTGATTGGCCTAGGGAATCCATTTTATTAGGCAAATAGATCGCAACTCTAACATCATCGGGTTCGTGAAGCCCAGAAACATAGACCTAAATGTCAGAGCTCAGGTCGTGCATAACATGGTGTGCTACACCCTTCTAACGTGACACGAACATAAAGATCTTGTTAGCTGCATGGATCTATATCTCATGGAGAAGCTGACTTTTGTGATTCCAAGTCACATGGGGGAGATCAAGCGGACACAGAACAAGAACCTGCATTACGGTGTGTTGAGATCACAACGGGCCGTCTGAAGTCGACGGGAAGTGGACACTAATGGGAGATCAGGGAGCTTTCACTTCTTAATATGTTCATATGAAGGAAGTCATGGTGCGGTCGAGGTTTCCCCAAACTTCCACCCAGATGGCTAGTATGACGGATATAGAGGCTCTTGCAGATAGACTTCATCATATAGAAGTGAGACATGCAGACTCTCATACAGAGGTGATGGAGTACCACGAAGTATCAGAGAGACACAAGGCAAATCATCCTGAACTAGATGGAAGCCGATGACAACAATGTCCTAGCTCCGTTGATCGATGACGACCATGTCCCACCCGAGGTTCCCCTGCTCTCACTTTAATTTATGTTTTGTATTTTATTTTCGGTATTTTAGCTTGTTGTAATATAGTTTGATGTACTTTATATTGATGCACATTATATTTATGTAATTGAGTTTGAGATTATTCAATTTGATATTATTCAGTTTGTTGTAATTTAGTTTATGCTATAAAATTCTGGAACTGTTTGGTTATTTGAATTTGCAGGAACTGTTTGACACTAGCAATGAGAAGTGATAAAACAGAGGAAATTGTGTCCAATTTTTCTACTATTTTTGTTAGGTTTGCAAATGAAAAGAAAGATGAAATCGAATATAAGTGAGTTTAAACTTTTTTATTCGATTTCATCTTTCTTTGCATTTGCATTTTCAAACATAAATTATGACAGTCTACTTCGGCTACACATCGAACATTTCTGCATATAATAAACACCATATTAAAAAATAATGAATTTTTTTTTTTGAAAAAATGTATTGAAATGTACCTGCGTCTCGTCAAATCTGTCTTGCGAAGCAGAGGCGGCATTAGCGCCTGATGTGGATCCCCTGTCAAGACAAATACGACTATTATGCCCCTAACGCCAACATATACGGCATGACATCGTAGATTTTCTCCAAGAAATTGTCGATCTCGAAGGCTCATCGACATCGTGCATTCTATTCTTCTTCAGCCAACCAGGTTGGCGCCTTCTCTCAGGCAGAATTATTTCGTTCATTCTATGTACGAGCGGCTACATGTCCACGCCACTAACTGAATGAATGAATTTTGAGTACATCTCTACATATGTCTTCTGGTGATAGTGTCGATAGACGAAATTTTTCGGCATTAGTCTTATGAAACGTGTGTATGGAATAGAATGTACACATGAAATCTCAGTAAGCTCCCACCTACAACAGTTGCATGCGCCTGCATTCAAGTTGACGACATATTATTCGTGGTTGTTGCAGACCTCAAATCGTGCATCTCCTGCTAACAAAGCACTCCAATTTTGAGCTGCATGTACTACTTTCCCAAGCTTTTTCTTTATCTTAGGACACAGAAAGTCTGTTAATGCGAGCATCTTTTCGTATTTTTTGACAATGCGAGACATCAATTACTTTCGAATCATCTCGAACATGATCAGGATCGACTTGTCACTGACCAGCAATATAACCGTATTTAACGACGAACATAAATTATTCATGCTCATATCGTACTTGGGAATCGAGAAAAACACATGACTAACCCAATAGCTAGGTTGTGCTTGTCGAAGCCATGGGTGGACTTCCTTGTTAATCTGATGCAGTTTCCTCATTTCTATCTCAAAATGGTAATTTATGACTGCCCTGACCGCAATTAACATTGTATCTTTGCATGCTCTGCCCTAAAATTGACTTTTGAAGTTTGCGTACATATGTCGGAGGCAGTAACGATGTTCGGCTGAACTTAATTTTTCCTTCACAGCGCGTGATAACCCCTAATATGTGAAAGAAAAATAGAGTCAACATAAAACAATATAACGATCATATCACTTTAATATTTGTGTCGGGAATATAATAAAAATAGTAGAAACAATAATAAAAATATCATCGTTGTAAAATGTGAAGAGTACTAATCAAGATAATTCTCAGGAAAGACTGTACTAGATAGAATTACATTTCCAAGTTTCTAGGAAATGTTAGAGGGGTCACAAATAGTCCTACTTAAAATTTAGTCTCTTAGACAGAACTTACTTACGGAGTACAATTATACCACTAAATAAGTGGTACGAGAAACAATAGCAAATGTGATCCGACACAATTGTACATTTTGTCGATCTAACATAATTGTCCATCTACCTTCATCTTGAGTGTTTAGGTGGTTCTTCAATATTTGCATAAACCACTTCCATGAGTCTGTACACTCTGACTCTACGTTTGCAATGACAACAAGATAAATGTTATCGTTGCATCAATACTGACGAATGTGAGTAATTGGTTGGGGCAAGAGCCATTTCAGATGACAATCATCTAAACAAATAATAGGTCTGCCACACTATAGCAAACCTATCTTACAAGCAACCATACACATATACATTCTTTGAAATACGCATGACTCATTCTGGCCAAAGTCCACCAGGTAACCATGTATTCTCACTGTGTTACTCGGATTTGATTTACGTATTTCTTCTACGTACGACCACAATATCTTGTATTGTTCTTTGCCCCTCTCATCATTGAATTTTCGAGCATCGCTTCTTGCTCTTTTGGCAATACTGGGTGTGATGTTCACATTCAAATTCTTCGTCATCATCTCGGTAATAGGAGAAATTTCTCATGTAGGTTGACTTTTGAACCTATCCAAATAATAGTTTGCCACTCATTTTGCAGTAGGGTGACGATTCTCAATTTTCCGTGCATAGTTGTGAGAATTGGTGTAACTCTTTATTTAGAATGTAAGTTCATTTTGCATGATCGAAGCATGTAGTCGCCACTCTCGTCTGCCTTCACACGCGGTCGTGAGTTGCCAAGTTTTATTTTTAATGAATTTGATGTCATATCCATTATTCAAAGTATATTTGACTATTTCGTCTCTAATGGCCTGTAGATAACTATATTGTTTAACAAAAAAAAAACTCATAGAGATTTCTTCCCTCAGTGGTATACTTTCTGCCTCATCGTCGTCTGACTCGACCGGTATTCGAAGTTCATCGTATAGAATTTGCGAGGTTGAATGCACATCTATTTCTCCATCACCATCTAAATGATCAAATGCTCGAAAATTATCGTATATTGGCATATCGTCCGAATATCAGTCCATATTAGCATCAACTCATCTATTTGAATCAAAATCTATCGACGTCGTTAATAAAAAATAAAAAAAGCGCCGCTCAAGGTGTCATGGTTTTCGAGATCTATGAGCTCAATGTTGAGGGTCATTTCCTTATATAATATGGGAGAACGAAAGACGGTTCTCTAGAACGGTCGTCCGTTATGTCGACCTGTGATTCAATAATTAAGTCACGGGCCTGACAAGATACTCACGATGAGATGTCCGCTAGGGTTTGATTTGTTATATTTTTTATAATTTAAGATTTAGATCGATGAAATTTATAATTTAAGATTTTTTTTAAAAAACATTTATAGTTTAAGATTATTTTTGTTTTTTACCCTTAAAATAATAATTTAAGTTTTAAAATGTAAATAACTTGAAGGGTTTTAAGTATAAATTCTATATATATATATATATATATATATAAGTTGTTGAACAAGTATAAAAAGAGTATTTAAAAAATAAAAAATATAAAAAAACACGTGTTGAAGTCCTCTCCATTATTTGTGATTTTGAAAATAACTGATTGTTTTTTGCTTATATTTTTGTTGTATGAGTTATTAACATAATGTCCAAACCATTTTTGTAACTACACGTGGCAAACTGTGAGGAGTGACTTTGTGATTGCGTGGGCCCCTCGAGACAAGAATGGAAAAGTAAGTTGGGTCCACTGTTCTTTTTTGTGTCTGAATCCATTAAATGAGAATCTGACACGTAGAGACTCTTTCCATATTATTCTATTAAAATAATGAGTAATTATTGAGTGAAAGGCCCCACCACGTCTGTCAAGTTGACAGTTCATCAGTTCGCCCTCCCTCCAATTATCTTGACCAGGCATGCCACGTTTTCATATAAAAGTAATGCTGAGATTATTTTTGTCTGTATAATTAATTTAATAAATTAATTTATTATTTAATGAAATCATAAATATTTTTAGTCAAATCTAAAAAATTATAATTGGATAAATAATTTGTTTTGTAATATGAATTAATGTAAATGAAAAATGGAAAAAAGTGTGGTCACATGGGTGGAAGTTCTAGACAATTCATAAACTTTTCATGATAGTAATAGGCAAGGCCCGTGGTCATATTAATTATGTATTCTCAAAATCAATTAGCACCTACAATTCATAAACTTTTCTGATTTCCATGGCTCCGAAAGAGTGCTGCGAATTCCAATTCTTTCATAAACGCAACCAATTCCTCGTTAAAAATTCTGCAACGTCTGCTTTTGAAAATTCTGTAAACTTTTTTTTTTTTTACCGAGGAGTGATCATCCAGGATTGGTTTTGGTCACTCACGTTCTTTTCGGTTCGAATTTCAACTGTTGGAGGCGTTTGATGGTAATGGCTCTTATGGTTAAGAATAAATGCTCGTTGATAGTATGATATTGAAACCTTCTCCTTTTGATAGAAACTTCCATACTTGGTCTCGATATAACAATACGGTAATCTCATGGATACTGAATTCGGTTTCACGAGAAATAACATATAGTTTGCTATACTTGGAAACTACTGTGTTAGTTTGGATAGATTTATTCAGAAGGTTCCATCGGAGTAATGGACCAAGGATTTATCAAGTTTGACAGCTTCTTTTGAATTTGTCTCAAAAGAAATATGGATGTCGGCACCTAAGCTCAAATTATTATGGGATGAACTCCAAGTTTTTTGGCCAATTTTAAACTGTAATTGTGGAGGCATCAAAACTGTCCTTGACCATCATAAGCAGGAACAAGTTTTGCAGTTTTTGATGGCTTTGAATAAAATTTATGCCCAAATCCGCACCCAAATTTTGATGATTGAACCTCTTCCTTCGATCAGAAAAGTTTTCCCTCTTGTAGTTCAAGAATAGCGGCAGAAACTAGTAAGTCTAAATACATTTGTGAATGAGTCGACGATCATGAATTAGTTTGCTAAATCTTCTTCATCTTCTACTGCAAACCTGGACGAGATAGACCATTTTGTACGCACGGTAAAATGCAAGGTCATACAGTTGAAAAGTGCTACAAAATTCATGGTTATCTGCCTGGATATAAATTCAAAAATAGTCTGTCCAATACAATTTCCTCCATGAATCAACTTAGTAGCACTGTTTCTGATGTTAATATTCCTACATCAGTATCAACAAATGGTTTAACAGTATATCAATGTCAACAGTGGATTGGTTTTCTAAGTACTCAACTTCAGCGATCTGCGTCTTGATGTGCCACAGATCTGCTACTTTTCAAACATTGAATAGATTAGTTTTAACATATTTTTAAATTTCTATTTTATAAGAGAATCATATGAAGAAGTTATCAAAGACATGAGTCATGTAGACAATGCTTGGTGAATATAATATTTGTGAAGCATAGATAGAAGATGAAGTTTAAATGAGGATCAAGCACATGTATAAGAATTATTAGACTTTCTAAGAAAGCTGTCGTGAAACTGACTTTCGAGCAATAATGAGCATATTTGACAGTCTTGCCAACTTTATTACAACAAGTGTGCTTCATGAAGAATGCAGCTGACATTTCAAAGTTTCCATAATAGGTTGGATCATGGAATTTGAACATTGTTTGCTTAGTCAAACAGATAAATTATTGAGAGGATTTTTCTTACGAGAAAATCGAGCCCAAAGTCCAATCTGAAAACCTCTCTTTTATTTCTTTTTAAATTTTAGTTTATTATATAGTTTTATTTTATGCATAACTGAATACTTTTAAGAGAAAAAATAAACTATATTTAGATTAAATAAAGACACAAAAATATAGAGGAGGAATGGGGTAGCGTGCGGCCTTTGTTTGGACCAAAGTGGTGGCCCGCACGATGGGCCTTATAAGACATTTTTCTTTTCCTTTAATTTACTAAACTCAAATTGTAATTTGCTGAAGGGAAGAGGTATTTAAACAATCTTTAACACCGCTTCAGCACCAATTTTGATTGAATAGAATTCTGAAGATTATTCTTCCAAAACTGAGCCTCTTTTCGAGCTCAAACCCCATCGCCACTGGTGAGTCATATCCGAATGTCTTTGGTAAAGATTGTTTTCCATCTCGTGACTTTTATTGAAAACTCTTATTGTTGCACCATTTTCTACCATATTAGTTGAAGGTAGTCATTCCCATAAGATTTCAAGAACTCTCATATTCAGATTGTTAGAACGTTTTCTTCAAAATAATAGCCAAAACCCAAAATATGCAAACTTATAATCTTTTCGAAGTCCATATCTTATCCATACCATAGATTCATCTGCAACATCTTTCATCTATAATAAGAATCATGTCTTTTTATTTTCAAACGAGAGAGTTACACATTCCCCAAGTCGGTATTCTGTTTTCGGTCGGAGCAGTAGAACGAGCTCGTCCGTATTTTGACTATAACTTTTCAACCACAGTGAGTTAGGCCCTGACACTTTGAGGAAATTTCTTTTACGCCAAAAGTAAGAATGTGTTAAAATTTCATATTAATTGGAGCTTTACAGCTGAAGTTATAACATCCTGAAGTTTATCCTCGTGCAGCCATTTATTGATATTTTTGAACAAATTGTGCAAGTCCACTTGCTTCGATCATATCTCTCCTTCACTGCGATTTTACCTCTAAAATTTTCAGAGATTCTAATTTACTCACCAAGTCAGATCGTCTTAAATTTTTGGGATTTTTGGAGTTGAATTTATATTGATTTTATCTATTGGAATCTGGGGATTTTTTGGTGATATTCTGTTGGACATCCGAGAGTGAACTAGCGCTTGTAATTGAAACACAAGCTGTTATAGGTCAAAGCATTTCGTTTGGTATCAGAGCCAAACCTCTGTAGGTCAAAGTGAACACATTGAGTTTACTACTGACCTGTGGGACCGATAGATCACCAACTAACGCAGTCGCCTTTAAAGGGTGCGAGAATGATGTGAATCTCACATCGGTTCCAGAAGGTTGTCAGGGCTAGTATACATGTTGGGTTCAAACCTCTACTATTAAGTTAGCTTTTGTGGTAGAGTTAGGGGTTCTCATATCATGTCTCTTTTAATCGACAATTCGATTCTTGAACCATCTATTAATTAATCAGCTCTTTAGTTTTCAGGTACACCTCTTATTTCCACCATCTCTAAAACTTTAACACTATCTAATTTTCATTGGACTGTAAATACTAGTGCAACTCACCATATGTGTTCCTGATAAGTGTGTATTTTACACACTTATTCGTACTATTTATATTTGATTCGATAAATTATTCTCAAGTGTTTGAAGGAATTAATATTTTTGGTGTAAGTGTGCAGATAAAATAAAATTTGAAGGTCATTTTGAGAATTTTCATCGCTTTAATTTCAACCGTCGATTGTGGACCGCGGAACTCACTTAGAATTAGGGTTATAACTCAACCTAGAGGTCAAGAGGTAAGGATCCATCATTCAGAGAAATCGTTGGAGAGAGTTCAAAGGCTAGAGAGACAGAAACTGGAACGGAGCGAGAGCTTCGAGAACTTGATTTCAACATAGTTTTACTTTTTCTTTCTCTTATGAATTATGATTATCTTTATTATTTCAACTAGTGCAACTCACCATATGTGTTCCTGATAAGTGTGTATTTTACACACTTATTCGTACTATTTATATTTGATTCGATAAATTATTCTCAAGTGTTTGAAGGAATTAATATTTTTGGTGTAAGTGTGCAGATAAAATAAAATTTGAAGGTCATTTTGAGAATTTTCATCGCTTTAATTTCAACCGTCGATTGTGGACCGCGGAACTCACTTAGAATTAGGGTTATAACTCAACCTAGAGGTCAAGAGGTAAGGATCCATCATTCAGAGAAATCGTTGGAGAGAGTTCAAAAGCTAGAGAGACAGAAACTGGAACGGAGCGAGAGCTTCGAGAACTTGATTTCAACATAGTTTTACTTTTTCTTTCTCTTATGAATTATGATTATCTTTATTATTCTTGTTGTCTTTCTATACTCTAACATGAACTAATTTTATTTTCTAGGACTACGATGTAGCCAGATTATGATCATTTAGTTTTTTTTTTAATTCAGTTTCTTAATTTTCTATTCCGATATTGTGTCGAGTAATTTATTCTGTTCTTAATGTTTGCGATTGCTCGATCAACAATAGCATGTTCATAGGGTTATTTTGAGATCAGAAAGAGATAAATAATCGTGCATTGGTTAATTTACCATGAAAATGATGTTAGAATAGAGATAGCTAATGCGTTCATATGTTGTTATAATTTCTAATTCGTAAAGTATTCAGTTAATTTTTAGGATTTGAGACCGGGAGGTAAAAATCCATTAATTGAATAAGTTCGTCAGTACTCGAGAGAGAATAAAAAAATATATTCTTAAAATTATCATCAAAACATAGGAATCGAAATTGATGAATTAGATTAGAAATACTAAACATAATTAATTTAGGTGAACTCGTAAACCCTAGGTTTCTCTCATGTTATCTTCTACAACTCTATTTAATTTTAGTTTACCTAATTAAATTTTATTGTTTTATTTTAAATAAAAAAATTATCAAAATTTTGTTATTCATTTTAATTTTGAAATAAATTAATTCAATAATTTGCAAAATTAGTTCTCGTAGGTTCGACTCGTATTTTTATACTTTATTACTTTTGTCACATATTCAGTTACTTAGATTTTTTCGTAACAGTTTCAATTTTAAATTTTCTTGCATTTAAAATTTATCTTGAACTGTCATATTAATCTTCTAAATAATTCCAAAGTACCTATTTCTCACATAGGTACAATTCGTCTCAGCCCACGTATTCTACTTCAAAATGTTCTTTTTGTACTACAATTCCAATTTAATGTCATATCAATCAACTCTTTAACATCTTTCATCAATTGTAAAATAATTTTTTCTTCTAATTCCTCTTGTATTCAGGACCATTCCACGGACAAGATGATTGGGATGGCTAAACAACTTGGAAATCTTTATGTTCTTCGTCAAGATCAATTCCATTTACAGCAAATCGACCTCACCACTTTGCTGTAATACTATCTATTCTTTAGCCAGTTTATGGCATTCTCGTTTAGGCCACTCATCATTTGTAAAACTTCAGCAACTAAAACAACCGTTACATTTGAAGAACGCTAATTTTGAGCCCTATTCTGTATGTCTTATGGCTAAACAAAAGATTTTACTTTTTCTTTCAAGTAATTCTTTTGTTGATGCACCATTTATACTTCTTCATTGTCATGTTTGGAGTCTATTTAAAAATTAAACAACACGTGATGGTCATAAGTATTTTTTGACAACCGTTGATGATTTTTCTCGAGCCACTTGAGTTTATCTTCTTATATCAAAAGCTAATGTCGTATTCCTTCTTCCGAAATTTGTTCGTTTAGTTGAAAGTCAATTCAACACTACCATTAAAGGAATTAGGTCTGATAATATGTCTGAATTTTCCCTTCAATCATTTTTTTGATTTAAAGGGAATCATTCACTATCATTCTTGTGTGGAAATACCACAACAAAATTCTGCTGTGGAAATATACTGAATGTTGCTAGATCACTTCTTTTTCAGTCAAATGTTCTTTTAAAATTTTAGGGTTTTTACTTTTTAATTGTTGTTTATATCATCATCAGACTTCCTTATCATTTTTTGGATAATAAGTCTCCTTTTGAGAAATTATACTACTAATCTCCTGAATATGCTCATCTTAAATGTATCAGTTGTCTATGTTTTGTCTCTACTCTATCCAATGAATTTCTTAAATTTGCTCCTCATGCCAAAGCTGCCGGTTTCCATGGCTATCCTTCCGAATATAAAAGATACATATTTCTTGATTTAGAATCCCTTAATGTAGTATTTCATGACATCATTTTCCCTTTCAAAAATTCCAATTCTCCTAAATTTTATGATTGTTGATTCTTTTCCAAAAAATATGATTCTTCTAGCAATGTTGATTCAACTTCTGGTTTACATCAACAAAAGAATATTGTATTATGGATTTCATTGTATCAATGTTATCATTGTCAACTACTCAATTAATTTATTCTCAAAATACAAGGTTTGTATAATAGAGCTCGTACAAAACTATACTGAGTAAATCAAAAAATAAATTGAAATGAAATAAGAGTATACTAAATATAATGAATTAAAATCATACATATATGACAATCATTATGATAAAATTAATTGTTATTCATTTAACGGATATTATAAAAATAATATAATTTAATATGGTTCATTTCTATATAATCATATTATATAAAATACAATAATTTTATGTTACTATATATATAGCGTTCTCAACAAAATTAATTGTATTTATGACTTTCTTAATTTAAAAATCATATAATTCAAATATAAATAATGAATTAATATGATTATTTTTTTTTTAAATTTAAGTCAACATATATCAAAATATATGTAAATTTAAAATTACACAAATAATCAATGATTTTTCTTTGAATTTATAAAATATATTGTATAATGTAAATATAAAAATTAATCATAAAAATTATTTATTAATTACATGTAATAGAAAATGTTCATAGTATTTGATTGTTTGGTACGTAATACCCAACACTTTTTTCTTAGAACATGTGCATATTCTATGTATTATTTATGTAAGACAGGGATGTAATGCACCATCTAAACTGTGGGAACCAAATATAATAATGGGCTTGGTGCCACCAAGGATGTTCTCATGTTCAACAGTCGACGCTGTAAACATTCCCTTCCTCAAACATGATATCAATGATTCTTACATGTATGATTTATCCCACCTTGTATTTTAATGATGATATTAAGTGAAATGAAAAAGAATGGTGCCAACTCTCTCTCTCTCTCTCTCTCTCTCTCTCTCTCTCTCTCTCTCTCTCCAGCTTGTATGATCTTAATAAATGAGGTTTCGTAAAACTTTGGACTAACTGGGGTTGAGTCCATGTGTAGACTGGTTTTGGTGTGCTTGGGTCGAATTGGGCTATGGCAATTTTGATGGGTTGTTTGTAGGGCTTCTTCTAGTAAATCTTCTTTCTTCCTTCTTGCTTTGCAACTTTAGAGTTGTTGTTTTCACGCTTAAATCGTGCTACTTCAGCTTGATGTTAATCGAGTGGACAGGAGGTCGAAAAGAGGTGTAAGAATGGTGATGTTTGGAGTTTTTCGTCATCATTGCAGATGAACTAAACCAGTTGTTGAAGATTCCATCGAAGGGTTGCTAGATTATGGTTTGTCAAAATTCGACTGCTACTCGATGGTGGACGTGGCTCCGGCGGTACGGTTGGCTGCTCGGATACATGTTCTCTTTCCTCAATGTTTTCGTGCGAGTATGGAGTAAATGCAATTAATGGAGAAAAAGAAAGATTATTTGAGATAAATAAAGAAATTACAAAAAAAGGAGTCTGTAGAATGTTTTACTTTTCTATTTAAACAGCTTTTTAAAAAAATGGTTTCTGGAAATTGCGGTCTGAAAACTATTTTAGAGCAAACCCATATTGGTACAAATCACACATCTCTATTTCTCCCTTCAATCTTCATATTCTCTTTTGTTTCTTAGTTTTCAGCATCTTTCTGTCCATTTTCAAGAACATCTTTTTCTGTTTCCACAAATCGTTGTTTCTAAATACGTAATATAATTCCATCTCAGCTTTCTGATCAGATCCTTAATGCCCACATAATGAAATCTCAAAAAGAAGAAGAAAGCTCATGAACTTGTTTCTGCTCATCGAAATTTCAGGCTTTCTATACTAAAGTTGGCTGTGGCGCTTTTCTAAAAGCTGTTTCTCTGATGGACTACTTGAAAGAGCTGGAAGGTAAAAGAATCCACGATCATGTCTGCAGTACAAAGTTCATGGATGATTCTGCCAGACGCGTAATGGTCGCCGGTCCGCTCATCGTGGGCGCCGGACCTTCGGGGCTGGCGGCAGCCGCTTGTCTGAAAGAGAGAGGAATTTCAAGCATAATCCTAGAGAGAGCTAACTGTATAGGTTCTCTATGGCAGCATAAAACCTACGATCGTCTTCGTCTGCATCTCCCTAAACATTTCTGCGACCTCCCTAGACTGCCATTACCGGCGAACTTTCCGACTTATCCCGCAAAACAACAATTCGTCGACTACCTGAATTCTTACTCAGACCATTTCGATATAAAACCGATGTTTAACATTAGAGTTGTCAGCGCTGAATTCGATCGCCGGTGTGGATATTGGAGAGTTAGAGCAGTCGGAATGAAAATGGAGGAGATAGAGTATAATACTAAATGGCTGATAGTAGCGACGGGTGAAAATGCAGAAGAACTTACGCCGGAGATTGAAGGAATTGATGACTTTGAAGGGCCTGTTCTTCATACGAGTTCTTATAGAAGAGGTGAAATCTTTCGCCGGAAAAAAGTTCTGGTGATTGGGTGTGGAAATTCCGGCATGGAGATTTGCTTAGATCTCTGCAACTACAATGCATGCCCTTCTCTCGTCGTCAGAAATACGGTGAGAGTTCGAATTCTTTATCCTCCTCCATATAATTTATTACTGCTAAGTAAATGTTTGTCAATCAAACATGTTATTATCGTCCCTTCAGCCTGTTTCAAAGAACTAAAAATGTTTTCCTTCAAAAGAAATCAATCAGTATTATCATGAAGATTGAGTTTGCGAGGGCGATCAATTAAAATACATCACAAATTCTCATATTCTTTCTCTAAATTGGTTAATTATCGATTCAGCATTTTACTTCGGTTTAGTTTCACGTATTGTTGAATTAGATTTGCAATTATTTTATACTTGCTCAAATTTGTGTTAATGTATCTTAAATAGGCTAGTTAGAGATTTGAAAGGGGATAAGAAAAAACAGAAAGAGAATCAAATCTAGTGTACGAAACGTTAGAGGGAAAATAAACGAAAAATAAAAAATAAAGAGATTTTTCGAAAAGCGTTACTTTTCTTGTAATTTTTAAGTAACGTTGCACGCGATGCCGTAACATTACAAAAATACTTATTTTCAGGATTCTCTAATAAAATTTATTGTGGAAGTTTTGTGCCATCAACGTAGGATGATCTGAACTGAACCATGTAAATTTTTGTGTTTTGATTTCTTCTCTTCTGATTAATTCTTGATGGAATCGGTCGGTGGGATTGTTTTTTTAATCACAATAGAATTTGGTTTGCATGAGTAGTCTAGATCACCAACCCATCTTTCTTCCTAGTGGGTCTGGACCACCGACCACCTTCCACAGCTAAATTCTACTGAAAGTAATTAAAAATGGAGTTTAGGTTCATATTCTGCCGCAAGAGATGTTTGGAAGATCCACTTTTTGTTGGTCCGTGAGCTTACTCAGATGGCTCCCTTTACGTTTTGTCGATCGACTACTACTCTTGGCTTCTCGATTGATGCTCGGAGACACGTCGAGGTATGGTCTTCATCGCCCTCACCTTGGCCCTCTAGAGCTCAAGAACGTAGCTGGTAAAACACCCGTGTTAGACGTCGGAACTCTGGCTGAAATCAAAAGCGGAAATATTAAGGTAGTTCTTCAACAAAATTTGAGTTTTGATGGAAATTTCAGGCTGGAAACTGACTTTTTTAATATATTTTGTGTATTTTTATAGGTTCGCAAGGGCGTGAAACGAATAACAAGCCATGGTGCTGAGTTTGTCGACGGAAAAATCGAGAATTTTGATGCAATAATCCTAGCAACAGGCTACAAAAGTAACGTCCCAACTTGGTTGAAGGTACTTGTTTAACTCGTTGAGAATTGAAGGCTAATAATAATAATAATAATAAAAATAAAGACGTTGAAATTTATGTGAAAAACTCTAGACGACAAAAATCACGAACAGATTAAAGAACTTGAGTTTTGCATATAAAACATTAATACATAAAGAAAATATAAAATTTTAATATTCAAATATACGTTCAAACTAACTTAACTAGATTTCAAGTCGCACTTGTCTCTCGGATGACTCAAATATATACACTTAAGAACATAATTAATTAAAATCTAATTAAGATGTTCATGTTGTGGTGGAATTTCCAGGAGAGGGATATGTTCTCTGAAAAAGATGGGTTGCCAAGAAAGCCATTTCCGAATGGATGGAAGGGAGATAATGGATTATACGCAATTGGTTTCGCCAAACGCGGTCTTCTTGGTGCGTCTTCAGATGCAGAGAAAATTTCTCAAGATATTGATCTTCATTTCCATTCTTGTTCTACAAATCTTCAGTCATTCTTCTGACTCGGGCTTGTTCTTCATATTTTCTGCCCAACTCAGTCCTTGCAACTCAGTCTTTCCTCCTTCTCGAGAAACTCTTCAACTCACCTTATGTACAGATCTTTCTGTTTAACTCCTTGAAATTGCACTTGCCTACCACTGCATAGTTTGTTCCTTTTCATGGAAATGAAGAGGCCTCACGGGGATGCGCATATGAAGCGTATATGTTGTAAATTGAAAGTAAATGATAGTAAATAAGTTTAGAGAGAGAAAATAGGTTTGGAATATTCATTGTTTTAGAGAGAGAGAGAGATTAAGTAGTTTAAATATCTGTTTGGAAGGTTATATATTGCTCAATACAAAATCCAATGTTTCAAATATAATGTTTCCACTGCTACCCGAGACAGAAACGGATACGCAAGGTCAAACGACTCAATTTTTTAACAGTATCCGATTGCGCAGCCGCTCTCTTTTTTAAAAAAAAATTATTTGTAGAATTAGGTATTTAATTTAATTTCAAGTATTATATAATATATAGTTTTATATGATATATTAAATAAATAACTCAAAAATCCAGATGTTATTCCAAAAATTTTCTTATCTATGAAGTGATTTTATTGATTTGATTATGAAAAATCAAACTATGATATTTTGAGTCAACTTATATTAAATTGACCTCAATAACATAAAAAATTTACTGAAAAATTACGAATATTTAAGAGTCAAATAAGAAAACTAAGGAATATTACATGGATCATAAGAAGATGAACATAAAAAGAGACAGATCAGGTTAATTCTCCATTTTAAGAAGATATATGTAAAATAATTAGACTGTAGGACAGGCTCTTACTGCCTCTGCCTCATCACTTGGCCTACAATCTTGATCGGTATCTCGGACCACTATCGTTTTCTCTAAGTGTTCATTGTATAAATCTCCACCACATCCTATATTATCCACGTTAAAGTTAGGACGACCCCTGCCGACAAAGTCTTTTTTCCAAAAAGTTTCGTAAAAAATGAAGATTGCCCATTTCTCAAAACGATAAACGAGCGAGAGATGAGTCTTTTATTTAGAATTTGATGGGAGGGTTCGTTGAATAAGTAGGGGGTGTTGTGGAGAAGATGAGAGATAATCATGGTAGGATTGAGTTGTGGGTGTTTGAAAATGACGTTATATTATTGTTGTTCTTGAATGTGTTAGGGTTTGAAGCTTGGTGTTGGTGGGCTTTATTCCGACCGAACATGGTTGACGACTGGTGAGCATACAAACAGAATCTTTGGCTTCGCAGAGAGAGAGAGAGAGAGAGAGAGAGAGATTATTCTATCCACGTCGAAGGGCTATGTTCTATGATCTGGGACCAGCCAGGATGGCCTACTAATTATTGCCAGCCAGGTCAGAATGACAGGACACCTATTTTTCCTTTCTTAATTACTTCACTTTATATACGATAGGGAGAGATAAAATACCATTTAAAATCTAATCTAGTTTATAAATTAGATTTTAAACTTTTTTTTTTTTTTAAACAATCCGAATCTTCATATTTCCCCTACCATCAACTTGGATCATCTCGTGGAATTATCCGTTAAATTCAACAAGTGTATATTATATTTTTTATTAAATAAATCATTTCAACTAAATTTCAAACTCTCCAATACGATTAATGTAATTTAAAATTGTCAATTACGATAGATTTCAAAATTAAATTAAAACTAATGGAAATAGTTAAAATTACATAAAAACAATTGATTAAAGAGAATACATTATATATAAATATTGAATTTAACGAACAAATTAATGGCATAATCCAAATTACTGATTGAAGTCCAATGTATAAATGAGCTCAAATGTTAGGTTTTAAATTACACTTTAGTTTAGTAATCGTGTTCAAAATAGTTTGTTGAGAAAATCAATTAATCAAGGAACATGATATTCACGATTATGGAATAATTGTCTAAAATAAATTATGGGATTATAAATTTACATAATTAACATTATTTTTTATAAAAAAAAAAATAATAATTTGAAAGAAATATCCCAAGATAGAAAATCATAACTTTAAAGTGAAATTAAAGGAGTCCAATCAGCTAACATGTGAAAAAGATTGGACAGATCACTCTCTCAATAATTCTCTTTATTCCCAACGTACCCTCAAATTATTTATTTTATTTTATAAATGATTAAATAATAATTTAAATGATTGAGGGAAGAATTTTCAATTGACTAGGAGGACCAGGAGACACGTGGAAAAATGACACGTCACCAACCCAGAGCAGCTTTCGAGAGGAGGCCGTACACTTGGAGCACATGCTCTCCGTCAATCTGGACTGAGGATAGGACCATCTAGAAAAAAATTGACGGTCATTATTGGTCGTGGTCCATTCGATTTATTGCACTGACCGTCCGATTGGGTACTCTATACTTTTCGAATGGACCAGTCGCCATTAGTTAAACAACGCTATGCATAACTACTTGCATGTCTTTTGCTTTTATCGAATTTCTCCGTGGATTTTTCATCATCTTTGAGACTAGCTTTACAAGTTACTTTTTTGGGTTAGGTTGGACATCTAACATTTTTTTTCGTTTTTCAAAATCCTAATACAATTCTATTCAGTAATCACGAGTAGACAATCATACGCTATTTGATAAAGGGTATTGCTAGGTTTATCTTATATTTCTACACTCTAATTTTACCTCATAATGCGGCGCTTACCTATCAATCGTTAATTGGTATAATAATTCAGATAAATTATAAATAGTTAAAACAGGACTCTGTGGAGATTTCAAACCGTTATCATTGTTTAATTTGATTTTTAGAAATCGTCGATGAAATGCCAAAACTTTGGTAAAAAAAAGGTCGAGATTTATGAATGAAAGTCATATTTTTGTTATAAGTTTGTGAAAATGTTAAGGGATTATTATGTATAAATTTGAAATTATTTTAGGTCATAATCAGAGGGAGATTAGAAGAATTTCAATGAGGTAGGTTGATCCCCGGGCTGAGTCGACACGAACCATATTGGTTTAACAGGGCTAGCTCTTAATAGTGATTGACTGAACAAGTTCAAACCTTGTTTTTTGGATCAATCTTCACAAGATTGTTTGTAAGTTCCTAAGAGTCTTAGATACCTACGTACGATGAGTACACAAAAAATTTGAACCTGAACCATTATTCGGACTTTCCAGGCATGGACTTTGACGGCCTAGTGGTGGTATTCATGGTTGAGTTGTGAATTTTAATCGTTTATATTCAATTAAATTATGCACATTATAGTTTTTTAAAATTTATTATGAGTTATATCTCACACTTGTGATATGGTTTTTATTGTATATGTATATTTTTGTAGTCATGTTTATATTGTGCATACATCTTTGTTTTCATTGACGATTATATTGATCGTGATTATTGAAATTAGTCAACCTAGGGTCACTATTTTGATACGCATATTCTATCCTTGGAGAGTATATTTTTTTGTTTTGTTAATAGAGTAATGAGATAGCTGATTATGTCATGTGATTAAATGCAAAACCCTAAACTTGATCATAGTTGTTGTATCAAGTTGTGATTATCGAATATCACCTTTCTTTATATGTCTATAGTATGGTATGGTCGGAGTTCGTAAGTGAGTCCATTTTCACTTATGATTTTACACTGGTATAGTAGTGACACTATTTTTTATTACTTACCACAATATAGTTGATTGTTTTGATACTTGGTTCTACTTATGTTTTTTTTAACCTACTTTCAGATATCGTTTTAATCCTTGATTTGTATACTTAGATTTTTTTTATGCATGTATCTCTCATTTTCTTTTGAAACATTTAATATAGCACCTAAAATTCTTATTAAATTTAGTTAATTCATCCTCATTGATTCTCTCTTCGAAACCAGTATCAATGAGGTTTTGTAGTAGCCAACTAAGGATTGAGTTCGACATATTTATTAGTTTTATTTCAATTAAGTCTCGAGTGACTTTGCTAGTAAAACTCAGTATTATCATATTTCAGTTTATTAAATTTAGTATTTTATATCATTGTGTGATTTTATTATTGCACAGACGATTATATTGTGTTTTATTTATTATACTATTTGATATCACATTTAGATTTATTGGTTTTAGCTCATTTTAGTGTTTGACGACTTATCTTATATTGATTTTTAAAATTTCTATTAAAAATTATTTAAATCTTTGGAAGAGGGTAAGAAGATTCAACCTTTCCTACAACTTGTTCTTCATCAATCATTGGGGTCATCCGCTACCTCCATATCTCATGGGGATGCTTCAGTTCTTTTGCTTTGCCACTTGAACTTAGCTATACATTGGTTCAACGTAATTTACCATAGAAAAGTGCAACCCCAATCTCCCAATCGAACCTCACCACCTGTCCTTCCATACCAATGAATTTTGCCGTTGCTAGTCACAAATTCCTTGTCACGTAGCTGTCAAATTATGGGCTCATTAGATGAGACTATCTTCCTGGAAAAAAGGTCCTCCATTCTTCTCCTCCACCTTACCGTCTCTTTCTTCTTTGAGGGAGAGAGAGAGAGAGAGAGTTGGCCACCCTTATCTGCAACCTTTCCATTTCCAAAGAGATTGTCAAAAGACAATGACAGTGTTAAGTTAAAAGGGAAGAAAGAAGAGCGATGGAAAGCTGTCTGGTCCTTCACTAAACGGACCCTCTGAGAATCTGCTCGTGCTCTTCAAAAGTGACCAATAGCCTAAATACAAAAGAAAAATCATGTCTTTATTTCCCATGTCACCGGCCTTTATCCATCCATTTTGCCTTTACTTTCTCTCTTTACTCTTTGCTTCACTCTTTACCCACATAGGAGATAAACCAGAAAAGAACTTGCCAAACCAAGTTAGGGTTTCAATTGCATCATTTTAGGGTTTGTTCTTGGAATATTTTTATTAGTAGAAGGTGTTTTGATTGATCGTAAGAGAAAATATGAAGAAAGAACACAAGTAAGGTAGGTTTACCCTTTCATTCTACACTCTAATTTTATATTCTGACGTGTTATTCGTTAATTAGTACAATTAATTTTATTTTAACTATTTATAATTCATTTTAATTATTATTAATAAGTGGCACATAACTGACATGCTAAAAGGTTAGATTACTCACTGGAGAGCAAATCTATAAATTAAGTTAGAAATCATCAGAGAAATTAGAAATCAAGTTAAATATCTTATTAAGTTGAATACGTAGTATATAAATATTAAATTTAATGAATAAATTGGAAGGTGTATGTTAGATTTGTTTAAAAAATAATTTAAGATTTAATTTACAAATAACCCAAAATGCAAGCGTATAAACTGTACTTTGGCTTATTAATAATCTATTTGGTAACATCTACTTGGACGACGAAGATGGACCAAATATGATGGACAACAAATGCAGAAATGGGCTCCAAATCCTGGAGATACAACACTGTGTTAGAGACCTAAAGAAGCCCAAACTAAATTTACAGGCAATTTGGGAGAGAAATAGATCAAAACCCAGAAAAGAAGAGCGCATTAACGAAGAAAGAATCAAAACCCAGAAAGTATTTTCTGCCCAAAAACCAGACATTCTTCATTTTGTTTGCTTCCATTAATGCTCTCTCTCTCTCTCTTTACTCGTTATTAACTCTCCACACAGAGACTGCCTAAATTACTGCCTGAGCTCATCCCTCCACCAAAACCAAGCCCCACAGGAAGAGAGAGAAGAAGAAGAAGAAGAATCAAGAGAGAGAGAATCAATCCAGGAAGTGTTACTGTGACGTAGCTTTCACTCTGAAACTCAGTAAATGTTTCATTCTTTTTCGACAATCTCTCTCCCCAACATTCGGAAGAAGCGAAAGCTTTTTGCCTTTCACGTCCTGTCTGCATTATTTCTTGAGCTGAGATTCCAAAGGAAGAAGAAGACCTTTCACTTTCGATCGAAAAGCCATTAACATTTGGAATGGAAAGCGTCTCAGCCTCAGAACCTGACCCATAAAACAAACCCGCTTGGCTCTTTCTTTGTTCTTCTTTTCTTTTGAATCTCCCTCTTTTCTGCTAATAACTTTGTTCTTTCTTCAATCAAAAAAAGACATTTTTGCCTGAAGTTCCACGCTCTCTTTTTCATCGCCCCAATGGTTTAACTGGAATCTTCTTATTTAGTAAATAAATTCTATACTTTTACTTTGTGACCACCCCTCGTGAAACTTGATAACGGTCCAGTCCAGAGTTCAGCTCGAGAGATACGTAATCTCATGCAATTCTTATAATAAAAAATACGTCATTAATAAATAAATTTTATCTTTTTATTTATTATCACACATTTACAATTAATGTTAATAATAAATTTCTATGTCTGTAGATAAAACAGATAATATTATATTTAAAATAAAAGAATTCTTAACATATTAGCATGAAAATAGTTAAATAATTTGAAAATGAATAGCAAAGGTTCTCTTTTGTTATCTATTCCTACACATTGACACTAATGTAAAAAAGAAAAAATACATTATTTTTTACCATTATCTCCAAAATAAATCCTCTATATTTCAACAAATAAAATAAAGTAAAATATTTTATTTCATTAATAATCTAGTTTCCCCCATTAATGTACCATAAAGATCATCTGTTATGTTTAACGTACTTGTTACACTAATCTTTTAACTGATGTATTCTAAATTTGAGACTATTGTCCATAATTCTGCGTTTGGATTTGTTCATTGTTCTGGTCTGATTAGAGATTCCACGAGAAGTCAAATCACCAAAAAAGATTATTTGCACTAAAATAAATCATTCTTCGGCTGCCCGAAAGATGGCAAATAATTCTTGAAAACCCCACAAATATTCAATAATCCAACTTTGAAATTTTGAATTATTCCAAAGCTAACTTTTGAAAATCCATGGCGGAGCCTCGAGGAGCCAAACCTACTATTCTGGCAACTGTTTTACAAAATGCTTATTCTATTTTCTAAAAGTATTTTCTTACTTAATTTATTATATTAATTTACACTTAAAACAAGAGTGAAAAGAAAGAACAAACGTATCATTGCTTTAGTAAAAGTCTTTTAAATTACTGCCTAATAATAATTCTAATTACGACCATTAGTCTTGGGAGCTTGTGATAAAAGATTCAAAAGTACAAGGTAAAGAAAATAAGGGTAGCCTTTTGTATCTTTCATTACAAGCTTTCTCTCCCATCTTTCCAACTTTTCAAAAGCTTTCATCTTCAAGCCAATGTCGCAAAAGCTGTGAAGAGATGTTCAAAGCCTCTGTCTCGTTTGCACTTTTCGAAACATCGTGTAAAAGAACTGACCTTTTCCTCCTTTCAGCTATGACCCCATCTCTTCAAACACAGTTACTTATTTTGCTCTTTATTAAAATATTCAAATGTGCAAGACAGAGAACAAAAACACAGATATGTCGCTATGTTTTTGTCCAATGTAAGTTGGAGATTGGGGTCCTACCGTACTCAGATGGAAACAAAGGAGATGACTTCAGAAAAAGAGTAGGCACAAAGGAGGATAACTCCATTGTTTAGCTTAAAAAATATGAACATGGGTCAGGAAGAAGACAAAGTTTTTTCTTTCTTGTTTTTTTTTCTTCAGGAGACCCGATCAGGAAATAAAGCTTCTAAAATCTCACTGAAAACTTTGACGATCACTTTGTGATGATGATGAGTGTTCAGTGAGAGATAATTCTGCAGAAGTTGCTCTAGATCTTTAGCAGAAAAAATCTGTTTCTCAACGATGATTTCCACCATTGAAGTTCTGAAATCATTGTATGGATTGGTAGATTTCTTGACCACTGCAAAAATATCTTTAGCTTTTCCTTGCAATGGAAACAGACTCATGTCGGAGCCCCGGCGTGTTCTTCTTCTCCGGCGAGGACCTTGAGTTTTCCGGGGGCAATGGCGTCTTGTGTTCCGGGACAAAGAGGAATCGGAAGAAAGACTTTTTGAAGAGAAAAAGAAGTCTGTTTCTTCTTCCATCTCATCGTCTTCTTCATCGTTACTGCTGTACCACCACGACCCGCCAAATGTCGACTCCATTGAAGAGGAGCTGAAAGGGCAGACAGCACTTTCTCTTTTCTTCTTCGTCTTCCTCTGGATTTTCTTCTTCTTCTTCTTCTGATTGTTTGGCTCTGATTTTTTAGTTTCCTCTGTCAAGCCAGACCCTCGAAGCTCGCAGTGCTGCTTGAATGGCGAAACTGGAGAGACGGGAGGGCAGGTTTGACCCTGAAGAAGAAAAGGAGAACATCGCTCCGAAACTTTACGTCTCGGGAGCAATAAATCAGTCGAACAAACGATGCTTCCGGTAGTCTCAGACGAACCGGGTTTGCAAATCGAACGAAAAGAAGTAGATTTTTGACGAACGGAATCCATTGAACGGAAGCTACTGCTCTTTGGAGGATCAAAGATAGCCTTTTCAACTATATCGGAAAAGATTCTGGATCGACACGACCCGAAAGATGATCCGAACATGCGAGAAAATCGAACCTTGAACCGGTTCTCCATTGCCGAGATTTTAAAGAAAGAAAATAGCGGTCCTTCTGAGAGAGAGAGAGAGGATGAAGTTACTGCAGAGGAACCCTAGAGAAGTGCTTGGCAAATGAACTCATCTTTAAACAATTTATACTAAAATACTCTTTGAAAAAATAAATATGATTAATTTATATCATGGAGTTGGATTATCTATATTAATAAACAATAATTACGTTTATCTTTTTATTTTACTATTTTAAAATATTCGTTGACGCGTAAAAAAATTATTAATACAATAAATATAATAAATTAATTATTTATTACTTTAACTACGTCAATTATTACTTGATACTTCAAAGAGTATTTTAAAACGATAAACATAATATTATTCATAATAAATTAATGTGAAATCATAATAAAAAAATTAAGAATATGATAATATTTTTTGAATAATGCAATGTTGACTTTATAATTTTACCGTTTGACCTAATAAATATTAATTGATACGATAAATAAAATGAGGGTACATTGTTGAGTAATTTTAGAGTTAAGAATAATAAAATATGAAAATGGGTAATAAAAAATAACGCAAATGACTGCATTGCAGCCGAAAGATATAGATGTTGGTTGGGAGGGGGAGTACCCAACAATTAATTAATCAAAAAAGGGTATTTGAAATTCAAATTTGCACACGATCAATTATTATAGATTGATTTAGATGAATAAATACAAGGTCTAAGTGCATGCTAGGCCTTAAAAGTCTATCTTAATCCATAATTAACAATTGATTAGCTTCGTCTTTTCAACGTAACTCATCATACATGGGCACAAAGAATAACCAATGGAAATATTAAAACTTTAATTACTAATATTATTGCTATCAACATCAGTAAACTATAAGAAACTTCAATCGAACAAGAAACCTTGAGAAATACGCATTGAAATCGTTACTTTTCGTTATCAGCAACTTGGACCCCGTCGTCAATTTCTCCGTTGAATTTAATACGTGTATACTATGTTTTGTATATAGTAAGATGTTTTAAACAAATTTCAAATTATATCGCACAATTAAAATAGTTCGAAACCTCGTGTTAGGAAATGAATACAGTTTGAAATCAAGCACCAAACATGTTAGAAATCATGTTAAAACGGTTTGTTAAATGAAAAATGTGGTAATAAGTTTCGAATATAAAGAATAAATTGACGACATCGTCAAATTGTCGATATTTGAAATATGAATCTTTGATTTGTTTAAAACATAATTTAAGAGCGGATCCGTAAATTATCTTAAAAGTTAATATCTAAATTGCACCTCTCTCTCAAAACACACTCAATTTGACGTGTAATACTCGGAGGGAGGGAGAAATGAAATAGGCGACGGAGATACAACAATTACGCCCAATAAATAAAGACTTTAAACCCTCCAAAGTCCTAATTTCCACGTTCAAATCACATTTTATAAGACAACCTTTTTGTCTCTACGTTGTTGTCCTGCTCAAACTGACCCACGAGTTAAAAAACAAAATCAACAGCCTTAAAGACTTTCTTTCTGAATTCCACAACATCACTGCATGAGACAGCCTTGGTTTTGTTGAATCAAATTTGGAGCTCATTTCCTCGACAGAATCTCGAGCTCTTAGAAGCTTCCAACGACACCAAAACACAGCAAAAGAGTCAAGTTCTAACCTTTTATGAGCAGCAAATGCCAAATCAAGAGCTAACAGACAGTCTACAGCAGCTGGATTCACTATTTTCGAGCTCAAAATCGATCGGCTGAGTGCATGGATTTCCAACGAGCTTTGTTTATGATCACGAAAAGCTCTGAATATTTTGAACCCACTTTGAATCGCCATTGACGCTGAGCTTTTGAAATCAGAGAAGGGTGTTTGACTTTGGGAAAGTATATGGTTTTTCTATTGTTAATCTTGTCTTTTACATTTAGATTTAAGTTTCAGGAATATCTGAGGATGACTACAAGACTCTGATAACGAACAAGATTATTTTTTTTTTTTTTTTTTTTTTTGAGGAGATGAATTTATTTGAGTAATGCAACTATTAAACTCTAATGAATCATATAATTTTCTTACAAATTTCTGTAATTTATGAAGTTAAAATAAAAGTTGTCTTAAAAAATATTTAAATTTATGGTTGATTTTGGACAAGATTTCAGGTTTTGGGGTCTGTATGAACCAAATTATGAATTATTTTCGGGTCATGGCAGGATTTAAATTAGAATTGGGTCATTTTTTTTATCCACTATTTAATTCGATTATTACGGTTTTTGACACCCAAAACTGTGAAACAAACCGTCATCCATTGTTTTACTGCATCCAAAATGGGTCCGGTACAATGGGGGTGAGACCGGGACCAAACCACCCGTTCGAATGCCGATTCAGTTTGGTTTGTGCCCCACCACCCTTCCATCAACATCAATTATACTTTATGTTAGTATGATGGGAGATACATCCACGATGCTAGACAATGTAAAAGGCCATTTATCATCGTTGATGTCCACAAATTTGATCCTAAGCAAGTTTGGTGTGAACATGTAATGAATATAGCGATGCCCGCCATACAAGGATGGCTTGGCTGCTATCAGTAAATTTTATACAAAATGATTGATTTTCGAACACTATTTACACTAATCGATCAGATTCCACAAAGAATACAGCATTTTCACATCACCTGCAAGATCAAGTTATCAAAGTAATAATATACCTCCAAGGTAAATTCCGAGATCCAGTTGACTGCACTGCCGAAAAATAGCTCCCAAAACCAAAGGTCGACGGCCAAGACGGAGGAGAAGATTATCAGAGCCAGAGTCTGATAGCGATTGAATGGCCAGCCAGAGACTCTGGCCATAGTCTCGAGGATCGGAATGGACGAGCTATTAAGCTTTTGGTTCTTGATGGTCCAAGCTGTTATCCACTCGACGCTTGAAGGAACAAGCTCAAATTCTTCTCTTAACCTTCTTCCTAGATCCGGCATGTGGCCTCCCCCGTAGAGTATTGCTATCTTGTTGTTACCTTCATCTATGGCTCGTTTAAGTGCCTCTGTTGCAGCTCGGTTTCTCTCACCGATTATAACTGACCTCTCTTCTACTTCGGCAGTCACTTGTGTGAATCTAGAGAATCATACATAAGATTTTATCAAACTTCGATTATCTTCCTCACAATAAATATCATCGGGTTTTGCAAGATCTAAACGATTGATTTTAAATTTAAGGCATAGATAGAGTCAGCTATTTGAATTCAGTCGTTAATATCACATGATATGGTTTAGATTGAGTCAATGAATTAAAAGTAGAAAGTCGGAGTAGAAAATGAGCAGAGACTTACTCGGAAGTTAGGCGCTTTGCAAGGAAAACTTTCATGGCAGCACCTAAGTCGAGCCTCGACAGGGCTTCGAATTCTGGAAAATCAGAAGTTGGATTTGCAGCATCTGCACAAACACTCGTGATAATGAGTAGCCCAACGAGGGGCATGGGAAGAACACGGGAGGCCCTTAGAAGCTTGGATTTCCAAGGTTCAAGGTCTTCAGGAACTGAACTAAGCTGTATCATTGCTTTTGTGGATTTTAGAGTCATGTCTCTGGCAAATGTGAAGAAGCTTTCGCCTTTTTCTTGCTGAAATAAATGATTTATAGCATTAACCTTAGAGACTGATCAAACAAATGGGAAGAAATTACTCACTGCAACATAACATAATCATGGGAAGAAATTATTCAGTTTGAGTAACAACGTCGAGAACCGACTACCCAAAATTACCCAACATATCTCCGGGTTTAATCTCAAATCGATGACGAAATACACTTGTCAATCATACATTTCAATATGGTCTAAGAATAATCTTCAATCTGTGTGTTAGTCAACATTAGAACTCTGATTAAACTCTGCAATTCCAAACACGCTGATCCATGATCTGCTCTACAAAGTGAGCAACAATTTCAACGAAACTATAGAAAATAAATTTACTTTTCATACCACGTAGACGCGATACGATTTCAAATGCATTTTAACAACCTTATATCTATGTTCGGCCTAAAATAATTCTACAGAGATTGTTTAATTAGTCTACCTGAAGTAGCTTGAACGTCTCAAAGTCGAGATCTGCATGGTACCAGTTAGAGGCTTGATAATCAAGACAGTCTAGTTGGAAATCGAGAGTAAGAACCCGAGCCATCTGTCTCTGAATGCAACCCAGAAGGTTAAATCCTCGTGATCGGAAGGATCCTTCGGTATTTTTTCGAGCTGCAGGATTCCTTCTGTTTTCTAGACTCTCCCTGCTGGTAACCATTTCGTAGAGTACACAGTCATAGGGTTCAAGTTCTTTCTGGATGGTCGTAAAGTAACTGCCAATGGCAACAAGGGCCGATTAGACCACTTCTCTGGAAGACACAGTTTCTATAACATTGATGAAAAAACAGACTTTGATTAAATCTGCGACATAAAACATGTGAAAAAGACAGAAAAACATTATAAAGTACGCATGTTCGGAAAGAAAATTTTCAATAACCAGTGAACTGAAAAGTGATTGAAGGACAGCAGGATATGGAACTATATAGCATAAGAAATGGAACAGTAAGAAGACGCACTCTTTGTCTGCAATGTGAATCGTAGAGACCAAATCCACCTGAAAGTTGAACGAACAAAACGATGCTGCAATTAGGTCAAAAATTTTTTAAAAAAATAACGCGAATATTCACTCGAAAGAATTAATAATCGAGGTAAAACCTGCAAAAATGGCTGGAGAAGAGACCAGGGGAACCTCTTTCGGTAGCTAACGACGGCCGTCTGAAGTTCACCGTCGCTTCCATCGCCGCCCCGTTTGAACCTCATGAAATCAGCGATAGAATTGCTTTGCGCGAACCGCTCCGGCGACCCATCTTGGGAAAGTTGACTAGAAGAAGCAGCGCAAGAGATCTTAGAAGAAGCGAATCTGAGGGACTTCCGAAAATGAAGGCAAGGAAAGGAGAAGTGAGAGAAATATCTGAACTTGAGGGAGGTGGAAGAAGAAGACGAATCGGAATTGGAAATCGAAGGAAACAAAGAGGAGGAAAGGAGAGATAATGAACCCGACACCATATCCGTTCCAGAGAGAGAGGGAACGGATGACCAGACAGGAAGGGAGACCACAGCAAAGCTAATTCAAGAAATCTTCTCTAAGAATGCATTTCCTGGTTCATGTTTTTCTTTGTTTCATTTTTAGTTAGGGTTTTTTTCATTTTAAACCCAAAGGAAGGGTTTTTTTTTAAAAAAATCTCCAAAATTTACTATTAATCGAAGAAAATATCAAAGTATCGAAAATCAACAATTTAAACATTTTATACCACTTTAGATAGTGGCTGCCGTGAACCAGCCGACCTCCTTTTTTCTGCCCAAAATACAAATTTAAATAAGGTGAAGGTCGGTCGGTTTGCCTAAACTAGCCGGCCTTCACCTATAAAAACAGTCAAACTTGTAACCAAAGTCACCGGTCTTGTATTTTAACGGGGAGGCCGACCAGTTTAATTGAATTGGCCGGCCTCCGCGTTAAAAAACAAAACCCGTGACTTAGGTCAGAAGTCTTGTTATGATGCGGGGAGGCCGATCGATCCAGAAATCCAAGATCCGTGACCGGTCTTGGAATTATGTGTGGAGGCCAGCCAGTCCACCCCTATTTAAGTTCTCCCTCTAATTCACCAAAATTTTTAAATCTAATACAATTATTTACTTGCTCCGACAATATTTTTCTATATTTATCGGCGTAGGTATCAAATTTTTTTTTATATCATTTACTTTAGTAATTCTAAAAAAAATAGACACTTTATTTTAATATTTTTTTCTATATAAGTGATAATTTTTTGTTTTATTCAGCGATATTTATTTGTGTTCACTAGCTAACTATGAAGTTTTTTTTTTAATTTAATATTTATCTGTTATACTATATTTCTGTTAGCGTTTTTAGGATTTTTTTTATCTATTATATAATCTTTAACTTAGTAATTTTTATTGTATTGACGTAAAAATATCATAATAAAATTCTATATATTTGTTATTATTACATTTTTTTAACTTATGATTTTTGTTATTATTACATTTTACTCAAATATGTTTATCTCTCAATTTTATAAATCTCTTAATGTTCTCCACTATTCTTGTTTTGGCGAGATTTCTCTTTGTTCACGGCTAGGTATGCATTTTCTTTTTATAATTTAAGTTGATCTTATCTAAATTTTAATTTAAATGTGTTATTTTATTTATTTTGTATTATGTAAATAATAAATTTCAGAATTAAATATGTTATTATTTTTTATAAGTTATAATTTATATCATTTAATTGTCATATCTTTCTATATTATTTCAATTTTATTGAAATACATATTACTTTATTTTTTACTTCTAATATCTCATTATAATAATACATTTTTCATATTATTACCGAGGAAGATGGATGCTAATTTTAGTATATCGATTAGTTGGACTAGCGCAAATCCCATGAAATTTCAGAAACAAGAGTGTAAAGAGAAGTTTGAGTGAGAGTTACGCAATCGTTCAGTTAGTCATTGTATGTCTCAACTTTACAGGTTGCGAGTCGTTGGGGATAAAAGATATATTTGACTGCATCGGTCTACGCGAGGTGTGTACATTGAAGGGTCATGCCTATGAGAAAATTGTTCGCTTGTTTTACGCGAACTTGATAACAACTGGGAGATCTGGAGTTTTGACTGATATGCGGATGTATATCTTCGGTACGGAGCTTACGATACGTCCAGAGACGATAAATAAAATGCTGGAGTTTGCCATTGAAGTTGTGGAGCAATATTATAATGTTTCAAAAGACTCCCATATTTTATCATTGCCCGAGAGAATAGAGTTTCTTAGGGGAATTCATATTAATTCCAACATCGAGGTGTTCATCAAGTCATGAACCAGAGATTTGATTGTTAGAGATTAGGTTATTCGCAACATGCTAGCTCACACACTTATGCAGCGAAAGGGGCATTGAAATCTAATGAGTTGCATTGATCTGTATATCATGTAGAAGCTGTGCAATAGTAAGCCTTTTGACCCTGCTTTCTTGATTTTAAGTCACATCCGTGAGAACGGGTGGGTATACAGGACAAGCCTCTCATACGGAGCATTGATTATAAAGCTCATTGATCGAGCTGGGATTCAGCTACCGGTTCGCGAATAGAGAACAATTCAAAGGTTCGCCGACGTATTTAACATCTTGCATTTGATGCAGATAGGATTCATGGAAGTCAATGGTGCCTAGATGTTGAGCAACAATCAAAGGACATCCAACTCTCGGACAGTGGCAATGGAGGAGACCACATCGCCGCCATTGGCCCCTCATGAGAAGGAGGAGACTAGTGTATGAGGCACGAGACAGTATCTTTAGCAGATGTATCAGATGTAACAGACGCAGCAGCGCTAGTTGTATCATATGCAGCAGATGCAGTAGACGCAGTACGAGCAGATGTATCAAATGCAGTAGACACACCAGCAGTACCTGCAACAGGTACTTGAAATACAACAGAGCCAGCAGCAGGACATATAGTGCCTCATAAGCAGAGTTGATGGACTGGATGCGAGTGTCCAAAATTGGATGGCGAACGACGGCAGTGACGAAAACGATAATGACCCACCGACGTAGTTTAATTTAGTTTTTGTATGTAAATTTGGTGAACTCTAGAATAAAATCATTAATTACAACTTCAATGACCTTTCAAACATAAATAAATTAAATACTTGAATAAACTTAAAAAATAAGTATTATTTAAATAAACAACAACAAATAATTATAATTTCATTAACCTTTCAAAATTAAATTAATAAATGGTACCATAAAAAAATTAAATGAATAATTAACGAATATTTAAAAAAAACCAATCTCGAGTCTTCGCCAACAAAAAATCAACAATTTCTACCACGACCGCGTGTTGAAGATTCCTGCATGCGGTCAAATGTGCTGAACCCCATAAATGCGTCTTGCAAAATAGTGTCTGAAGTTGATTCCTGGTTATGACAAGTGCGTGTATTATGCCCCTGTTGCCGAAATGTACGACACCGCACGATGGAGTTCTTCTTACTAATTATCGAACTTGACGGCTTCTTAGCATCTCGCACTCTTGTCTTCTTCGGCCTACAAGGTTGGCACTTTCTTTTAGGTGGGAGGATTTCGTGCGGCCACATTAGTTAGCCGCTAATGGGACGAATGTAGTGCGAGTATATCTGCATGTACCTTACCCTGTGATAGTTGGATGCACGTAATTTTCCAGCGCTACTCTCATCTTGTACGTTCAAGAAATGGACTGAACACATGGGATTTCTGTAAACTCCCACCTTGTACAGTTGCACACACCCAAATTCATATCGACAACAAATTGTTCGCACTCGTTGCTGACCTGAAATAGTGCAGCTCCCGCAAATGTTGCACTCTAATTTCCATATTCACTTTTTAGCTTATCAAGTTTTTTTTTTATCTGGGGACATAAGAGGTTGGTTAATTGGGACACCTTCTCAAATTTCTTCATGATGCGAGACATCAAACGTTTTCGAATTATCTCAAACATGGTCAGAATCAATTTGTCATTGACCGGCAAAAGAAGTACATTGAATGACTCGAATAAATTATTAAACCCCAGTTCATACTTAGGAATCAATGAGAAGGCGTAACTAATCCAATATTTAAGCTCTTCTGCTTGAAGTTATGCGCGGATATCCGGATTCAGCTTGTATAATTTCCGCATTTCATGCTTGAAATGGTCCTCTGTGGGTTCGCTGGCCGCATTCCACATTGTATATCTGTACGCTCTGTCCCGAAAATGATTTTGAAATTTGCATACATATGTCTGGGGCAGAAGCAGTGTTTAGCACGTTCGAATTCTTCTCGAACAGCTATCTGCAACCACTGATATTTGCACGAAAACTAACGTAAAAAAAATAATATTACTACCACAACGTCCCAAAACTTGAAATAATATATAAAAATGCATTATAGCTTTTGTCGATCTGAAACAAGTATCCACCCGCGGCCCGTTTCCGTGTTTAGGTTTTGCTTTAATATTTGCAAAAACCATGTTCATGAGTCTACTCACTCAAATTCGACGTTGGCAATAGCAACGAGATATATTATATCGTTGCCAACAATACTGACGGCTGTAAGTAATTGACTAGGGCACGACCTTTTCAAATGACAGTCATTCAAACATATAATTGGTATACCGCACTGCAACAACTCTGTCTTGCATGCAGCCATGCACATAAAATCTTTTGAATCCCAATGAATTAGATCTCACTGAGTTACCATCAATTTTCACTGTGTTACCTGAATTTGATATGAATATCTTGACTGCGTACGACAATAGTTGTCTATATTGTTCGTCACACTTCCCTTTGTTAAGGGTCCGAGTTACGCTTCTTGATCTAGTGGCAAGACTGAGTGAAATATCGACAGTGAAATCATTTCTCACTGTCTCGATAATAGACGGGATGTACCAAGTAAGTTGACTTTTGAATCTATCTAGGTAATGCTTCGCCACCCATTTTGCTGACATGTGTCAATTATTAACTTTACTCGAATAGCTGTGACAGTCGATCAAATTTTTTATTTGAAATGTATCCTCATTTTGCATCTTCGAGGCATGCAGTCACGACCCACATCTATTTTCACACTCAGCCGTCACTCGCCTCATTTCACTTTTCGTGAATTTTATGCCATAATTGTTTTCCAAATAATATTTGCGTATTTCGTTTTTAATTTCTTCTAAAGAACCATATGTTTTACCCAAATGAAAGCCCATAGATATTTGTTCTTTTACCGTTCTGCTTTCCAACTCATCTTAATCCGATCTAACCAGTGTTCGGAGCTTATCGTTTAGAGTCTTAGAGGTCGAATATACGAATATTTCTTCATTTTCATCTTCGTGATCGAACGCTCGTAAATCACCATATGCTGACGTGCTGTCCAAATACCACTTTATTTCGATATCACCAGTGGATCTCTGATCTAAATCAACTGATGTATTTGAATCGGAATCCATCGTTGTTGATAATATAGAGAAAAATGTTAAAATATACAAATATTAAAATAAATTCAATTCAATTAAAATAAAATGTCCATATTTTTAGAATTTATATAGAAACAACAAAAATATTTGTACAAAATGTAATAATAACAAATATATAGTATTTTATTATAATATTGTTACGTCAATAAAAAAAAATATTAACGATCCACTTAAATTACAGTATAGTTAGACAGAACTTACTTACACAGTACAATTATAATTTTAGTATAAGCGGTTCCGAAAATAATAATAGAACTACAGTATAACAGATAAAAATATAATTTTAAAAAATAAAACAAACTTCATATCTAGTCGGTGAACATTGAAAAATATTGCCTGATAGAGCAAAAAGTCGTCGTTTATATAGAGAAAAATATAAAAAAAATTAAAATAAAATATTTATTTTTTTAGAATTCTTAAAGTAAATGATAAAAAAAAAAAAAAAACTTCATACCTAAGCCGGGAAACGTGGAGAAATTTCGCAGGAGCAAATAACTAGTTGTATGAATTTAAAAATTTCGGTGTGAGTTGAAGAGGGCGTGAGAAGGTTTAAATAGGGGTGTGGAGGCCGGCCGGTGCAATTATAATTCCAAGACTCGTGACTTTGGTAACGGGTTTGGCCGGTTTTATGGGTGAAGGCCAGCCAATTTAGTCGAACCGACCAGCTTTCACCCTTAAATTTGTATTTTGGACGGAAAAAATGAGGTCGGCTGGTCCAACTACACTGGCTAGACTCCATGCGGCACCCACTTTCTAGACCGGTTTAAAAGGTTTAAATTATTGATTTTTGATACTTTAAAGTTTTGTCCGATTAATAATAAATTTTGAAAATTTTTTTAAAAAAATCTCTTACTTTGGGGTTTAAAATGAAAAAAACTCTTTTAGTTATTTTTTAACCAATTATAGCACTATTTTATATTTAATTCTTTTTATAATTTATCATGTTAATTACACTAATTATTATTTATCACGTCAATAAAATTATTTATAGAGTCAAATAAAAAAATAAATGTAATATTATTTTTATTAAATAGCGTATGAATTACCCACGAATCACGACGTGTCAATCTGGTTTGATCCAACTAATAACTTTTAATTTTGAAGAAAGAAAATTGGGACATGCAATTTTTTTAAAATAAGATACAAATGTAAATGTAAGATTTTAAAGTAATTAACAAAAATTAATTAATTATTTAGATATATTTTGCACGAAATTCTAAAATTAAAAGATAGAGTACATCAATGATTTTTTTTTAGTAATCAATCAATACATAACAAATATCAATCAATTGTGTAGATTATACATATTACATTCAAACTTCGTTATTAACAATGTATTAAATATCACAAGTGCATGTCCAACTTTGTTCCCGATCTCCGTACAAAATTATCTTTTTTAGTAAATTTTTTTTTTGTACTCAATAAAAAATATTTTTTGCTAATCACAAAAATAAATTTATATAAAATTCGACCTAAACAGACAATAATATTGCAGTGAGAGCATCAAAGAACATTTCATTGTGTAATGTCAACAAATTGCAAGATAATTGCCAAATATTTGGAGTGTAATGTTATTTCAAATGTTGTACAAAAAATTTCAAGCAAAAATGCCTCAAGTTTATCACCATCTAATACCTGCCTCCTCTTTATCCATCATAATTTTAATTGAAAACAAAAATAAGGTAAATCTAGGGGAAAAAATGGTCTGCCTTACTGGGACAGCAAACGAATGCCTGCTTCTAAGTCATCTAGTTTGATGGTGATCAGCTCTTCAGTGTCTATACAGTCAAAATCAAGTCTCAAATCCAGATTTTCTCTGGCATTAACCAGCATTGGATCTACTATTCCTCCGTTCATCTCCTTTCGCTGTTTTTCCGTCGTTTCTCTCTCTATTAGCTGCGTAACAGCTTCTACATCGCAGGAAGAATGCAATTTAAATCCGAATAATATGCCCTCTTCTGTTTGATTGTTCATTTTAATGTGGAGGATCTTGGCTAGTTCTTTGGAGCTGAAATCATTAAAATAGAAAAATTTAGTGACCCTTCTGCAGAATCCTTCGTTGGAAGTGATTACACGTTTCATCGGCTCGCTATATCCGGCAAATATGACAATGAGCTTCCCGGTGTCCATGACAGACATTATCTCTTCCAAGGCTTCTAAGCCATAGTCCTTATCGTCGGATTTCTGCATAGGTATGAGCCTATAAGCTTCATCGACGAAAAGAATTCCACCCTCTGCTTCTTTTATCTGTGTAAGCATGAAATTATCAATTAGCTCGGAAGAAAATCAAAATTTCGACTTACTAAAAGAGCAGTAATGATAGATTTACCTTCTAATTCTACGTTCTAATGCTATATTAAAGTGTATAATTAGAAACTAGACCTAACATTACTCAAGATGTACCTTTCGTCTAGTTTTTGGCCCGGTATGTCCGACGAATTCACCGACAAGATCAGTTCTCTGTACTTCTGTAACTCTATCTGTTGGTAGAATTCCCACCATGTGAAGTAGCTTTCCAAGAATTCTAGCTACCATTGTCTTGCCTGAATGTAACAAACACAATCTCTCCATTTAAACTAAAAAGGGTTATCATTGGAATCCCAAAAATAACAATCTTGCAGCAAATTACCTGTCCCAGGGTTGCCAAGAAAAGCCATATGCGGAGGTCTTCTAATACCAACTTGTAGCCCAAGAGCCCTTCGTCTCTCGTCCAAAAGCATTCCCTTTGTCCATTTTCGAAGTTGTATCTTGAGCTCATACAGACCCACAATATGGGATAGCTCATTTTCAAGTTCATCCATTTTAGCTTTAGTTTCACTGCATGCCTCAATTGCCCTTCGCCTTCTCTGCTCTTCGAGATGCCGGTTTAAGAGTTCCCTCAACTTTTCACTTCCAGGGCCCTGTGAGAGATGGTTTAGAGGAGTCATACCCTCCTGCAGTCAAAAGAAACAAAACACAGTTCAATTTTGTTTGGATTCTTCAATTTGCTTGTAGCATCTAAAGAATCTCTTCAGCAAGGATCATCTCCTTCTTGTTCTTTCCTCATCCATCTCTTTTAAATCATTTATTTCAATTCTAATTGTTTAAATTATCGTGTTAATTATTGGTAGGCTTAATGTAAACAAAAGGATTCTCATCCCATTTTTTAAGAATTAAGTATAAACCCCTTGCAATTAGTGCATTATACTACAAGTAAACTAAGAATAAGAAGTTGATGCGTAGTACACACATCGTCTTTGGCACTGCAATCGGCATTGTGCTTGAGCAGTGTCTTGACGGTAGAGTAGTCCTCAACCTGGAGTGAATGCCAAACAGCAAGGTGTAATGGCGTCATTCCATTCTGGATATAAAAATAAAGAAAGAACAGATTTCTATCAAAACAATAATGTTATCATCCCAATAAGATTTGGACCTCAATTAAAAACAGATAATTTACTATCCAATGGGGATGAGAGAAATCACATTTGCTTTGGCTTCTATAAAAGCACCATTAGCGAGAAGCATCAAAGCAGCCTCATTGCACCCATTCTTTGCCGCCATATGCAGTGGTGTTTCCCCATACTATAATACAAACAAAAGCGAATTCATTTATTTGCACCTCTTAACGCATCAAACAGTTTCAACAAAGGGAAAAACACACAAAAAAATACCACTTACCATGTTTTTGGCCTCTAGTTCAACTCTCTCTGATCCTTGCCAATCAAGAAGGTATTTAACTACCTCTGCTCTGTTACAGCCAGCAGAAACATGAAGCGGTGTCTGTCCCATCTGCATTGTAGTCAAAGACGTAAATATTACACTCGAGTAAACGCAAATGGATCGTTCGAGATTTTCTTTAATGTTTTTCCTGCTTTACAATCCATTCATAATCTTGTTGGGACATAACAGATTTACGTGAATAACAAGATTGTTTTAGGAAATCATGAATCTCCAATCCTTCCACAGCCTACACAGACACCTGGTTCCCCAATTTACATTTATTCATCAGTTAAGATCCTTCCACATTTCTTAGACGTCAAGTCCTCCTCCAGAAAAATTAACAAGCAAAAATGATGGATATTTTCCACTGACAAAACAGATGCAGTTCTTTCTCTTTCCAGAGATGGCTACTTGACAAAAGAGCATATGATTCTTATAAGAAACACCATGTTTTAGATTTCCACATAAACGTAATGAACCAAATGATCCACCGATGACGTAACTTAGGCAAGATTAAAAAAAAAGTAAATGAAGACTTCGAATCTCAATTAAATTCAATCAAACTTCATTCAAATATGTTTCAAATAACAACACATTGGAATATCAAGAAATGCAAAAATTCGCCCACCCCTGAACAACGGAAAACACTTTTTCCCAGCAGAATTGGCAAATACCCAATGGACATAATCATAAATAAAACCGAGCGAGAAGATCATACAACAGGATTTCTTTCGTTGACAAGAGATGGATCATTTCGAAGCAGTTTTTGAAGCCCAACGATGTCTCCACACTTCGCACAGCCGTGAATGGTGACGGGTTTGGCAGATCTCAACCGCTGATCCAGAGGCCTCTGCATTTCGACGAAACGAACCGAGGGAAAATTCCGGCGAGGAGCTACAAGGAAAATGGTGAGAAACGAGGAAGAAAAAATGGGAAAAGTGATTGAAATTTTGGTGAGGAGAAATTTCTGTGGCAGTCGGCCTTGAAATGGAGCCCGCTCCCGACTCTCGCGTCCAAATCTTGCAGCGATTTGTAAGGCCGTCTGTCCAATCCAACGTTGTTTCTATACAATAAATCTTCTTAATCAAATAAAATCACAATTATATTAATAAAAATAATCTCTAAAAATTGAAGAAAGAGAGACAATGACTCAGTAATTAAGGGCCTATGATGGATGTTCCAAGTGTTAAGTATGATTAAAAAAGTAATTAAGATCTCGAATATTGTAGATTGAATCGTATGCAATTTTATGCCCATAAACAATTGTTTCATCATCATAGCTAGCAAGCTGGATTCCAATCCCATGCCATTTCCAACCAATTGGTCCTACTTTCCCCCAATTGTGTGGGTCTCACAAATCAAAAATGTTTTTTTTTTCTTCAAATGCATTTGTTTGTGTGGAAATATATTAACTGTGAGTTTTCTTGTTAAAATTAGCAATTATGCGCAATCACGACGCAAATACTTTTGTTGCCGGTCTATTAAAATATTTGATCTATGAGTCTAATGAAATCTTACGTACGAGAAACTGCAACGTCTTCCGCTATTTTTGGTATAAAATTATCTACTACAAGTAGAAGTTCACGTGATTTTATTTTTGATATTAACTAAAAACGCATTATATTAAATAGAAAAAAAAAATTTATTTATTTGAAATTATGCATCTCTACTGATATAGATTGAACCATTGTACTAGGTTATTCTTAACTTTTATCTGACGAGTTATCACATCAAAAATATGATTGACGAATGTGATTAGTTTGTTTTTTCATTTTATGAATTTAATTGAATAATATTATGTTTATATTATAATTTAACAGTAATTTTTAGATGTATTTTACTCGTTGATTTACTTAATATAATATTTTAAATATTTACATTGTATTATAATAAATCAACTCATATTTCTTTTTGCCCTAACCTCGATGAACAAAGAATATGTAACACGTTTCAAATTCCAGTTAGTAGATATTTTATTCACGTCTTTGATCTTTTATCCAAAGAATATCTACTTAGCTCAAAGTTTGTCCCATAAAAAAATGGAACTTTTACGAGAGCTCAAACTCAATTTTTTTTTTCTTTTTTTCGTTTTCGTTTTCACCCATTAATGGCGGCTCTAGCATAGCTTCAAGCTTGCTCGCAAATCTTGGATTAGTAGAACGTAAAAGATCCTCTATGTGTAATACGAATAGGCTCGTGTGGGTCTAAAACATGTATGTGTAGAAACATTACGATATTTTATTGTATAGTTGATGGAATAGTAATTGAACACCGATGAATCTAAATAGTCGTGGATCCCAAATCCTAAGCTACCCTTTCATTCTCCAGAGAATTCCATCGATTTGAGAAAAATTTGAATAAAATAAATTTGCGAGACGAAATACCTAATTATTATACTCGAACCGTTGCTTATAACGGATAATATGGTTGACTTTAAGACTACCATGTAGCGCGTCACTACATGACAGTCTTAAAGTCAACCATATTAAGATATCAATAGATGACTTGTTTTCTAAGTTTTGTGTCGAGATTTTGGTGTTTGAAAGAACGTAAAAATTAGTCAATTTTAATATATTTGATTATCAACTAGCAAACATGTTTGTTCGTTTATCCATCGATTTTGATATTTGAGTGATGCGTGGTAAGGTTTATAGGTTCGAAATTAAGTTTAAATATTTAATATTTTCAATCCATTTTAAATATTTAATATTTGAATGTTTTTCATGACTAAAAAGGATCTCTTTTACACATCTCAGAGTTGGTGTTACAAAAGAGTTTTCTGTATAATTAGGAACATAAAATTCAAATAAAAATTTGGGAAAATAATTAATATTGTTAAGAAAAATAATTTTAATTAACTTCTAGCGTGTCTTTTAGGAGAGTTGAGCTTGAAACACCGCCTAATCTCGTTTCTATAATTCATGCCATTTCAATTACAACGACATTGACTTACTAAAACTATATTTTAAAATAAGCTTTTGACTAATTGTTTGCATTTTTTATTATATTCTTGAAAAAAAAAAAGAAAATAAATCGTGGAATATAGGGGCTATTTTGTTTTTTAACAAAATAAAATTTTAATTTTGAGATTCCTTCAAAATTTAATCATAATTTAAAAAAAATAATAATAATTTCGAACTAACCTTACTCAGTTTTGTTTTAATCGTAATCAAATCAAATTAATATTATAATATTTTTTATTTTTAAATTACAAAATAACCCAACTAAACATAATTAAAATGTCAATTAGGTTTATTTTGTTTTAAAAAAATTTAAAGTTTAAGTGGAATAAATTCTAAATTTTGAAATTTATTTTATAAAAAAAAAAAAAAAAAAAAGATTCAGTATTCAAGTAAAATAGTAACCAAAGATTTGGGTCATGGGTGGGCATGAATAATACTTTGCAATTCTCTTAATAACAATACTTAATTTGAATGATTAAATTAGATACTAATGACATGGATTAGAGGCTAAAACTAGTTTGATCCACTAACATGGGTAGCACTCATAATGGTGTCTTCCTGTTGGACCAATCCACAAGTAGGTAAGAACCATATATTATATTTAATATTTAATTAAAATAAAATAAAAATTAGTTATTTGGAGAAGAGTGATGGAAGGCGAAACTAGCGTGGCCGGGCTTGTGGGCCCCACAGAAGGCACTGCAGCAGCACTAACTCTGAGCGAAGAACGGAGAAACGACTTTTCAGTTTACATTTCAAGCTTTTTCTTCCGCCATTATCAACTCCTCCACTCTCTCTCTCTCGGAGAGGCTGGGAGGATTTGGAGTTCGACAATGGCGATCTTGATCTGATTGTTTCTTCTTTTATTTGAGAGAGCATGCGTTTGCATGTTTCCCTACTTCTTCCACTCTAGTTTCTGAATTTGGCGGGGGTTCAATGTCTACTCCTACTCCCGCGCCGGATAACAACACAACGGCACCTCCACCGTTGACTGTTAGTGCCCCACAGCCAGATACTCCCTCTTCCACGCCGCCAGCTCCTGACTCTGTGCCATCTCTTGTCTCTACCCCTCCGCCGCCTCCAGACACTCTATCGCCATCTTCTGACTCTACCTCTCCGCCATCCACTGCTTTAGCGCCGCCTCCAGACACTGAATTGCCACCTCCGGCATTTGCCTCTCCGCCACCTCCTGCTTCAGCGGCGCCTCCAGACAATCAATTGCCACCTCCTCCGACTGCTCCTGCTCCTCCAACTCCTGCGGTGTCTCCTCCGCCTCCGCCTCCACCATCAACTTCTTTGCCATCTCCACCTCCGCCGTCAACTTCTTCTCCATCTCCCCCTCCGCCATCAACGTCTTCTCCACCGCCTTCCTCTGATTCCTCGCCTCCACCATCAACCTCTTCACCACCGGCTACTTCCGCCTCCCCGCCTCCTTCTTCTTCTCCGCCGACTTCTTCTGCTTCTGCTTCTCCCCCTCCTCCTCCAACCTCTTCGCCTCCGAGTTCTTCTGCTTCTCCGCCTCCTCCAACCTCTTCGCCTCCCAGTTCTTCTGCTTCTCCGCCTCCTCCTTCAACCTCTTCGCCTCCGAGTTCTTCTGCCTCTCCGCCTCCTCCTTCAACTTCTTCGCCGTCGACTTCTGCCTCTCCCCCTCCATCAACCTCCTCGCCGCCGACTTTTTCTGCCTCTCCGCCTCCTCCGTCAACCTTTCCACCCTCGCCGCCAACCTCGCCACCTCCGCCTTCAACATCTTCCCCACCGGGTTCATCTGCCTCCCCGACAACTCCACCTTCAACATCTTTCCCACCGACTTCATCAGCCTCCCCGACGACTCCGCCTTTAACCTCTTCCCCGCCGACTTCATCGGCCTCCCCGACACCTCCGCCTTCAGCCTCTTCTCCACCGACTTCATCTGCCTCTCCGACCCCTACGACATCATCTTTTTTACCCCCGTCGTCATCAGCCTTCCCGCCCCCTCCTCCGTCGACCAGCTCGACTTCTCCTTCGTTGCTTCTGAGCCCGCCTCCTCCGTTGAATACGGGTTTGACTCCGGTAGATTCCTCATCATCGGGAATTTCTGTAGCGGTTGTAGTTGGAATAGCCATTGGGGGAGTCGCCATTCTTTTGGTTTTGATTCTACTATTTGTATGTTACAGAAAGAAGAGGCGGAACCACGACGCGGAGGCTTTCCATGCGCAACCTCCCTTTGCGGGGTATAAAGGTGAGCTTCGTTCACCGCTTCAATATCTTCTCACTAAATTTGATTCACAATTTCCTCGATTTTCCTACGTGTTTCTGACTAATGAGTGTCATTATAACATGGGCCACTGTTTCCATTTCTGTCAATTGATCCTGTGTGATTGACCAATTTCTCTTGAGTATTTAAATCATTATTTTGTATTCAGAATTTGATGTACTGTTCATTCAAAGATGGAGATCGATCAGATGGTTTCCCTTCTTTGTCATTGTAATTTTCAAGTTTGGCCTGTCTTTTACATGATAAATATTTTGTTGGTATAATTATTATTCATCTTGAACAGCAGTCCAATCTTCATAATCTTACACGTTCTTGCTTAATGCCATGACCGAGTAGCATAACATTTCATATACGCTGTTGTCAATTGGCAGATGTCCCTTATGGTGGCCCACTTCCTGGCCCCATCATGAGATTAATGTCCAATGCTTCTGCCCCTTTGCCGGGGAATGCTTACGCGCCACCATTTTTACTGCCTTCTTCTTTTAATAGTACTGGCTCTAGATATTCTGGCCACGAAACCCCGCCTGCACCCCAACCACCCGGTTCTGTATTAGGATCCTCAAAGAGCTCGTTTAGTTATGAGGAATTAGCACTGGCGACGAATGGTTTCTCAGAAGCTAACCTCCTTGGACAGGGTGGATTTGGGTATGTGCACAGAGGAGTTCTTCCCAATGGAAAAGAAGTAGCAATTAAGCAGCTTAAAGCTGGAAGCGGCCAAGGGGAGCGTGAATTTCAAGCAGAAGTTGAAATAATTAGCCGAGTACATCATAAACATCTCGTTTCACTTGTGGGATATTGCATCGCTGGATCTCAGAGATTGCTAGTTTATGATTATATTCCGAACAATAATTTGGAGTTTCACTTACATGGTAACTGTTTCCCTAAATTTTTATGGCCTTGGTTTTGCTGGTATAGCATGAAACGATCTGAAATTGCTACATTATTCCTACTGTGAGATTCTATTTTGATGTGTTTTCTACATTTGGAAACAAAGATCTAAAAGAACATTTCCATGTCAGAACAAGGACGACCCACCATGGATTGGTCTGCGAGAGTGAGAATTGCTTTAGGATCTGCAAAAGGGCTATCATATCTTCACGAGGACTGTATGTGAAATCTGCTGCCGACTGCCTCGTGCTGTTGTTTAATTTGAAGATTGTTGTTGTCTTTCCAAAGTAGTTTCACCCTAATATATTGTTGACTTCCATGTGCAGGCAATCCTAAGATAATTCATCGTGACATAAAAGCTGCCAATATACTACTCGATTTTAAGTTTGAGGCAAAGGTATGATCATTAAATTTACAAGAAAAACATCTTAAGTTTGATATAGGGGTCAGTTTAATTAATGAATTCTTAAAAATTTTATTTTTTATAGGTTGCCGATTTTGGTCTCGCAAAGTTTACTTTAGACATTCATACCCATGTATCTACCCGAGTAATGGGAACTTTTGGGTAAGATATATTTGGTTGAATGTTTCCTTAGTGGGCCATTGCTTCTTTTTATTTTCGGGAAAAAGAACTGCTTTATTATTAGACTTAATGAGAGTTCATCATTTATGCAGATATCTAGCTCCAGAATATGCTTCAAGTGGGAAACTATCTGAAAAGTCGGATGTTTTTTCCTTTGGAGTTGTGCTTTTGGAGTTAATTACTGGACATAGACCTGTGGATACAACTCAGACTTTCATGGAAGATAGTTTAGTAGATTGGGTGAGATCATTTAACAAATAATTTGAAAAACCTCATCACGGTTGATTGCTGATGATCTTTTTTCAAGTTCCAAGATATATAAATTTTTTTGGATATTGTAGGCAAGACCTTAATATTTATTTTTGGATATTGTAGGCAAGACCCTTACTTGTCAGAGCTATTGAAGATGAAAAGTACGATGGCCTCGTAGACCCGAAGCTGCAAGGTAATTTTATCCCCACCGAGATGGCTAGAATGGTTGCTTGTGCTGCTGCGTGTGTGCGTCATTCGGCAAAGCGTCGACCAAGGATGATTCAGGTTATTACTAAATCATCCCAACATAATTGTTTTTTTTCTTTTTTTTTTTTTTACATTGTCAAGCAAGAATGAAGATATTTTCTGTTTTCTTCGATTCTAAGTTTTGTAAAGGGGTAGACACCGAAGTTACTCTGAAAAACTTCATTGACAAGAAGAGCTGGGTTATTCTCCAGCGTAGGCTAGAGAAAGCTTCTTTTCTTTTTGATACGGACATGCAAGTAACATATGTTTGAAAGATTTTTCGAAAACCATTTCTTTGAAGTGTTTGTTAAAACAAAAACCTGTTTTTAGGGAGACTTTTTAACTCTTTCAATACTGCTGTTATCATTAACTTCCTCTGGTTTTTTATAACGCACCCAAACAAATTCGAGTTTCTTGCTGGTGAATTACATATTTTAACATCCTCTTGAAGACTTAAATGAAATGCATTAACCAAAATTGAGCAGGTGGTCCGAGCTCTAGAAGGAGACGCAACTCTAGCCGATCTGAACAAAGGAGTCAGACCAGGACCTAACACCGCTTGTGATGAAAGCTCCGACTATGACACAACCCAATACAAGGAGGACATGAAGAAATTCAGGAAAATGGCATTAGAAAGCCAGGAATATGGTGCCACTGGGGTTGCGTACAGCGCTGGAACCAGCGAATACGGGCTCTACCCATCATCCTCAAGCAGCAGCGATGCCCAAACATCCAGAGAAATGGATATGAAAAGGTGGAGGAATGGGAATCTAGGATTGAGTTAAAGCTCTTGACGTTTACCAACCTCAACTTCCGGCATAAAAAATTGACATGCAGAGACAGCATAACCCCGTTTTTAGCGTCCCAGACCCAGTTGTATGTATTATTTTTTTATATATAAATTGCCTTGTGCTGCGATGAGCCCCTGTATACAAGTCTGTTCGACATTGTAATAAATTTGATGGTGAAGAATTATTTTCATCTGCTTAGTTTCCCAATAATAACCATTGCGGCTTTCAGATTGTCCATCGATCACTTTTCCAACATACCCATTCTTTTTGGGTCATTCCTCATCTCTCTTGTTCTAAAATGTTTGTGATTTAGCTTGCAGGAACAACAACATTCTCACTGAAATTACTATTTTAATTTTTTTTAAATAATAAAATTATGATTCTCCTCTTATTCTCCATATTTATTTACATATTAAATAATTAGTATAATAATAATATAATTAATTAATTAATTATAATATTATATTAATTGTATTAATAATTATTAATCACGTTATCAAAAATATGTTTAAATAATAAAATAAAAATAAACGTAATATTACTCTTTAAAAAAAAGACACAGGAAAGCAGCGATGTTAGGAACAAACAAGGCTTGACATTCAGCATATGCACGTCCAAACATCATAAAAAACGACATGTAGTATTCATGAATATTAAAAATCTAAATTATCATATTATTAAGCCGCTAAAAAACCTTTCAACACGGAAGGTTAACCAAAATTATTGTTTTCTTGTTTTTGTTTTGCAAGAATAGCTATGAATTCTATTTCATTTGTTGTATCAAAATGTTGACATGAGTCCCCTGGTTACATCTACGATTCCAAAAACACTAATCTATAACACAAATCAAAATTGAATTTCCTCTCCTCCTTGTTCGAATTCTTAATAGGCATCCCAATTTCACTAGAAAATATATATCAGGATAAACGAAACAGTAATAAGTTGGAGAGGCAGAATGATTGTAGACTAGACATTTGAGTACCGTGAAGAGCCGGATCCTTTTCTCCGTCTGCGGCGCTTCTTTCGGATTTGCCAAAAGCTTAATAAGAGCACTAGACCTAAAAAGAGAGAGAGAGAGACTGAATATTATTATTGGTATTTTAAGAAAGAAATGCTTGATCAAAAACAGCAACTAAACTTCTCACTAACCAGTAATTGCAACTACTGCAGGCACAAGCCAATGACTAGAACCAAGCATAAGCGCGTCAGGCTGGAATGAAGAAAGAAGTAGATCATGAGTATTATTGATCACAAAAAAAGTATTAATTGACAATCATTAGAAAAATTTTCAGGTTTCTCACCTCATCCGGATGGAAAAGGCTCAGGTAATTGTTTCCAACAGAATCATTTTTGCTCTTAACATTGGGAAACCCCAAGACAGAAACTTCTGTTGTAGAATTTGAGCCTCTTTTCAAGTTGACCACAGGAAAACCTGGCAATCTTCTGTTCCTTCCCCCACCTTGCAAACTGCTATATCCTTTTGTGCCCCAAATTTCAAATCTAGAGTCACTTCTGCAGATTAATTCCTTTCCAACAACGGCAGAATATGCAGAGAAATTAACATCAGTCCTGCGTGATGGTAACTGGTTATTTTCTTGATGCAAGGGCAAATCTTGTTTAGCGGAGTCTGAGAAAAGCACTGGATCTTTGATATTTCCACTCGTGAAATCCAATATTTTCCCCAAGAGCCAGTAGCAATTGGTAACCATATGACTGCTGTCCAAACAGTTGGAATCCCCATATACAGCAATTCGACCTTCCCCCAACTCCAAAAGTCCAAGAATAGGGGAGTCATCCTGCATTAAAGATTAGCGAAAATATGCTTATCTGTATTTTACAATCTAGAAAAATGGATACACGATGTGAAAGTTCCTAATGCCTATTAAAAACAGAAACATAAGCAAGCATCCTATAAACTCAAAAGACTACTTTTCATTATGTAATTTCTACATCCATTTTCCACTTAGTCTTTCACTTTTATACCTCCTCTTTACAGATGAAAATTCTTTTGAATGAATCACAGGACAAACATTAAATCATGTATAGGAAAGAATGCAACACTTCCAAATTCGGGGAGTTATGCGTTTATATGTAAAAAATAATAATGGTTCTTTTAAGTTCTCTGATAAAATTATTATTTTAAGAAAAGTAAAGAAATATTAGTAGCTCACTCTACTCATGCCAGATGTCAGAACGTTCTGAGTGGCCCCACTTTCTGAACTATCCAGGAAGGGGAAGCTGTGCATGTAACCACCCGAGGGAAACCTTACAATATCTGTCCCAGATGCATATCTACTCTGCTCACCATCAATAGAAAAATCGCCATTTAGAATCTTATCACCAAAAGCAATACCAAATGGAGCCAAGAGATTATTTAGTGCTGGGACATTAGCACCTCCAGTAACGGGAGTCCACCAGCTCCTTGTATTGTCATCAAAAAATCTCATCTTCACCATGGTTTCCACATTATACCATTCAGCAAACACAGCCAACCCTAATCCATTGTTTAAAACATCGTCCCTTAACTTTTCAATCTCTTCTTGAAAGAACTCATCCTCAAGATCCACTAACAAGAGAGTTCCATATTGGCTAGCATCAAAACATGTAAAAGGAGATCCAAGAGTCTCAATAAAGTATCCAGCATCCCTTAGATTGTTAAACATGATATGAAAGTTGGTATGTAAATGGTCCCCATGCCAATCAAGTATGTCATTACGAACGTCCAATGAGTCTCTCGGGATGTAACCAGGAGGATACTTAATACTGTGAAACTGATCCCACAAAACCCGTCTTGATCTTGCTGGCGTTGGAACAACTTTTAGCTTCAATTGAAGAACACAGGTACTTGTCCTTTTGTGCTTCTCTCCTTTTCCCGGGGGACTATGCACCTTTAAAGTCACATTTCCCTCAATCTCTCCAGAAAATTGGGCTCCTTCTTCCTTAATTTGCATATGTAGTGCTATATAGCCAGTCCAAGGCCAGATGACTGCTGAATAAGTGAAGTGAATACTGAGAAGATTGCCTTCATCATCAAATGGATGCCACGTTGGTGGACTTTCAACATAACCAATTACGCCCATTCCATTCAAAATGGTAGCATTAAATATAACAGGCATGGCACCTGCGTAGAGTGGTTGACGGCAAAAAGGCCAGCTGTAAGGGCAATCCATGTAGTCAAGAACACTAGGGAATATGCTGGCACGAGGTTGGTAATTCTGAAGGATTTCAAAAGATTCTAACCTGATAAAAAGGAAAGTCAGGGCACTAACAGTGGCACAGCAACATAAACATATACCACATTAACACAAATGAGAAATAACTGAAATAATAAATCAGAAAAACGTGGCACTTCAACTTACAGATCAACTCTCCCAGCACCCTGCTCATACATGTTAGGACCAGAAAGCTTCGCAGCCCCTTCAACAAGTGCTTGCTTCATGCTAGCCGGGTTCAAAACATCCTTTCGATGTTTTTCAGAAATGACACTCACAAGTAGACACACCACACCAGCAACCACAGGGCTTGCAACACTAGTGCCTGATAAACTTTTGCAACCAGTACTAATCTTGGATCCCATAATATCCCGTCCATATGCAACAACATCTGGCTTAACACGACCATAACTATAATGCAAGCAAACAATTAGGATAGCAGTAGAGTCAATTTTATTAAAGGTAATAGAATATTTTTTTCAAATACTACTTACTGGTTTCCAAAATGTAATGCAAGTATTGCTATTTCCTACCACCAATATACATATTTACTTCTTTAGCGCTCAATAAAAAATGATAGATCAAAGTGTATGCGTTTCAGAGATAGCAAATGATAAAAAAGCATATAATATTTGTAAATGGACAATTAAAAAAAAAAACACAGTGCTCACGAGTTACCTCTTCAATGACAGTTTGGCAGTGAGAGAGGAAGAGAAAAACAATATTTTCAAATAGACTTCAATCTAAAATAAAAATACAGTACCCATGAGGTAGCTCCCATGTACTCATTCCCCGAGATGAAAATGAAGCAATATGATCACTGTAGTCAATACCACCAACACCAATCACATCACTTTGATCTGCAGGATTGTTTAAAGTGCCATAAAGTGGTCCATCGTTTCCAATTGCAGACACCATGATGATGTTATTAGCTGTTATTTCCCAAATCTGATGAAGAAACAAGCATGTAACAAAACAAAAACAGAAAAAGGTAGTAATATAGACATGAAAAACAGATCATACATCACAAAATATCATCAAAGTAAAAGATGCTCGATGTGAACTTAGAATGGCCAAAAAAGTTATGTGCGCTCCATGATACGACTCTCAACAAGAAGTTGACCAAAGTCAAGTATCAAACAGATAGATGCAGTCTAGAAAACTATTCAAGCTCAACAACTCACAAGCCCTTTTAATAAGTGCTAAAATACAAGAATTCTAAAAAGATGAATGAAAAACTATATCAAATTCATAACATGTGTATCTAAAATTAAAACTAAATGAGCTTTTTGGAGAACCAAAGACTAGATATCAACATTTTTCTTAACTTAAGTATATTGAATGAAAAAGACATACTTAATTCTTACCTTCTCTACAAAAGGAAGATCCAAGTAATCTGGTCCACCAATGCTTAAATTAAGTACATCTATATTGGTAGACATGGCATAATTGAATGCGTCAAGGAACCATGAAGTATAAGATACCTGCAATTGGCTGTACATACTTTTCATAATTGCCGAAAATTAACTACTAAATATAGTGCTAGGAATGGAAAGAAAAAAAATATATACATTATGACAATTCTTTTGATCAACTATGTTTTTTCATAATTGGCAAATATAGTAACTTAAGATAATAAAACTCACAGAAAACCACTATGATTTTTCCCATTGTAGCACTAGAAATTATATTGTACAGCAAATGAGATGGTGAACTACTAAAAACAAGAAAAATCAAAGTACATTATTTCTCCAAGCTTAAACATATCGATTTACTCTAACTGTTGAGCCAATGGAATATGATGAGATTCAAACAACATATGGCATAAATTTTGGTATTTGTTGAAGGAAATAAATGCTACATCTTTTTATAATGTCATTAGTACAATTTCAAGTTAAGATATTGGTTATTTTGTCTGGTGAAAAATTTGGACTGCTGTCTTTTGAAGGACCACTCTGTTTTTGGAATCTTTTGAATTTTTTTCGCTGATCATAAAAGTCAAATTCAACAATTGTACCAGAAAAATTACGCCAGGCTAAATGCAGAACTGGTGGAAATTTTGGTAACCAATAATTTCCAGTTTTATTGTTCAGCATAGTTCTAATCATTGAAGCTATTACCTGTGCATCTGTAAAAACACGAAAAGCATAAATCTCTGTATCTGGAGCAAATCCAAGACATTCAGCATCTACACCTGCAATAACACCAGCGACAAATGTTCCATGCCCAAGATTGTCATTTAATGTATCCTCGTTGGTCCAATTGGTTCGCTCCTGAGAATAGCTACAATCATTAACTGCTTCCCGTAACAAACTCAAACGGGGAAAGTTTGTTTAGAAAAGTGGAAAAAATGCTCAGAAGTAAACAACCTTACACCAAAAAAGTTCTAACATTTCCAGAAACCAGTACCTTAATATTACGAAAATGTGGATGATTGGCTCGAATACCAGTGTCAAAAATAGCCATTTTAACTTTGGAACCAGTATAACCTTTTCCCCACAAGTTATCAGCTCCAAACAATGAAGTAACTTGAGATCTCTGTTAATAAGAATGAAGAAATGAGTGTGAGATAAAGAGGTGTTATAAACCAAAACATACGTTGGAGATTAATAAGAATATGTTTAGCAAAATCAGATGAATGAAAACTATCCCGACTTGACCTGTGACAAGAGTTGTCGCTCCCAACTAATGGATGAGTTGCTAATTGATGTATAATACTCCCCATTTTCCTCAGTAAACGACATTGACGTGAAAAGCTTCCCAGGGCGTTTTTTCCCATCTAAAAAAGCTCCAACCCTGCGCCTCTCCTCCTTAAGCAGAACTCTTCTATATACCGCATCCACGTTCACATCCTTCACCAGCTCCAAACGTTGAAGCTCCTTGATCAACTTCTCACTCACAGAGCCGTGGATCGAAACTAATCCGAAATCCGTCGGAAACTTAGACGCTGGATTCCGTCGTTGGATCCATTTCCAGCCGCTGAATGGAAGGTGTAATTCCAGATACAGCAAATGCTCTTCGGCCCTCTTGTATTCCAAAAACCTAACAATATAGTTTATGAACAAGTCCTGTGACTCCTCAGTGAGGTTCTGGCGTGGGATTGAGTCGGACGGCGAGGAATTAAGGGTTAGGGTTTGGGAAGGTTGGCGACGGAGAGACCGCCAGCTTTCAAAATGAATTAGAGGGATACAAAAGGAGATGAAGAGCAACAGAAGGTAGATCGGAGAGGAAGAGACCGGAGAAAGCTTCATAGCTGAATCGACGCCTGTAGTCGCCGACTCATTTGATTTGGCGGGAAATGAGACCGAGAAATAGAACGAAGCTGCAGTTCAAGTCGGAACGACGACGACCTTCGTTGCAGATGGCCCAAACAATTTATACGAATTCAAAAAATTCGTTATGTTTTCCATTAAATTATTTGTAATTTGAGATTTTCAATTTTATTTTATTTTAAAATAAAAAAAAATGAATATTGGTTTTTTTAGAAAATTGAGAAGATATATTGCAATTTACTATACTATTAAAATAAGTCTAGACCAATCATAAGAAATTGAATTTTTTCACTAATTAATTAATCTAATAATTAAAATAAAATATTATTATTATTATTAATTAACGTGTGTTCGAGGTTAACATAAAGTGTAAGTTTATTATATAAACAATATTGCGTTTGGAAGAGGGCTCGGGCCGTACCATGATCCTGATAGATTCGATCCAGTATCGGAGCCAGTGAAACATTTTAATAAAGATTATTTTTTTGAATAAATAATTTAAGATTTATTTTTTATATTAAACTTAAAAGTATGAGTTTTTTTTAAAAAATTATTAAAATTTATTATTTATCGAATTAAATTTAAAGTATCATAAATATGCAATTTAAACTTCGATGAACGGCCTTTGACTGGCCACCATTTTTGTGCCTTTAAATGACAAATTAATTTTTAAAAAATATCAAACGATATTCAATTTAGTTGAAATGTTTACCATATATTTACCGCATTATGAGAAGATAATATGTGAATTTTCGTGATTTTTTAAAACGTATATGATTTATTATAATTTTAATTAGTTATTTTATAAAATAATTATAATAAATGGTACAAGTGTTAGAAAATCATGAAACTTTTTAGATTATTTTTCTATAATGTGTTAAACATGTGGTAAAAATTTTAAGTAAATTAAATATCATTTTTTATTTTTCAAAATTAATTTATAAAGTAAAAAAAACAGAGATACTTTATAATTAATTTTCAAAAAATATTGAATTTACTTGAAATTCTACCACGTCACGTCATGGGAGATAATCTAAAATTTTTTTGTAATTTTCTAATATTTATACGATTTATTATAATTGTGTTATAAAATAATTAACTAAAATTATAATAAATCGTAATAAAATTATAAAAATTTTCAGATTATTTTTTCATAATGTGTTAAATATATGATAAAAATTTTAAATAAATTGAATATCATTTAGGATAAAATTAAATTGTCATCTAGTGGCAAAAGATGAGAGGCTGATAGAGACCGTATCTCAGAGTTTAAATTATTTATTTATGATATTTTGATATTTGGTCAGTAAATTTTAACGTTGTTTAAAAAGAAAAAACTCCTTTAAAATTTAAAAAAAAAAACTAATGATTTAATATAATCGTGGCAAAACACTAGAGCTTGGCTTGGTTCCACTTCCATCCACGGTGATGAAAAAGTTCATCTTAAAAATCATGGAAAAAGGAGTAATATTTGTGGATAAGAATCTCTGGTGGATTTCGCAACACAAACGCACTCCACTACTCGACAACTCTCACCCAATAACATGGTCTCTTACCATTTCTACACACGCCATAGCCCCAAGCTCTGCACATCCTTTGCTCGAGCCTTAAGGGGTACTCTTCCTTCTATCCCTCAGTCCTAAATCTTATCATCGTAAATGAAATTTTAAGTGAAACCCACTCTTCAGAGGTTGATATAGTTGTTTTTTTCATTATATTCGAGAGGATTTTTCAGTTTTGAAGGTGGGTTTGGTTCAAAAGATACTGAATTACTGTGTTGCTTTGCAGGATTTACTTGGGGAGAAATCTTTTTGATATTGTGGATGGCCTGGATTTGAATTTTATTGAGCTATGGATGTAGTTTAGCTTGATCTGAGAGGGCACTGGAGGAAGGGTTGGGACAGATTGGCGCATTGATGGTCATATTTATCCGCCATGGGTGTGCCAAAAGAGGGAACAATTACTAGCTCTGATGTTTCTCGAGTATCCCCAAACATGGTATTAATTATGACTCTAAGCATGATTTCTTTGAACATTACAAAATAGGATTATAAGACTAATCCTTTAGTCTAACCCTTGATTTTATGCTATACTAATAGAAACCTACTTATGAATAGTCTGTATTTTTCTTTAGCTTGAAATTGAAAGTTCCTGGTATAGTTAATGTTAAATCCGATGGCTGAAAATTTGCGGCTTGCTTAATATGCTTCTATCGCGATTAGACTTCTGTTTGGACTATATTTCTATTTTTCAGGGTGGGCAATGTGGAAGAACAATAATTGTCGTGTACCCGAAATTATGACTAGGATTGTTTATTTCTTTCTTTACAAGACCTGTATAACATATAATAATCTGAAAGATCATTAGAAAGAAAACAAAGTAGAATAGAGGAAAAGAACCCTTCTTGGGAAAAAAATAGAGATAAACACTTAAATTAAAGCAATTTCTTTTCAAACATAGAAAACTATACTAAACGGATAGATCCTAAAGACTTGGAATGTTCTTAATCTTAGATATTCATGCCATACCCATCTAGATGTGTGTCAAATTGACTAAGGATTCTGACAATTATAGTGTTTTGTTGAAATTTCCAGGATTCTCATATGCAGAAGAAGAGGGTAAAGCTAATCTCAATTCCTGTGGATTCTCGTATTCAAACTCGTTGCCTTGTCTGTTTGGAGAACAACAGCTGCCGAACGGTTCGATGGAGAACAAAGCTGATGACTTTGTTGATCGGGAGAGGGAAGCCTAGAGAATCTCAATCTATATTCAGTAGCTTGATTGAAGAAGGACATAGACCGACTATTGTGACGTACACTGCACTTGTCGGTGCCTTAACCCGCCAGAAACGCTTCAAGTCAATCCCTTCGATCATAACTGAAATGGAAGAGAGTGGATTGAAGCCCGACTCTATACTATTCAATGCCGTTATTAATGCCTTCTCGGAATCTGGAAACGTTAAAGAAGCAATGAAATATTTTCAGAAAATGAAGGAGGTTGGATGCAAGCCCACAACTAGTACTTTCAATACTCTGATCAAAGGTTATGGAATCATTGGCGAGCCTGAAGAATCTATGTTATTGCTCGAGTCAATGACAAAGAACGAAAATTTAAAACCCAATGATCGGACTTTTAATATTCTCATTAGAGCATGGTGTAACGAGAACAAGATCGACGATGCTTGGAATGTCGTGTATAAAATGATCGAATCTGGTATGCCGCCCGATGTGGTCACTTATAACACGTTGATGAGGGCTTATGCTCAAAACAGGGAGACGATTAAGGCTGAAAGAATGATTTTAGAGATGCAGAAGTACAAGTTGGAGCCGAATGAGCGAACTTGTGGTATAATAATTAATGGGTTTTGTAAAGAGGGAAAGTTGAATGAGGCTTTGAAGTTTGTGTACAAAATGAATAACTTCGGTTTACACCCGAATCTCGTCATCTTCAACACTCTGATCAAAGGCTTTCTCAATGTTTCCGACACTGATGGAGTAGATAAGGCAAGAACAAGTCTCTCCTACTCTCTCTTTCGATGTTTTTTTTTTTGTGTTTTTGAAAAATTCCACATGCTTTTGTTTTCTTTGACGTTATTCTGCAAACCTATTAATTGAAAACACGAAAAATTGGGGCAGGCATTGACGTTGATGGAAGAAAAAGGCGTGAAACCTGATGTAATAACATTTAGCACGATAATGAACGGATGGAGCTCAGCCGGATTGATGGAAAAATGCCAGGAAATTTTCGATGACATGATAAAATCCGGTATAGAACCTGACATTCATGCATTCAGCATTCTGGCAAAAGGGTATGTCCGGGCTGGCGAACCCGAGAAGGCCGATTCACTTTTAAATTTGATGTGGGAGCATGAGGTTCTGCCAAACGTAGTTATTTTCACAACTGTCATCAGCGGGTGGTGCACTGCCGGGAAAATGGAGACTGCTTGGAAAATCTACGAACGGATGTGCAAAATGGACATCAACCCCAATTTGAAAACTTTCGAGACATTGATTTGGGGATACGGAGAAGTGAAGCAGCCATGGAAGGCAGAAGAAGTCCTCAAAACCATGGCAGAGAAGGGCGTTGCTCCAGAAGAGACTACTATCAAGCTTGTTTCCGAGGCTTGGCGAGCAATTGGTTTTCCAGATAAAACCGATAAAGATAGCGGAGAAGACGATAATGAAGTTCGAAATCACAGAAAGGATGATATCTCAGAGTCTAATTTGGATATAACCAGTGAAAAACAAGATCTTGGTTCTTCGTATTCGAACTTTCTGCAGCCCGGAACGTCTGTTGCTGATAAGAATGGGCGGTCTACTTCTCGCACCAGAACCCGGATGTTACTGAAAGGAGTTGGCTTTCCTTCTTCGAATCCGCATAGTACCTCAAAATTTAGATTGTATAATCATGGGTCTGGTTTAAAACCGGTGATTATATGCAGAAGGCAGACTCAAAGTCAGTTTTGGATCAGTGGACAGAATGTAAATTATTGTACATTGATGTTTATTTGTTGAGGAGCTTCAGGTTTCTTCAAAATACTTTAATCCTGCCTATCAATATAGCAAATATGGAGGATCCGTCCTTGTCTAATGAAAACTTGTGTTCATTCTTCGCAAATGCATCATGAAAAGATGTATTATTTTATCTCAAGTCTCTTAATTGTTTGCTTATTTTTGTCAATGCAAGCTAGAGACGGAAATATTGCCTGTCAACCTGAAAGATTGGACTCATGTACTATTCCTCGAGATAGTTTGGTTACGTTGGTTACTTGTTGATTAAGGTGTTGTTCTCGTATCAAAATTAATTGTCCAATTGTGCTGATTTATTTACAAAATCGCTTTCCGTTTCACGATTTTGTTTTGTAGTTAGCAAAATCTCGATGCTTCTATCAGCGACATTAGAGATGATTAACGGGCGGACTGGCTCGCCAGCCTGCCCGCTCGGCCCGCTATTGTAGCGGGCCCAGTCTAACTCGGTCCTATGAGGCGAGTCGAGCTGAGTTCAAGAATCGAGTTCGCGAGCCCGCCAAAGACCGAGCCAAACGAGCTGGCCAACGTGCTGGCTCGTTGGCTTGACAGGGCAGGCTCGCCGATGGCTCGTCCGTCCATCCTCAGATGCTGGACCCAGTTAACGACTCTCTAAAATCCAGACGGTCAAAAATACTAAAACCCTAAAGAGTCTAAAACAATCAACTAAAAATGGGAGAAAATAATCAATAATCAACTAATTTTCGACAGTTCGACATTTTAAAGGTAGAAAGTAGAAGATGTTGAGTAAAACTCGATGAAACTAGTTTTATTGAAAACTTAGAGAAAATCTTTCACCTTGCGTGGTGTAATCGTAGCTTTTTTCAGTTTTTCCTCACCTCACCGGCTCACCACTCTCGCGAGAAACGATTCTGGTCATTCCCCAGATAAACAAAAACAGAAAAAGGAAGCCAAAGAAAGTTTCTGTTCTGGTTTTTTTTTTTTTTTACTTTTTAACTTAATAATATAATGTATTAAATTTTTTATAATTAATTTGATAGTTTTTAATATTTGAGTTATTTTTTAAATTTATATTATTATTTTGAGGGGCTTGGGTGACGCATCGCCCAGGGCCAATCGATTGCCCCGCCCTCTGGGCGACGCATCGCCCCAATCGCCCCGCCCTCTGAGTGGGGTGACACATGACGCATCGCCCCCAGGAGTCGATTGATCGCCCCGCTCGTCGCTCTACTCCGTCTTTCTACTCTTTGGTGCGATCAATAGGCTTAGGCGAACCATTGGCTCTTGTACAATGTATACGGTATTTGCAATCTAACGGTATTACGACCGTTGCGCTATAACCGTTACATTGCGCTCAACTTGCAATCTAACGGTATTATGATCGTTGCGCTTGCAATATTATGACCGTTGACAATGCAACGGTATTGTTGGCAATTTATAAATTCTCTTCCACCCTCACCGTTTTTTTTCACCAATTTCTCCAAATCTCTCTAAACAATCTTCTCTCAATATATTCTTTGTCCTCTTTCTCCCTTAATACTTAATCTATTCTTCTTTCTTCAATTTCTTCTCTAATTTGTTTAATAAGGTAAAATGTAATTTATTTTTTATATTTGTAAATATAATTTATTTTTTATATTTTTAATTATATTTACCTCAATTTTTTTGTGTAGGTTTTATACAAGTGTACTAAATTCACCGGATACAAACTTTTGTTGAACTGCAACATCATTCGTGTGGTATCAATTTTTGTGAAATTTATATATTTTTAATAGTATGGATGCACGTAATTATAATATTGTCGATGAAGATCTTGGGGAAATTAGATAAATAAATCCAGTATTTTTAATAGGATAATCATCTTCATCTGCACAAACATCCACATCATCACCTAAAAAAAAAGGAATAAAACGTCTGAAGTATGGAATCATTTTGTAATGAAAGAAATTAAAATTGGGGGTAAAGTAGAATCTAGAGCTCAATGTAACTATTGTATTAAAAATTATGCATATATTTCTTGTATCTCAACTAGCACACTCGGTAGGCATTATAAAAAATGTCACTTAAACGAGCAAGTTAGAGACCCTACACAATTATTATTAAATGCTAGTGGTAGTGATACTTTTTGATATTCACAAAATAAAATGCGAGAAGGAATAACAAAACTTGTAACACAATGTGAGTTGCCTTTAACGTTCACCGATAGTGATGAATTTGAAAAATTTGTGAAAAAGTATGTTACTCCTAATTTTAAACGTGTTCCTAGAAGTACAACTACAAGTGATATTATTAAAATGTTTAATAATATGAAAATTGAACTAATTTCATTTTTTTTAAATACCTCTTCCATGTCTATTTGTATTACTTCTGATTTATGGAGTGCACGTAATTCTGTATAGTATGTTGTTGTTATTTCTCATTTTATTGATGAATCTTGGCAGTTAAATAAAAGAATTTTAGGATTTCGTAATTGTGAATATCGTCACACTGGTATTACTATTTATAGATATATTGTAACAATATTACAATAATATTATAATCGAGATAGAATATTTAGCATAACACTTGATAATGATAGTGCTAACGATATTGCTATTTCTCATTTTAAAAATTATTTTCAATTCGATACTACTCACGATTCTCTTTTTCATATGAGATGTGTTTGTCATATTTTAAATTTAGTTATTAAAGATGGTATGACATATATTTTGCTTCATATTGAATTAATTAGATCTGTAATTTTTATATAATTAGATCTAATTCGAGACAACAAGAATATAGAGAGTTTTGTAGAGCTGCCCAACTTAAACCACGAAAATTAAAAACTGATATAGATAATAAGTGAAATTCTACTTATTTAATGTTAGAAAATGTTAGGTTATATTGGCAAGTTATTTGTGATTTTATTAATGAGAAAACACAAAGTATTAATCTTCATAAATCTAGTTGCGACGTAGCTAATATATTTCTTGATTTTTTAAAACCATTTCATGATGCTACCAATGAATGTTCGGGAATTTATTATCTCACTTCTCATCTTGTACTCCCAATTTTTATAAACTTAACGAGTAATTTTGCACAATATTGACAAATAAATGAATTTAAAAATATACTTAACAAAATAGAAATAAAATTTAAAAAATATTGGTCAGATATTCCTCTTATTTTTTGTTATGCATGTATAATGGATGCTCGATATAAATTAAGAGGAGTATGTCTGATGATTAATAAAATTTCTAACAATTTAAATACTATTTCTTTAGTTTCTACGGAATAAATATCTAATGGAATTGCTAGTTTATATTCTTCTTATAAATCTAAATATTCTAATGTTAGTCGTTTACATATTTATTCGCGTGATAGTTCAAGTAGCAGTAGTAGAAATATTGTAAGTTCACAATTTGGTATTCATGATATTTGGAGTCAATTAGATACGGATGTTTACTCTAATTCTATACGAAATGAATTAGATATTTATTTTGACACTCGATATCAATTTTCTCATGAAAAAAATTTTAATATTTTATATTGGTGGAAAATGTTTTCCACCACATATCCTATTATTTCAATAATGACACAGGATCTACTAACTCCTCCGGTATCTACAGTAGCATCGGAGTCTGCTTTTAGTGCAGGTGGACGTGTGTATGATGAACGTCAATGACGACTTGCACCTGATTTTGTGGAGGCGCTTATTTGCATGAAGGATTGGAATGATGTCGTTACAAGAAACCAACAACGCGAAGATGAAATACTTGAAAATTTTAAAAATTTGGAGGTGGAAGAGGAAGATTAGGATTGTACATTAAATTTTGAAATATTTTTTCAATTATTATTTTTACGTCTTTTTTTAAATGATTGAAAATTTGTAAATGTAAAATTTAAAATGAATGATATATTATAATTTTTATATATTTATTCGTTAAAGTAAAAAAGTAGAGTGACAGCCGATCCATCGCGCCAACGGGGCGAGTGATCGGCCGTCACACTGCAAAAAATACAGAGTGCCAGCCGATCACTCGCCCCGTTGGGGTGATGGATCGGCTGTCACTCTGTAAATAAGAGTGAGCCGATACATTGTCCATTGCGCGATCCGTCGGCCCACTCTCACTCATTCTCGTTCAGTCGTTCTATAATTTTACTTATAGTCAATCAATCGTTTTAAGTGGGCGAGTGATCGGCTATCTAAAATTTTAGATAAATCTCACCCCCCTCAGTCAGGCCTCAGCCGATCCCCAAAACTCAAAACCCCAAATCGCCTCTCGATTATCGAGTACACCCTCAGACGATCCTTTCGACTTCAGACCAGAGCCACCAAGATCAGGTTATATATTTCTATTTTCTAGTGAATTCCCGCTAGGTCGCGCGCAGTACAATGCGCGGCACTCGCTCGGTAGGGTGCGGCGACACACACACTTGCCTGCTGTGTACGCGGGAGGCGGGAGCCGATCGATCGCACGCCAAGGCACAATCAATCGACTGATCGATGACAGCCGAGTTGACTGGCACCCTAGAGGGTACGATCCTTCGGCTCTACGCATGTTGATGAATTTGTTTTGTGCTGAATGCATTATTTGATTTTTATTGCTGAATTTTGGTTTGAATTGTGTGATTTTTATTGCTGAATTGTTTTGATTGAATTAACTTGTATCTTGAGGTTGCTTTGAACTGTGGGTGGTACAGCTACTTGAATGATTTTTTTTTGCTTTCTGTTGTGAAATTATTGCATTGCATTGCTTTCTGTTGTGGAATTATTGCATTGGCTGAATTCTGATTTTTATTGCTGAATTTTAAAAGAATTGTTTGATTTTTATGGCTGAATTCTAAACCGTCGGTTGTTCATTATGGCTTACAGACTGAAAATGCCGCCAAAACGTTTAAAAGCTTCTTCAAGCTCAGTTTCAGTAAGACAAGTCGATCACTCCTTCGTAAACTCTGAAGCAAGAAAATACTTTATGGATTTCATGGCTAAGAATAAACTTATTATATGTGAAATTCAATTTCAACCTTCGGAGTCAGATGTAGATATTTTAGATATGCTCAGGCAAAGAAAATGGGAAAATCTTGCTGTATTAGGTGGTGATACAAATGTGAGTATTGTTCGGGAATTCTATGCAAATTTGAAGGCATCAAATTCAGATGATACCGTTCAAGTTTGCAACAAAATCGTCCAGTTTTCAGTGGAGATCATTAATGTCAAGTTTGGTTTAGAAACTTAAATGAAGACGATTATCATACAATGATGGAAGATGAGACAGATTATGAAATGATCATACAAGAAATTGGACACCGAGGTTCATAATGGGTTTACTTGGTAGTCAACCCAACTCAACCCTTACATTTGATTATAAGTTGTCTCAACTGCTATGCTCAAACTTGGTGCAAGTTTATCAAAGGAAACTTAATGCCAACGTCTCAAAATTCTGAGTTAACCAAAGAGCGGACAGTGTTGTTATATTGCATTCTCACTGGTCGATCTATAAATGTCGGCTGAATTATCTACAATAATATCAGTGTATATAGTAAGGGTTCCACAACTGCTGGGCATATCCACCATGTACTCATCACACATCTATGCGCTGCACAGAATGTACCTATGAGCTCAACTGATGAGCCTTAGATACAGCAAAAGATTTATAGTTCCTCAAATATTTCAAGAATTGCTAAGTGGCCGTATGACATCGCTAGAAACAATGGATTGAGATTTATTGAGGATGATGCTAATATTGAGATTCCTCCTCAACTAATGTCGTTGCCTCGTATTCAACGCAGCACAGATGGTACTATGACGGGTGCGCAAAGTAGCTTAGTGCAGACATAAAGAGAACGTGCCGAGGCTCGCTGAAAACAGCGATATGAAAGTCAATCAACTATTCCAGCTTATCAAGGCACTTCTTCATCTGCCGTGCCACCTCGTTCTTACCCAACTAACGATGTAGGATAGGATGCTGGGAAATCCCACTATCAAACAAAATCGAATGTTTACCAATCTAACTGCTCAACAAACCAGTTTCAAACACGATGTAAGACAAAGGTTGGAAAATATTTCCAATCAGCAATCACAGTTATCACGAGAACAGAATCGCATCGAACATTGGTTGAAGAATATTCAAAATCATTCACTTGAGCAGACAACATTCTTTGCACGATATGTGACAGTAATAAATAATCATTATGATAATTTAGGTCCAGCATTACCCATCTTTCCAGACCATCTATTGAGGTCATGTAAACCTCAACAGAGACTTATTCACGAGAGGGTGATCCACGAGAGAGTGATGACAACGATCAGCCTGCCACGTGAGATATGTTATTTTTCACATATTTTTGCTATATTTTGTTCTATTTTTTAGAAATAAATTCTTAAATATTTATATTATTTAAATTTTAAATAAATTTATGTTTTATTTCTGACATAGATTAATAAAATATATAATATATTTATATAAAATAATTTTATTTATATAAGTTCAGCTCGTTAAGCTCGGCTCGGCTCGTTAGGCTTGTGGCTCGCGAGTCAGATTGGATTAAAAAATTTTTGGGGTCAGCTCGTTAGGCTCGGCTCGTTAGGCTCGGCTTGTTAGGCGAGGCCGGCTCGTTTAACATCTATAAACGACATCGTGAGTTTGAAGTAAGACTTTCGATTATATTATTATTAGAGAGAACTTATAGTTGTCTTTTATTGGTTTTATTCTTGTTAATCTTCTTTCTTTTTTCTTTTTTTTTGTAAATTTTTTTATTCAATATTGGAACCCTAAACTTCTTCTTTGTTTTCTATTTCTAATTTGTATGAATCAAACTACTTATTTTTTAAAAGTTTGTTATTAACTGCCAACCGGGAAGGGTTTGACGAGATCAATAGTTCGATCATGCTGATTTTTCTGAAGTTTTATTTTGTGGCGAAGAGAATTAGACTTCTCCGAAGTTATTTATTGTTGTATTCTTTATAGTTATATCACTTCTCTATAATTTGAATCTTTTGTTGTGCGTAATGTAACACTCAGTTAGATGTCTGTAATGTCTCAAATTTTAAATCCCTAATTTGAAACCGTAATTTTGAAAATTATAAAATTTTTCCCAAAATTGATTTGAAATCAAGTGTTAAAAATTCTAATTTTAGAATATTGACAATCTCATTAAATGTTAACTGAAACTTTTAAATGTGTAAAAATTTTATCAAAATTAAATAACTTTGTTGAAAACTTGAAATAAGTGTATAATTAAAACCTTTAATAAAATAAAATTTCACATAACTTATTAAAACATGAAATGTATTTGAAAGACTACAATATGCTGAAACTTATAAATATTTCATTCTTCTGTATGCTCATTTGCCTCTGGGAGATTCTCGAGCAACGTCATTTCCTCCTCTGATAAAAACTCACTTACATCACAAAATTATAAACTATGATATTTAACTAAGCAAACAAAAATACGTGTAAGTGTTAAAATTAACATTTACTTTTACCGAATCCTGATTACAGAATTAGTTGCTACTCATTTTCTAATTTTAGAGTTAGTCATCTCATTGTCGTTCAGGATTTCGTCAAGTTATTTTCGGTCAAACTCACTGTCTCATTATCGTTCAGGTTTTTACTATTATGTTAGTATCATTAAATGTTCAATCTCATCATCTCATTGTCGTTTATGTTTTTACTATTACATGTCAATTCCATCATTTTTATACTCATACAAAATATACTACCAATTTTATCTTTATTAATTCTATGTCAATGCATAAACATGCGTACTTAAATATCGAGAACGTGTAACAAAATAATTATAAGAAAATATCATAAACTTTTGTGATGTAGGGTCATAGCCAAAATAGTACTTTTACTTACTTGGATTCCGAGCGGTATGGTTATCGGGATTTGTTTACTATTCAAAATAATCTCATGCTCAAACAAAATATTTGATATTAAATTATTACTTAATAAATTCAATTTTAAAGAAATTTGAGTAGAAATTCTTTACATTGTACTCTTAGGTCGAATCGGGTCGGTTGGATCAATTTGGATCGATTCAGACAGTTCTAAAAAAAAATTTTTATGCCTAGATCGAATGTGGATATTAAAATCTCACTTAACTCATTCTAACTTTAGAAGAATTTGGACAGAAATTTCTTATCGGTTTAATCTTCGATTAGTTCAGTCTGATTTTGGTCAAAATTTAGTTTGGGTCCAGTTTAGATTAATAGTGCCAGTTCGGGTGAACAATGTCGGTTCGGTTCGAACCAATTTAAGTGGCATGGTTCGGTTTGGCTGGATCGTACTTAAGTGAACCAATTCAGTTTTAAAGAAAATTGAACCTTCTTTTCCTTCCTTTTCGGCTGCGTGCTTTCTGTCGACATAGAGAGAGAGAGAGAGAGAGAGAGAGAGAGAGAGAGAGAGAGAGAGAGTGTGTGTGTGTGTGTGTGTGTTTCTAAGAGAGATCGAGTGAGTGAGATGGAAACAAAGAGAGAGATCCAAAGAGCGAGAAAGGTGAGGATTCTTACTTCGAATGTGGTAGTTGATGGAGATTGAGAGAGCTTCGTCAGACCTGATAGTTCGAGGGAAGGTTTGCCTCCTCAGAGTTGCTATGCCTAGAGGCCGAGGGCGTCGAAGTTAGAGGTAAGTTCTTTTGATTTAGAGAACTCGAGAGGGAGAAGAGTTGTGGAGTGAATTTCCCATCTCCCGAACCCTCTATTTATAGAGGAGTTCCAAAACTATTTCTCCGAGAAATCCGAGTTCAGCTCGGATTTCATAGCTGAACATCTGATTTTTCTCTTCTATTTATAGTCAAGTTCTGGGCTAGGTTAATTTTTCCCAATGATCTGTTCAGCTCGGATTTGTTGAGCTAAAACAGTTCATCATCGGATTTCCAGAAAGTAATCCGACTGTTTTTTTGAAAATCGACTTTAGTTCGGATTTGCTGAATTAAAATTTTGGACTTCTTATGTTTGTAGATAGTTTTTACATGTAGAATGATATCTTTGGGATTTAGAAACCAAATCTTAAATTAGGGTTTTGATTTCTGCATCTAATTGGGGACATATAGAATTTTGAGTTGGAAATTTAATTTTTGAATTGAACAAATGTTTATTGAAAAAACTTTGTTTCTGTTTTATTTTCTAAATTGGTTTATACTTTATAGAATTTACAACATTTTTTAAATGTATGGTTTAAATTGACAAAATATAAAGTACAAGATATTGACGGCAAATACCCAATATATAATATTTAAGTTGATAATTACTCTAGAATTTATTATCACTCTATTTTTTATAGAATAATTTTATATTTATTTTTTAATTTTATACTTTATTATTATTTTTTTACATAACGATGATTAATTGATATAATTAATTTTATATTAATTAATAAGTGAAAAGTAATTAGCAAATTTAGTTGGTACAGTTAAAAAAAATAAATCTAACTTTGCATTTTTAGTGACAAGTTAATAGTTAAATATTGGATTTGTCAATAAAACGGTCGGACATTTTATGGACCCCACGTGTCCATCCAGTACAATAAACAAAATTGGAAGACCGAACTCAGCCCGCCGTCCTGAACTGGAGCTTAAGGTCAGACGTATCCGCAGTAGCTCCCAGTCAATCCAAGAGAGAGTTCCCCTCTTTGTTCAAGAGAATGCTCTCTCTTCAACTCCTTTCTCCATTGTCAAGCTATTCGGATACTCGTTTCAGCCGTACCCATTTCTCCAAACTCATCAAAAACCCTAATTTTACACTCGCCCATTTCAACTCTCCTTCCAAACTCCGTAATTTCAGCGTCGCCCACCTCTGTTCTCTATCCAAGCACTCAAGCTACAGAACCCGTACCGATAAGCTCCGTCGTAGTGCTTTCAATGAGTCCGGCGAAGAAAACAAGGGCGTTATCGACACCGGAGGTGGCGGAAGCGGCGGTGGCGATGACGAGAAGGTTGATGAGAGAAATAAGTCCGATGAGCCTCCGTGGTTTAATGTGACTCCCGATGATGCGAAAACGGTCTTTGCAGCGATAGCAATATCTCTTGCGTTTCGTTCTTTTATAGCAGAGCCTCGATACATTCCTTCCTTGTCGATGTATCCTACATTTGATGTTGGCGACAGAATCGTAGCAGAAAAGGTATTTCTTTGTTTTTCTGTTGATTATGGGATGGACTCTTTTGTATGTTTTTTGTAAATGGGCTTCTGATTTATTTCCTCTAATGGTGATGAGACCTGGAATCTGGATCGCAGCATTGATACTTGAGCTGATGATTATTTTTCTATCTAGCCAGTCTTTACTGTTTTATGTTATGCATAGATTTTGTAGCTAATCCTTGATTCTCGTTATATCCAATAATGGCTCTCATGGAAGTTTCTGCTTTGGTACAAGTTGTTATGCACACATCAGCCAAAACTCATTCCACTTATAAAGCCCCTATGCAATGGTTCAACTTAGAAATAAGAACATTTCAACAATGTCAATGACCCATTACTGGCTTAATTTGGTTTCAAATTCCTACATAGAAGTAGACAAGGTTTCCTCAATCGCCACGATTTTAGTATTGTGTTTTTCAGAGGATGATTTTTTTATTGTCGTCGTATTTTAGACATTGATATTGAGTATGCATTTTGACTTTGCAGGTTTCTTATTATTTTAGAAGTCCATGTGCTAATGATATCGTAATATTTAAAAGCCCACCAGTTCTTCAAGAAGTAGGATATACAGATGAAGACGTCTTCATTAAGCGAGTTATTGCCAGAGAAGGAGACACAGTGGAGGTGAGAGGAATAGGCTTTCCAGTTCTACCTTTTTTCCGAAATTAACATCTCTCATTGATTTTCTTGCATTTTAAGCGAGTTCTTTGGACCTTTTTTCCGAAATGAACATCTCTCATTGATGTACTACAAAAGTCCAAAGAAAATCAATTTTTTCCACAAAAAAGGCTTGATTCAGGATATGATTTTACTCACTATATCCACGTTGGAAGCTATATGATTCACTAATCTCCATGTGAATGGATCGATGTAGGTTCGTAAAGGGAAACTTATAGTAAACGGGGTCGAAAGAAACGAATCATTTATTCTTGAACCACCGGCTTATGACATGACTCCAGTCGTAAGTACCTCTTTCGAATCTTCTGGTTTGCTTTGGAGATCATTCTGAATCTTTTCATTTTGACTTGTGACGGATTTTAATCACATGATGCAGAGGGTGCCCGAAAAGTCGGTGTTTGTAATGGGAGACAATCGAAATAACAGCTACGACTCTCATGTATGGTAAGCTGATACCTCCAAGAAATTTTTCTGCTTCGGCTTTTAGGTCGATTTGATTACCATGGGTTTGTAGTCTGAAGAGATACTTTTGATGAAGGTGGGTTTTGTTTCATTTGCAGGGGTCCATTACCAGCCAAAAACATAATAGGGAGATCAATATTTAGATATTGGCCTCCAAATAGAATTGGGGGGACAGTTCTTCCAGAGGCTAGCTGTGCCATCCAGAATGAAGAGAGTAGTCCTGCTGTACCATAACTCTGCTGCATTTTACAACTTTAATGGGTTTTTCATCCCCGTCTAGTGCCTAAAGCCTGTCACTCAGATCATGTACTTTAATTGAAATGTCATCATATTTTCATTGAGAATGCATTTTTGCCCCATTTCTTCTATCGAGTACAAATAGTTGATTTATAGGAGAGATTGCCATTGAAGGAAGAAGTGAAAAATTTGATCATTGATGGAGTTATTGAATACATAAACAGAGTTTCAACTTTTAATGACATAAATTACAGCACAATATTTGATGAGTATGAGTTCTTCTGCATTAATACTCGTTTAGCCTGATTGGGTCATCTTTTGGTGTACATAACACAAGTGTTTTCTGCTCTTCCTGTCATAGTTGGACGCAGCCATTTTTGCTTGCCCAACAACTTTGTTCTGGATTGTACCCACAGCTCTTGTAATGCGGCATTAATTGAATTTTTTCCACAACTACCTGATCAAACTGAGTTCAAATTTTGATTACAGCTTCATCGTCATCTCCTGATACTCGGATCATGTGATCGTAACTTTTCTGTTGATACACTTGGTTGCTGAAGACACGGCCATGGACGTCCAAGTTCGCGAAAACAATGTGAGAAGTCACAAATAAAGCACGTATTATTTGTTTCAGATACTTAAAAACCATGATTTTTAAAAATATTTTCTTTTCATTTACAGAAAGGGTAACTTGATATCAGACGGAAGATGGATCAATTGATAAAAGATTTTGAAATTGATGAAAATGGGTCATCCGATGAGAGCGAAAGACGTTCAATAACATATAATCAGAGATTTATCACCTGAACTATGCATTAAATCATTACAGACCCAACAACGAAAAAAAATCATTGAAATCGTTGATGAACAAGGAAAAAAAGAAATCCGAAAAAGATCAAGCCACTGAAATGATTGACTCAGAAGGCAGTAGAGGTAAGATGTAATCAAAAATCTTCATACAGTTCGAATACCGTATCAATCATCATAGGCAAATGCGCATTACTACGTAAAAATAAAAAATAAAAAAGTTGAAAAAACATAGCAATAAAATAAAGATCGGATAGCCTCATAGAGAAGATTAGTATTGATCAACAAAGGTTAATTCAGACATATGCTTGTCATTAATGTCATTCAATATCATCGGCCGACTTCAACATAAAACAAAAAGTGAATCAAGTAGGAATCGAAAAGAGAAGAATCGAGTAAAGGGACTCAGAATATGGGTGGTGATATATCAGGATGGTCGTCAAGGCCATAAACACAGCCAATTACGCCGAACGAGACCTTAAAACAGATAGTCGTCACTGTCCCCTAAAATCTCAAACAAAGATTAACATTGCAGATAAAGAGAGCGATCCAGAACCCTGCTGAAGAAGATGCGCTGATGAGAAAACCCTAGAAGGGAGGCATTGCGTATCAAGAGGGTCAGTGAAATTTATAGAAGAAAAATTAGGGTTTTTATGCTCCCAGTCCAAGTTGAAGTAGTTCAAGCTGCCACTAGGGTTTTTATGCCGCGTTTCAATTAAAACGACTACGTTTCAGTTTAAATTTAGTATAAATATTCTTTTTTTTATTCAATTTAAATATTTTGAGTAATTAATATATGTGTATATGTCTTCACTAATTAACAAAATATCTCTTAAAATACGTAGTTATTAATAAATTAACCGTTAAACTATTTTTTTTTTTAGCAAACTTGTGCTTAAAATATGATTTGTTAATAGGTTTACCTCTAACGGACTCCCTTCCTAGACGAGCAAACTCCTTAGTCTCTATTTTATAAGTTAAAAAAAAAAATATTTATGCAGTGATTATCTCATAAAATATATAAAATAATATTAAATTTATATAAATTTTTTTTTTTTTGTTATAATCTGAAAAATTTGTAATTTTTTTAACACATTTAAGATTTTTTACAAAAAAATTAATTAAAATTATGTATATCATTTAAAAATTATGAAACTTTTACCATATACTTTTCTCGTATCCCAATTAAATGTCAAATGGCTAGCAAAAAAAATTAATGATGTATTTATTTATAGTAAAGTGAGGCCTATTATTCAAAATTTTATGAAAGTGTAGGATAAATGCATGCTAATCTTTTGGCATTTGTAATTTAGAATACAAAGAGACTTTATCGTGAAAATTTTATAATTTTTGCATGAGAAATTTTAATAAATTATTTCGTAAAAAAGATATAAAAATTTTAATAAATTGTAAAAATATTTAAAAAAATCATAAAAATTTGTATAGTATTTTTTCATGAATATATAATAAAATTTTTAAATAAATTTAATATTATTTGATATATTTTACTGAGACAACAACCTTGGATTTTTTTAGTTTTATCTAAAAGGTGGAAAGGGTTAGCCCGAACTGTTATATTGTTAATTATTCTATTTCATAATTACTTTGAATTCTATTATTGGTTTTTAAATTCGGGTTTCAAAAACTGACGGAAGTTGGAGAGACGTCTGAGAATGGGAGGAGTCACTGTAGAAGAGCTATCAGCTAACGGGCGGTGAATACGTGTAAACGGAGGAGGCAGAAGAATACAAAAGGAGAGGCTAAGTAAGACTTACGTGACAACCCAATCTTCTTCTTCGATCAGTGACTCGTCCTCTGACCGACGTCGAGAATGGAGGGATTGACCTTCTCTTTCACCCCAGATTTATAAGTCGAACGAAAGAACACTTTTCATGGGCAGGGCAGGAAGGAGAAACGAGAGAAAATGCTGGAAGGAAAGGCTGTTCTGAAGCAAACAGATATGGGCGAGAAGATGCAGATTCACGCCATGGCCTGTGCTTCTCAGGCTCTCGATCTCTGCGACGTTTCCGATCGAGTTTCCGTCGCCGGTCATATAAAAAAGGTTCGATTTTTTCTCAGCAAAAAGGGTTTTCACAAGCAATTTCACCTGAAAAATCTTGGGTTTTCTTCAGGAATTTGATCGGACGTATGGGAATGGATGGCAGTGTGTGGTGGGTTCAAGCTTTGGCGCTTTCTTCACTCATTCCCATGGCTCGTTTATCTACTTTTCAATGGAAACTCTGAATTTTCTCATCTACAAGGCGGCGGCCTCCTGAAATAATCATGATCTGATCTTATGTAAGCCTGTATTTCAGCAGTTCATGAAATAATTACATACCAAAATGCTGCAGATGATCGATCATATAAATGTAAAATAAGGTTACAAATCAGATTTATGGACAGAGAAACTGAAAACGTCAGTAAAAAATTAGGCTCGAATTCTCTAAAACCTGTTTGCTGGAGCAAATTAGGCAAAAATGTCTTCGATCAGCTCGCTGAAAACAAGCTTTTCTATGTAATTCACAGCTTTCTCAGCATCTTCCATTGAATATGAATTCCTCCAACCCAAATCCCACAATCCGGTTACATTTTCTCTGCCCTCGACATCTCTCTTCAACAATGCACAAAACGCTTCTTCGGAAATATTCTCGCTGTCAATTTTTCTCATACTTCCCAATTCTTGGATGCCATTACAGATTTCTTCTAACAAGTTCTCCAGAGCAGCCTCTACTCTTGAATTTTCCCTCAATGAACGTAACGAATGCTGGAATGCTGCTTCTGACTCTCGAAGACTTTTGTATTGGACGAGTTCAAGTGCGCAATCGAAGAAAAGTCTCGTCCCGGGTAATTGAAAGTCACTTCTTTCGGATGATCGCATGATTGTTTCATCGTTTATGCTGATATCTAAAAGGTTCTGTGCCTGATTTATGAATAATGGACTGTTTAAAAGCAAATTTTTCAGATTAGTTGTAGTGTTGAAGCCTTGTATCTCCCCAGACCTCTGGTTCTCATGGCAGACTTCTACAATATAGAAGAGAAAGAGTAAACATCTAGACAGGCTATCAAAGTTAATAGAAGAGTTTTCTGGGTATTACCACCAATTTCAGTCACACGACTATCTTTTTTCTCCTTGACTAAAAGTAGATCCATCATAGAAGTGCTACTACTTTGATAAGCGGGGGCAGTTTCATTCAGAAGATCGATCCTTTTACAATCTTCTTTATCACCATGCTACTCCAAAAAAGAGAAATTTTAGAATCCAAAGATAATACACAGACTATTGCATGACTCTTACTTTGACTTACTTGTGATTTTGCTCCTCTAGACTCCTTAACAGACTTCTCTTTTTGATCCTTTTTCCTATCTGTCTGATCCGAGCCATGTTTCAGATGGGTTTGACTTCTTTTCTTTCTGAGATCGGCTTCAATTGCAGGTCTTTTAGACGTAATAGATGTTTCTTTGGATTGAGCTTGAGGCCTTGACACAAGTTCTACTTTTACAGATTTCTTTACTGATGGGTTTGGGGTACTTTTGATTTCCTTTTGCATCCTCACTGATTTCTGAGCATTTGCATGTTTCCAATGGGGCTTACCATTAGCAGGTGGAGAAGTTTTCGACATGGTGGATGGCTTCTCTTCTCTGTTGATGATTTTTTTCCCTTCTTCCTGACTTGTTCTTTCAAGCGGGGTCTCTTCAACCTCCAACCTCTTTTTAGGCCCGTCTTTCTTCTTCATTTTGCCGAACATCTTCTTCACACTTACAGCAGCCTCTTCCCGAGTTATTGTCTTCTTCTGATCGTTGGAGTGGATGGATGGAGAGGGTTTCATAAGCACAATTGGAGTAGCCGTATCGATTTCCCACTGATGAGAATGGAAATATTGAGAATAGGATTGTTGAGGGTCAAATTCTTTGGCTGATTTACTCTCCAGAATCCCTTTGAAATGCATTGTTTCGAGAATTTTTTTCAGAGTTCTCTTTTCTTCATCTGCCCCATTGACGACAGACTGAAACTTCATCGTTTTTGGCCTTTCAGCAACAGAGAAAGATCTCTGCTGGTGTAAAGTATCCTCGCCCTGCAGCTTTTTCAGGCAAGTTGCTTGTAATGATGATTCCAGTGGCATTCGTTCTAAGCCCATAAGCTTGGCTATCAGGTTCGTGCCTTTTCCCATTTTCTGTGAAGATTCTGAGGAGAGAGTGGACTCCATTGAAGACTTACTGGAGCTAGTGAAAGATATTTCAGAAGGAGAATCTAAATTTCTCTCAGGCAAACAAATCTTATTGTTAAAACATGAATTTTGCTTCTCAACGGTCAGTCTAATCGCCTTTTTAAGCTCGTCCGGTCCATTTTTCTGATCTCCGACTTGATCAGACCTTGTTTTCTGAGTTTGGCTTTGAATCCTCTCCTTCTTCTGAAACTGAACAGTCGAATCATCCTGGAATTTGCCCAGGAAGATCAAAGACTTCTTCAAATGAAAAGCTCCTTTGAGCAAATCCTCTGCAATGTCCTTCGACTTCCTGACGGAGCTCATCCTTTCAGACCACGAATCAATCATCTGGTTCAGGTTTTCAGGTTCTCTTGAAATCTCCCGAAGCTGAAAGGAGGACCCGCCATTAAAATCTTCTCTGGTTTCTCTGCAAACAGTACTTCTGTTTCTTCTGATTTCGATTACCTGGTCCATTTTCTTATCACAATTCTTGGATTTTCTCATTGTCCTGCAATCCAGAACGTCTCTCGGATCGTGGCATGTGACAAATGATCTGTAAACCGCTGATCTTAGACGGTCTTGAGGCATATTCTACCATTGACAAGGTCAGACGAGCTGCTTAGAGCTTAAAATCATGGCCCACCGAACCAAAATCTCTGCAATAATTTTCTAATCATACCTCGATCGTCTTAGATTTTCTCTCGCAGATAAAAACAAGATCTCGGTCGGCTCTGCCAATAAAAAACAAAAGCTAATGATCCACTGAATAAAAACAAGAGAGAAATTCAAATACAGGAAGTGATTAACAGGTCTCCAAATGTGTTGTTTTCGTCCACTTATGAGATCAACCTCCCAGGGTAATTTGCAAACTCAAATAAAAATCTAAATATTACAGACCCAAATTTCTACCGCCATTGAAATTAGTGTGTCGGATAAAACTCAAGAGTCCCTCCTCCAAAACTGAACTACAGAGAAAACCTAGAAATGAAAATGCGCGAAAAACGTCGAAAATCATCGGTCAAGATTGGCAATCTCTCTCTCATGAAAAACCGAGCAACAGAGAAATCACGTGAAAAAGAAAATCCACAATCACCGCTCGACATTAGAACACAATCCGAACGGCATTCTCACCTGCAACAGTGCCCGAGCTACAGAGCGTTAGATCCAGAAAAGAGGAACAGTAGAGCAGGGAGTCGGTGAATTGACTTTGGCCGAGTGTACCAAAATCCAATGGGAAATTTCAAAGAAAAACAATATAGACTACGAATTGATGACGCTATTGTTTGCTTAATTTAATGGTGTCTCGCAGGACATCAAAATCTTGGAAAAGATAATGGCCGCCATTAATGGAAGTTGACGTGCGTGATAAGCAGCAGCAGCAGTGTTACGTGAACTGTGAAGACGGAAGGTACGATCACAAAAATTATAACTATCTAATTAATTTTCTACCAATTACGACTAATTTTCAAAAAACAGAAGGTAAAAATCCAAAACTGCCATTTATATAGGCTAATAAGCAATAACAAAGCACTCACGGGTTCTCGCATCACGAATTTTGAAAAATAGACTTATGCATTAAAAGGGTGTAAGCTATACTCAAACTCTCGCATCACGAAAATTGAAAATAGACTTTTGCACAGGTAGGAAGCCGGACCCGAAACGAGACTGAAGCCAAACTAATCCGGCTTATGAGCTTTGGTTTTTTTATTTTTTATTTTATTATCATGCTTGTTTTTCTCTTACTCTTTACATGTATTGCTGATTGTAGAAACCCTACATGTGCCGCTCAACTCCAATATTAAAGCATCCTTCAATACATAATTTACAACAAGTACATCTATCTAATAAATGTCCGAGTATGTCATGCCACTCTCATCAAATACTATTGGTAAAGAATCTTAAAAGTTGTTACAATCTGCCAATTAAAAGATAATAAGAGTTCAAACATAATGACCTAATCAATATCAGTAAATATGTATAAATTCATATTAATCGAAAAATTGTAAAATATATAATTTATAAATAAAATTTTTTTTTACTATCTAGTACAACGTGATACGAGCTAACTCTAATAATAAAATTATGTGATTTTCAGCTCAAAACAAGTAATTTTATACTATAAGAAATAAAATAGTTACAAAATCACATTAGAAAAATGCACTAATAAAATGATCAGAACCTCAAAGATAACGTCATCGAGGTATCAAAATCAGTATCCAGTCATAACGTGGTTTGGATATCAAGAATTTTCATTGAATTCATAAAAGGTTCCACTGATTTTAGACGACGTATTAATAAAAGATTCCAAAGTTCAATCAAAACACCGACCTCGACAAGCTTGAAATTTCCACCCTGATATATTATACGTTACGGTTGTCATCTGATATAAAAATACATAAAAGTGATTTAATAAAGTTTAAGCCATGATATTTTAGAGTACATGGATACACATATATGTATGTGTGTGTATACACACACATACATATGTAATAAAAATAATTTAATGACGTTGGATATTTGTGTTATATGATAAAGGCAGGTAGGATGTTAACATAAGTTTGATTAAATTCAAATAATGTACGTTGTTATTCATATAGTACTATGTCCCCGTCACAAAAGTATAGAAATTAATTATTTAATCGAATATTAAAAGCTGGAATTTCTCTGAACCTCGTGCCTATATTTATAACTCCACCAGCAGGTGACGCCTGTCCACCCCTACGTATCCCTCTCTCTCTCTCTCTCTCTCTCTCTCTCTCTCCACCGCGTTTCTTGAAGCTTCTCATCATTCCGAGGCAGTTTCACTGATAGCTCCGGAGCTACGCCTTCTTCCTTCTCCTTCAATCTGCCCCTCGTTGTTGCATGATCGAAACACGTCCGGAAGGTTCAGCGCTTTCTATGATTTTTTTAAATCTATCTGATCATCGCTAATGCGAAATTCTCTTTAATCGATGTTAATTTCACTTCTTGCAATGATCTTTTTATCGAATGCCATTAGATGCAGATGCTTTGTTTTGTGTTCTTTTCCTCACTGCTTTAGATGGCCATATGTTTCAATTATTTTGGAAAATCAAAAAAGCGTCAAATCGAAGGTATTTAGTTCAGTGTCCAAATTCTACGTTACTTTACTATATTTTTCTTGCTTTTATCATTTGATGGCTAAATTTTCTGTAGTATTTGTTATTTATGGTTCTATTTTTCCACCATTGAATGTCAGTGGAAATAAAATGCAATTAAGATTCCACGGTCCTAGTTGCTGCAAATAGACCAGCTATGGGAATAGAAACGGATAATAATTCTGGGATCTTTCTGTTGATTTGAGTCGGTTAAAATTCTCTGTTACATCTAAGTGCTTTTTTTTGGAGGTAGATCTTTCATGTGTCAGCTTTAATTTTGATGGTTCATCTTAGTTTCTAGCCATTTTTGAGAGAGAGAGAGAGAGAGAGAGAGAGAGAGAGAGGACTTTTCTGTTGAGTGCTACAAACAGAATACCAAACTAAAATTTGAAACACCGTCTAAGCATCTTATCCACAGTGGAGTCGTTCCCATCAAATTTCAATGTGCGAATGGAAATTTTCCACCGACTGAAATGTTGTCCCTTCATTAAACTTTCCGATTAGGTACTACTCTACGTGAAGTTTGGCATGTGGGACCATAAACGTGAAGCTTTCTCAATGTACAAACGATTGTCATCTAGAGATCACACACATACAATTGACGAGGAAGAAAGCATAGGTGATTCTAAGTTTTTTTTTTATAGACAGCATGTGGATTTGATTTGTTCACGACAAAAAAAAGCCACAATTTCCATCTGAATAGAGTATCCTCCTTTTACTTAGGATGAGCTTTTGTAACTGTCTGAAAAACAATTTCATCGTACCATTCAGTTTGTAAAACTTGGGTTTTAATTATGAGGTATTGTTCAGCTCTGTCACAGAAAAGTATGGATGCCGACATTTCACGCCCTTCTTGGAAGCTGTCTTTTCCACACGTGTTAGTGGCAACTATTGTTTCTTTCCTTTTTGGATACCATCTTGGGTTAGTTCTCTGACTTGCTTGACATCTCTCATTTTTGTAGAACTCAAAATTTGAAAAAGAAATTTGATTTTGTTGTGGTACTTATTCAATGCAGGGTAGTAAATGAACCTCTTGAAAGCATATCTACGGATCTTGGTTTTGGCGGGAATACATTGGAAGAAGGTTTTAATAGGAATATTGGATATTCTGTTGATCAAATCTTTACTATAAATTCTTACAATCAAACATCCTGATTGGTTTATTATGCATTATCAACTGTAGGTTTGGTCGTCAGCACATGCTTGGTTGGTGCTCTTATTGGTTCTTTAGTTAGTGGTTGGATTGCTGATGGAGTAGGGCGCCGTAGGGCATTTCAGCTGTGTGCATTTCCTATGATTATTGGTGCTGCTATCAGGTGATATATCCAAATTATAGAATGACTGCACTTGACATTTTAAGCTTAATTTTTCTGTGTCACAGGTTCGATTGGGAATACAGCTTTTCTAATCGTCTGTTTTTTACTCACTTGATCAATAATCATCGACGTAACTTTTTTATGTATACATCACATTGTATTTCTAGTCTAAGGCTTTTTTACATGTTAAGTTTTGGGCATCTTATACTTTGCTTTTGGACAAGCTTAATGGAACTGTGATAGGTCAATATTCCATCAGCCGAATAAACTCCGAAGTTTTAAAGTGACCTTAACTTTTGTTGGAAAGCTACATTTTATTTTCCTGGAAGTATCTTGTTTACACATGTTTCCTTCTTATTAGTGGCCAGCCAATGCTTTCCCTTCTTGCTGCGGCAGCTTTTAATTCTGAAATCTAATACTAAAACCTTTTTTCAGTGCAACAGCCAAAACACTGTTTGGCATGCTTCTGGGAAGGTTATTTGTTGGAACTGGAATGGGACTGGGTCCTCCTGTTGCGGCTCTCTATGTAACAGAGGTACACATATATCTCAATACATTCATTCCATTGACTAAAGAAAAATTCGTTTTCAGAATGAAATATTTTTCCAAATGCTATATAAATAGGTTTCTCCCACTTTTGTGAGGGGTACTTATGGAAGCTTTATACAAATTGCGACGTGTTTTGGACTGATGGCAGCTCTCTTGATTGGGCTTCCTGTTAAAGAAGTTATTGGCTGGTATGAAAACTATTATATATTTGGGAAGATCTCTAGGTTTAGACTCCAAAAATTTCTCCATGTTTGCAGGTGGCGTGTTTGCTTCTGGGTTTCTACAATTCCAGCTGCATTGCTTGCTTTTGCCATGGTGTTTTGTGCAGAGAGTCCATATTGGTTATATAAGGTCTGCTAATAATGCATCCGTTGATTGTGTGGTAACAATTAGATATGACACTATATTTGTTTGTTTCGGAAGGTGAGCAGTAGAGAACTTACTAGGGACTCTTTGTGATTGTTATAATTAAGATTTTTCATTGAAGGGACATTATTTATTTGAGTTGTTCAGTTTACCAGTAGAAATAAGGGAAAGAACTGAAATGTTTTGGGATAGAAACTCTTCTTGTTATGGCTAGAATGATTTTTTTTTACTCAGTATGGCATTATGTCATCATATTATCATTATCACTTGTGGTTAAGGCAAACAGTTCCAACAGTATCTTCTTGTGAATTGGTATAGCAAGGAAGGACGGAAGACGCCGAATCTGAATTTGAGAAGCTTCTTGGAGGATCACATGTGAAGTTGGCTATGGCAGAATTATCTAAGTCAGACAGGGGGGATGACATGGAATGTGTAAAAATATCAGAATTATTATTTGGACGCCATTTTCAAGGTAACATGACACGTCTCTGTTTTGGGTCTTGTCCTTCATAGTTCCTAATGCAATTATTATCATCCCCTTCTCTTTTCTCTATTGCCCTTTTTAAAGCTGTCCAATTATGCTTTGTTATTCACATATTCCTTTTGCAGTTGTTTTTATTGGGTCAACCCTTTTTGCTTTACAACAGCTATCCGGCATAAATGCAATATTTTATTTCTCTTCTACTCTTTTCAAGAGCGTGGGAGTACCTTCAAACCTTGCAAATATCTTTGTAGGAGTTTCGAATTTAATTGGTACGCTTTGTTTACTTTGTGGTTTAATGTGATATCATCGGTTACCATTACATGACTTCTAATGCCTTTATATTTTTCAGGATCCCTTATTGCAACGGCTTTGATGGATCAACTGGGAAGAAAGGTTCTTCTGCTGTGGAGCTTCTTTGGAATGGTATATCATTATGGGGTTACAAGTAATAACTGCCCTGATACATTGACAAGGAATTTTATCATTCTCACTTCGGTTAATTAAAGTAGTTGGCAAGACAAGATAACTAAACATCTGAAATTTTGAAACATAAGCAAAAAATTTGAATGGGAGAAGAAATATACCTGTCTTCGCAAACAAAATACCTTATCTGATTTGGAAATTCCATTCTAATTTTCCTTTGTTCTTCAATGAATATGGGAAAATATTCAAACCTCGTGTGTTTTCTTCCAGGCAATATCGATGGCCTTTCAAGTAGTCGTTGCAAATTTTTATAAATCAGACTCTGAATCGTTGTACCTGTTCATTGGCGGCACCCTAATGTAAGCACTTTTTTCTGTAGACAAACTTGCTCATATCTCTTTCTTGAAGATATCTTTTTCATTGCATCAAATGTAATATCCAGTAATGAGATTTGGGTGGCTAAAACTTACTTTCGAATTAATAGAAGCTGAGGTTACCTAAGCGCTTGTTAGAAATGTTTTCCCATGTGTCATTCTGGTTCAAGTCTACCTCAGTTTATTGTCAGCTAACTTTGGAGAAGATTGCTGCAAATAAACTCAAATCGAATATTAAATTTAATCTGCACAGCATTATAACACCAAGATAACGAATAAATTACGAATGGAATGAATAGGTTGGTAATGGAAGTACATTGTAGCTTTAGCGATATGCTACATCAGGATTGGCCTCTGATTGTATGTAACTAACTCTATGCAGGTTTGTTTTTTCTTTTGCCCTTGGAGCTGGTCCAGTTCCAGGTCTCCTTCTACCGGAAATCTTCCCCAGCCGCATTCGGGCCAAAGCTATGGCAGTTTGTATGTCCGTACATTGGGTAATGTCCTTCTTTTCCCCTTATGTGTCTTCTTCTATCTATCAGAGTGGAAAATAATTTAAAAAAATGGCTATGTTTTATTCATTACCCTTATATTTATGGGGTAAATGATGCTTTTCAGGTGATAAATTTCTTTGTTGGATTGTTGTTCCTGCATTTACTAGAGCACCTCGGATTAAGACTTCTCTACTCTTTCTTTGCTATTGTTTGCCTGGTTGCGATGACTTTCGTGAAGAGAAATGTGATTGAAACCAAAGGAAAATCTCTCCAAGAAATTGAGATTGCTCTTCTCCCACAAGAATGAAGCATGGTTTTTGCATAAGCTACTTTCTTTCCCAGGACTACTCACGCCGGCATCAGGAAAGAGAAGAGCCTCCTATAGGTGCTGGGAGGCTTTGCTGACAAACGAGGTGCCTACATTTGGTATGCTTACCCCGCTTACTCACCCCTACCCCTACGAAGTTTATATCTTTATTTGACATGGCATATACAAATTCTATGAACCCATTTGAAGGGCCTTTAGGCTATGTTTGGAATCAGAAAAGTACCAAGAAATCATTTCTAATGAAGATAATTGCTTATTTTAAATTTAGCATTTCATCAGATCAATATTATTTTGGATTCGATCATTAGGGTTTGAAATTTCAGACAAACAATAATGTCATCTTGAAGGGAGCTGCATGGAAAACCCAGTACTGGTAGTGGTGGTGTGTAGAAGTAGAACTAGAAGCGTCTGTGTCTTGTGTAGCAAAAATGGGAGCTTGAATGCCACCACTTGTAAATAATCCCAGAACATAACAGGTATGGGAACAGTACTAAAGAAACAACATCTCTTTGCATTAGAACATGAAACAAGATCTATCTCTTACCCCACAAGATTATCTCACGATCAATCATCTGACTCTTTCTCAGTTACTTTTTATCATTGAAAAATTCTATAAAAATATTTATTGTAATAACTGAAAAAGAATTTCAGAAATTAATACAATTATTGCTACGTTAAGAATTATTCTATGTTATAATTTTAATATTGTGTTATTTGAAACTAACAAATTAATAAACTATTTAATTAAGAAACTAATAAAATATTAACTGCATGGCAACGATTGAATTGCTTGATAATCATATTCCAAGACTTGCGGGTTGAGGAATTCATAATAATGTACAGCATATCAAACTATCTCAATTCCAATACATTTAATCCACTACGACACAGGAACAACCGTCGTTCACCCGAATCCCGACATCCCGAGTCAAAAGCTGATGATTCTACGCTGCCTTAAACAGAGCAGCCTCCACAAATGATGCTCCTTCTGATCAGTAAATCAACATAAACTTTTGTCATTTTATAGAAAACATAAAACCACAATCCGCAAGCAGTGAAATTGGGGAAAATAAAATAAAATCTTAGTGCTCGTGTGTTACACAATTTGTCCGAGTTTTCAGAGAAAACGGATAAAGCCATCAACTAATAAGTCACATCTATTCAACAACACTACAAATGCAAGACTTGTTCCTCCCAAACATATATATCATAATCAAAACAACTGCGTATCCTTTTAAATTTATATTGCAGTTGAAGAAGAAAGGTAGGACTTACAGCATCGAGCAACCGGATCTACGTTGTCTTTTCTTGGTCGTCGTCTCCTTTCTCCTTGGAGGTTGAAGAACAACCTTAATAGCAATGTCAAAAACAGCTTTGACGTTCTATAAAAAGGGGCAAAAATCATTAAAATTTTCTAAAAACAATAAATAAAGTTCAAAATAAAACCATATTTGCTCTACAAAATCATTTACCTGCTGAGTTTTGGAGCTGCACTCAATGTAGGCTGCAGCACCAATCAGTTTCCTCAGCTCCTCTCCCTGTTCAAAAACTCCATATTTACCCACTTTCATGGATTTGGTTCAAATTATGACATATCACTCAAAAATACGGACTATTACTTGAGCATATGTGACGAGATTGGATTCCATATTATCTGAAAGATAGCCTCTGCCGTCACGGAGATCTATCGAACACGTAAATGAACATCTTACACTAAATAACATGAAAATGTTTCACAGAAATGAAAATTTGTCTGGTTTTTACCAACCTAATTTGGTTCCAACCAAAACAATTGGAACATTTGGGGCAAATCTTCGGAGTTCTGGAATCCACTGGGAAATAACAACCAAGTTCATAGATGTCATCAAGGATATGTTTTACATATGTCCAAACAGTAAGTGAACCCTAATTTATACAAGCTTCACAGAAAATGACCCATTACCATGAAGGCATTTGAAGTTCAAAAATAGAAAAAAGCTTGAATTTTTCACCTTCTTAAGAACATTTTCATAGCTTGCTCTGCTAATTAGAGAGAAAGCCAGAACAAATACATCAGCACCTCTGTAGCTCAGTGGCCTCAGCCTGCTATAATCCTCTTGACCTTCAAAGCAAACGGACCTTAAATTCTCAAAAAAAGGAACTCTTAAAGTACTAATAAACCATGAAAAATGCTAAATAACCTCATTACCAGCAGTGTCCCATAACCCCAAATTTACGATGGTGCCATCTACTGCGACATTAGCACTAAAATTGTCGAAAACAGTTGGAATATAATCCTGTACAAAAAGCACAAATACCCTTTGGAAATGAGCTTTTACAGGCCTCAAATGAGGCGTATTCTTAACGTCTCAAACAAATACAAATAAAAGGAATCGGAAAAATGCCAAAATTTGGAGGGTTTTGCCAAACGCCCAAAAAATGGAACGAGAATGCTGAACAAGAATGGATTTCGACAGATGGGTTTTGAAAATCTTACAGTGGGGAACTTGTTGCTTGTGTAACAAATAAGCATACAAGTTTTTCCGACAGCTCCGTCTCCGACAGTAACACATTTAATGAACTTTGAAGCACTCATCGAAGCAGCAAAAATGAAGAGTATTTTCTATCACCAAAGCTCGAGACGAAAGTGGGCTCAACGAGAAAGCTGTATAAATGGGGGAAAGATTAAAACTTCATCTTCAAGATAAAACAGAGAGAGAGAGAGAGAGAGAGAGAGAGAGATTCAGTGTCTTTAGTCAAAAGACTGAGAGTTTACCATTTGAGTTGATGAAAAAAATTTTCGAAATGAACAAATTGGCCCCTCTCAAACGGCACCTAAACGATGGTGAATTTCTTTTTTTTTTTTTCTGGTTTCCAAAAATGGATTCAAATTTAATTCACTTTACTACAAAGCCTACAAAAAGGAAGATCCAGTCAGATCCATTTATGACTCAGCTCAATATGACTAATCACTGCAACTCTTTTCAAAGGTATGTTCCAGATCTGCATTAATGGAGTCGGCAGGTTACAGGTATAAACCAGTAGACTCATTTACTCCTTCCTTCATTTTATTGGTGTGGCTGAAGAAGTTGATCTTATAATTCATATGACTCAAACTAACCTCTAAACAGTCGTCTCTAACTCAAACCAATTATACATTTTAAGCTCCCCACGAGAAAACAAGTCGTTGACAATCTATTGGACCCCGATAAAACTGCTTCTAAAAGCTTAATCTGCTTTAAACTAAGAGAAACTTAGGGAATCCAATTTTTATAAATACAATTTTGCTGAATTAACAAGCCCATGACGGAAGGTGCAATCTTTTCAGTCCAGAATGTTTTACTGTTCTCTACTTCATCGTAGAACCGTATGTAGTTGGCAGCTTCTAAGCAATTCAATCCCTTTTTTTGGGACTGGTCGGAACAAAGAGAACCAACAACAAAAAGAGAACAAAAACAATGCAAAGACTAGTATATCAATGGCTGGGATATTCATTACAAGAACAAGAAGTTCACTGGGTGTAGAATATAAAAACAATACTAAAATATAGTTTATCCCTTATAATTTGGAGTCTATTTAATCCTTGCAATATTTATTTTTTTGTTAAAATCTTTAAAAAAAATGTTGAATTGGACTAGAGTCAGTAAATAGTGGAACAAGTCTTTGATGCGTGTTTATTCCTAAGTGGCGGGTTGGCTCCGACAAATTTAAGAGAAAGCTCTTCTTTTAATCTTGCAGAACCAACGTGGTAACTTCTAGGAAGACACATTGAACGGCAGAATCAAGAACACTAAACCCGGAAGACAAAGACAAACGCACAGCTAGCAAGCCGACAGGCCTCTGTGGGTGGGAACTAGAAACATCATGCCTGATGTTTGGTCTAAATCCGGTGTTTTGGTTGGAGATGGTTTTGTGTGAGCTGGCCCGACCATCGTACGGATTGGGTTCTTACTAGAGAGAGAAATGACAGTATAATTGAGACGGGTGAGCGAAACAGCATAACACTCAGGTAGCACAAGATGATAAACTAAGACGTGCAATAATACATTATAATTTATTCTCACAATCTTCCAAGCAAAGCACCAAAGATAAGGTCTCTAAACACATACTACACGTCATATAAACCTCACAAAGATGGCTCAGAGAGCTTTGAGGGTTTCCTCAGCACTGGATACTGTAAATTCTCCACCAGATTCAACATTTGCAACCTTCACCTTCAGATCTTCGACTACGAGAGCAAACCTCCTTGATCGAATGCCAAGCCCTTTCTCAGATAGATCGAGCTCAAGGCCGAGAGCATGAGTGAAACTTGCCGACCCGTCAGCCAAGAACTTGACGTCCTTGTTTTCTGGGTAAGATTTGGCCCATGACTTCATCACATACGGATCATTAACTGCACATGACAAACGCTGTTGATACTTTCTCCCTTTATTAAGCGATGGGTAATGAGTCCCAATGAATACATGTAAAAATTGTAGGGAAGAAAAATGTTCACCAAAAACTCTCTTGCAGTAAGCAGTGAACAATCAGAAAGTAGGCTGTGCAAGTTAAACAAGCTTTCAAATTGCAAGAGATAAATAACATATAAAACATGTTTCAGCAAGGTGCAAAAAGTTTGAAACATGAACATGAAATGAAATCCTTCAGTCCAAAAGTGTAAGCATAATGGTTTGAAAAATTATAAAAGATTACAGAGCATAAAACGGAAATTGAAAATAGGTAAACCGAAAAGTCCGACTAACTCAAGTGTCATAAAAGATTAAGAGCACAAAAACTTTAATGGGTGAAGAAGATCATTCAGCAAGAACATGTTGCACGATATTCATTCTCATATCCAAGTGAATATTTGTTAAATCTTCTATGACTGAGGTATTAGCATACTATCCAAAATCAAAAGGCTCAGAGATAAATATTGTGTACTAGTATACGACAATTAAAAGTTATTATCAATTGTCAAGCATCAACCTAAAGTCAGCAATAAGTTTCCATATCAACAATCAGCCAAACGAGCAAATGTACTATTTTTAAAATAAAAACGATTCTGCAGCTGAAATTTTCAAGGCATAGTTACATTGTGGCAGGTAATAAGTTCATTTAACAGAAAGTGCAAAAATAAACATAAAAATAGACAGAGCCATAATCGGATAGAGCAGTCCAATCTAGTCATCTAGACCAGAGATTTCCAATCATGAGAAAGATCAAAATATTTCCAAATCGAAGTAACCAAGCAAAGAATTTTATCACAGAAGATTCGATCTGTTTTTCTTCGATAACACCCCAGGGCTTTGAAATTTAACATCAGCAAGAAATTTACAATCAGAAAGCAAATAAAAAATGTTTTGAACGCGTAATATAGAACTTCCAGAAAGACGCACCGCTGATTAAGAGAATTTCATCGACTCCCTTTGACTTGAACTCTTCTGCTCTCTGAATAAATCCAGGTACGTGCTTCAAGCTGCGAAAAAACAAACAAACCAAACCTCAACACACCTCCTCGATTATACTACAACAAAATCGAAAACAAAACTACATTCAACACAACAAACTCATTTCATTTCTGCTTTTTTCTTCCTCCTCTCCCGCACTTCGTCAGAAAGAAAACAGAAAAAGAAGAACATTAGAGCTTACCTGCAGGTGGGAGTGAAAGCACCGGGAACTCCAAAGAAGACGACCTTCTTACCGGCGGCGAGGGAATGAACGGAGATCTGTTGGAGGTCATCCTGCTCATCAAAGAAAGCCAAAGTACCGTCCGGAATCACATCTCCAACAGCAATGGGAGCCATAATAGTGGATCTGGCAATAATCGTAGCTGATGAACGACGGCCAAGGTATATGCTATTCCGACTTCGTTTGCGTTATAATCCAAGCGTCTGGCATACTCGTATTTTTATAGATTCATTTTCGCGGTGCGGATTTCAGCGGTTTATTTAAATGAATTTAATAAAGGAGGAGTCAAGCGTTTTGAAGTCCGGCCGACAATTTGACAAGCCGCGGTGAGTTCTACAATTATGAACCCGACCGTACCCAATCAAATCCGAATATTAATTTTTTTATTAATTAGTATTTATTTTCAAAATAATTCTTACTTAATTTATCAATTTTCTCGTAATTTTAATTTTATTTTTAAGTTATTTTTTTTGTCATTAGCTTAGCAGATGAAATAAGGAGTATTATTTGTCAATATAAATAAATAACACAAACTATAAAATAAAATATAATTATTTTTATTCAGTTGTGTCGGCAGGAGACACAGCGGGAGCCTTGGGAGGAAACCACTGGTCGTCGAGCGCCAAGTTGGGAGGTGGTTGTGTTAGAACGGTCAAACATTGTCAGCAAGTCAACGCTGACGAGAGAACACTTGCAGGTTGACTCTATTCACTGACTTGATTTAATCGTAACACTTCCCTAAGTGGTGACATTATTATAGAAAATATTCATGTAATTCGTCACGTTGGGACAAATAAAATATAAATTCCCTGCTACGATCGGAGAAGAATTTAAGACAGAACGAGGAACGACATGATTTATAAAAAAACCGACCTGCTTATCATTTAATGTTAATTATTTTATATTGCAATGAAAATTTTCTAACTGGGAAAAATAAATTTAGTGGGAAAATCCAATAATATTATGCTAAAAATAAAATCTAACAAAGTAAATAATGTGATAATAGTCTAACCTTATAAAATAAAAACTCATCAAAATATAATAAATTTAATAAATTAAAAAAATTTTCTTCGCGTAAACAATTCTTATCAACGTTAAAATATTTAGTCAGAACAATGAATTTTTTTAATCAGAACAATAAAATCGCATTTCAAATCTATTTCTACAATTTTGTCTTTCTTTTTGTAAATTTATATAAACTTGAGTTGTAAAACTTACAGTTATATTTTGATTTTTAAATTTAATTTTTCCTCTAATCATAATTTTTTTCTTCTGTAAATACGAGTCTACTAGTTTTCTTATTTTATCTTTTTCGGAGCAGCTATCACAATTACTCAGAGCAAAATCAATTGACCGGAAGAACAAATGAAGAACGCGATGAGGGAAAACAAGAGGCGAAAAATAAACTTCATAGCCAACAACCAGCTTTTAAACTATGCATATCAACTCAAGTATGATACCAGCTCATTTAAACTTTAACTTCAAAGTTCATGTGGCAACTTGCAAGATGAAAGAGCAAATGTTTAAAGGAGAAGGATTCTAAAAGAGTTCAACTACTTTTTTTGATCGAAATTTGTCGCGAAATCAATCTCATACAACGAAATCAAGAGAAGCATTTTTATTGTATAAAAGAGGGGAGTGATTTTCAGGTCATAAAGATGCAAACGCAATCACACAAGAGGAAGCAACTTTGTTCTACAGAGACACATTTGTTTGAATGCCAGAAAGATGATCTCTAACTACTGAAACTGCACAATTTGTACTATATCTCCCTATGTACAAAGATAAAAAATAATAAGAATTGAATGAAAAAAATCAGTACTTTCCTGTCTGCCGTTTGTTTCCTAGCAAAACTGTGTTCATCCTCCGACCTTTGGGTATTCTTCTTCCTTTAGCTCAGTCCCCATGCCTACAAACAAGGCATGAAGGGAAATTACAATAACTGATGATGATTATGGTTCATGTATAAAGAGAGTTTTGAGCATAAAAGGTAATTGTACCTGAATCAAGCCATCTGAAGTTCCTACGACCAAAATGTCTTCGTCATCGTCAAGAGCCATGCTCATAACCTTGCAATTTCTCACAGTTTGTAGTATTTCTAATCTATTTTGCTTCTCTCTGCTCCAAACTTCCACACTTCCTCCCTTGCACCCTAAATAAACCAGATCTGAGCTTATAGCCATTCTCCGCACATCCGACGAGGTTGGCAAAGATCCAATAAGGATGTGATTTGATGCATCCCAAATCTAATACAGTACAGAATTCAGCACTTTTAACTAGTCCAGCAATTAAGTATTTTTTCAATAAGAAAATAGTTGCATGAATGAAAAAAATATAAGAATTAAGAACAAGGAATTCTCCATCAAAAGAAATTAACTAAAAATATAAGTTGCTTTGTCTTTCCAACTCCAAGGAACCAAAATAGAAAGTTGTTCATTCTCTCTCGCCCAGGTCATTCTGCTGATGTGTACAAACAACACTACAGTGTTTAGCTATTCCCTTAGTCTTAAAGTAATTTTAAAACTCATGGGAGCAGAACTCGAGACCATTGTCAATTCTGAGTCTCTTGACTTTCTTTCCAGATTGGTTTTCAACTCAACATTTCCATTCTACAATCGAATTGAACACCTCAATTTTGATTTGAAAATATAAATCCCAAACTCACCTAGAAAAGTCGTCAATCAAACTAAGGAAGTATCTATTTCCTCGTAAATCATAAAATTACACTCTACCAACATCGTCCAAAAGTGACGGCAATCCTTAAGTGACATCTTATCGATCAACATAATTTTTAGCTTGATTCAAGAAATGGTTTTGCACATATCTGAATCGTTTCATAATCTTGTCAGTAAGTTCTATAAGTAAAATATGTAAGCTAGCCTAGGTCCAGTTTCTAAGAGATACCTTCACGGCTGCTCCATCCAAGGAACAACTGGCTGAATATAAGAGTCCATCGTGAACTTCTAGAGCTTGAACAGGAGTTGATTTTCCCAACAGTTTTCTTGAACCATTTTGAATTGAGCATAATGTTCCTGTAGCCAAATCGATCTCCTGAATCGACAAAAAAAATTACAAATCAACTCCCAAAACAGAAAAATCAAGATAAGCTGAGTATGGGTGGCAAGACTTTACCTGAATACTATTATCATGGCATCCACAGTATAGTTTTCCTCTTTGGAGAGCCAAGCACTTGGCGTGTTTGCTTGCATTCAATAGTTTAGATTCTCCTTCCAGTGAATGAACCTAATCAGAAAATAAATAAATCATAATATTGAAATTAACCATTCAAATTTCAGACCTATCACTGTTTTATGACTCTTTATTCTATTTTAGTTATTTAACTTTATACCTTAACACCAGCCCCTTGTGGAATGAAGCACACGAGACTCTTGGCGATGACTATCTGATGAACCTGATCCTTCAAATCATGAACTTGTAACAAATTGACGATATCATCTCCAATTGACCAGACCTGTTCACAACAAATAAATTGTTACCAAAATTTCAAATAGAAAGTGGAATTGACGTGATTCAGAAGTATCAATGTGATCATACTTTCACTGTTCTATCAAGTGAGCCGCTGTATAATATCTCTGCTGATTCCGAAACAGCTAAGCTCGTGACTGCTTTGGAGTGCTCCTGGATTTCTTGTACAAGATGAAGAATGCTACCTCTACCAGTCCAGACCTTCAATGTTAAACAACAGAATAATGTCAAAATCAGAAACCACATTGTTGAAACCTCAGTTTCTGATATAATATGCTTTTACGAAAAAATAATTGATTGACCATGGGATTAGAATCAGGAAGGTTGGTAATAAACCTTGATAGTTCCATCTGAATGGCCAGAAAAAATCTTGTCTTTGTAGTAAACAAGAGAAAGCACTTCTCCATTCTCGCTACAGTCTACTTGAACTAACTCTTTATGGCTCCACAATTCCTGCATCAGAACAAGAATATGCAATCACAATAATGTACTCTAAAAAGCTGGAGAAAGTTACTTGGAACTAGACTAACTCACAGTGCTAGAGTCATGTCCATCTGAAAGAACCTTTTGTATTTCAGAAGCCAAGGGTGAAGATTTTTTAAGTTCTCTGAGACCTCTCATAATATCTTTCAAGTAGGGAGTAATGTCCTGCACCCCTTCTGCAGTTTCACATTTGCAAATATATCCGGCTAGTAAATCATAAATATTGTACAAAGCAACATTCTAAGAAAAAAAGACAAAATCAATTGATTTTGAATGATTATCAATCATCTTAATCCATTGGAAGGAGAAAAAACTACATATCAAGACCCTTATATGTTTAAAGCCAATATGGTCTTAATTATATATTTCCTAACATTATGTTCTAGTTTTGCGCATGATAACTCACCAGGGTCTCGGATAAAACTGTTTATAGCCAGCAAAGCAAGCATTTTGTCTTCAATATCCTTCGTAGATGTGAATACTGATATAAAGGGCTTAAGCAAGCAGACTCGAGCAGCCCCTTGTACTCCAGTATCAGGAAGAAATTTAAGCATATATGTGAGCCATGTAGCTGAGACAAAAGATGCTGAATAAAATGCCTCATATTTGCTCTTGAAGCCATCGACCAAAGCCTCAAACAGCAAACCAAACTCATGATTCACTAGAACAAATGCCATTTTGCTTTCCCATTCATCAGCTACCTTCTCTTCTTCCTTTTATCACATGTTGAGGACGACAAATTAATCAAATGGTTGAAAAAAATGAACCAAATTCATAGCATCATATGCTAAAAGAACTGTCATATGAAAACTCACTGCAGTTTCTTTTACTTCCCCAGGGACATTGCTGGGATTTTCTCTTCGCATCAGCTTCTTGTAACTCTTGTCAAGTCCAGCACATTTAAGAAGAAAAGCCCTAGTAATAGACTTTCCCGAGGAGCAAAATCTGCCTTGTAAAGACATAATTGTCTCAGCTGCAGCGACTTGGCCACTTAGGTGGTTCGAATTTCTGAGGCATGAAATGAGAGCATCTATTGCCTCTTCGCGGTATATGCTCATTTTTCTTGGCTCGGCCTACAAATCAATACAATAGATTGAATCACCAGTAGTAATTGAGACAGTCTATGGAGCTTACAATAGTAAACAAACTTGTGTTCATGACAAAGACATAAGTCATAGTTTTAAATTTGAAATTTACTATAGTCAATTAGGAAAAGCGAAGAAAAGAGATCCAAACCAGAAGATCTAGCTGTAAAAGCAGACCAGCCACAACTGGACTTTGATCTAGGTTGGCAGTCTGTAAATACATCAAAAGTGCGTGCATTGTACTGTAGTAACCTTCATCCTTTATGATATGGAGAATTTGCTCATTGGAAGTCCTCCTAAAAAAACCAAAAATAAAAACTGAGATGATAAATCTACACATTTTAACTACCAGAAAACTAGGATTCCAATTTTAGATCGGAAAAGGATCGAGCAAAAAGAGCATCTAACTCGGATTTGGCACACTTGCCTATTTAGCTTGACTAACTCGGAAAGAAACTGTACTATCTCATATCTTTCTTCATCACTTGCACTCATGAAACATTCCAAAACAGGACCCAGTTCTGCATTATCAGCGATAACGTTTCTGCATTTTCCATCCTTTCGGATGCATCTTAGTAATATCCCAACTGCTGAAATCTTCTCTTCTGCCCAATCTGCTTGTAGACTACCAACAATACTTTCAATTGCCCTTTCAGATATTATAGCATTGATAATTGAAGAGAGATGATTGTCCTCACAGTTTCCAAGAATCTGTCTCAACAAAATTACAGCAGCAGTTCGGGGTTTCAAATGCATCGCAAGCGAGTCTTCTTCTCTCTTCTTAATAACTTTCAACAGAGAATCCGCCATGTCCATCTCAATTAGACTCGCGGGGGAAGGTACTAAAAGATAGATCAGAACAACAGCCTCCAGTAACCCCTTTTTGAAAAGAGCCACCAAACAATCCACATCAGACTCAACCCTGGTAAGAGTTTGAATAACGGCCTTCTCTTTAGACCCCAGCTCTGAAAGGAGAAAAATAGTTGCTTTTAGCACTTGAGGATCAACAGAATTGAAAAGGATCTCTACAAATCCATTGATGACTGGAGCCTTTGAGAGCATAACTCTAATACCATCTTCTACATTCGCTTCCTGCCATACTCGTTGAATACAAAGAACTGCGGATTCTGTCTCTTCCAAAATATCTGATGCAGTAAGTCGGTTGATTGCTCTTCTTAACTCATTCATATTACCATCGATGGTGACTTGGTTTAAAACACTGTTAGGAGAAATCAATGGCTCTATGGACTTAATCTGTTGTTCAATCGTTTGAGAATTTTGGGCATTGTTTGAGATCAACATAGAGTTCTCCTCTTTCCAGCTTGCAATAAGCCGTTTGAGCACATAGTTTGTTTTTGGCAGTTGGGAACTCAGTAGCTTTTGTCTCGTTATTGGACATGTAGCGTTTCCTCTGTCAAGCCATTCTCGGATGGCTTTCCGCTCATACGTCTGACCCGTCTCAAGAGTCACTGGATCATCAAACAAATTGCTAGTTATGGGACATACAAAATCCTTCGGAGGTGTTTGTTTTCCTCTACCAGGTGGGTTATCAGAATTCGCCATTAAAGGACCTCTATAACTGAGAAAAAAGAGTACAATCCCGTATTAGAACCCACGACCGACTATCCAAGAGTAAAAAGTTGTATTCTATATCACACACCTGCTTGTTTCTGGAGTTTGGTTCAGGCTTGTCGTCTGCCTGGGGTCAAACAAAGCCATTTCTCGGAGCTTTTCCTAAAGACAAGGATACAACATTAAAAAAAGACTTAATCACCATCAGTGGAGCGTGAAGTATATTCTGTTCATGTCTGTTCTGAGTAAAAACCTCGGTTTCAGCTTCAGAATCTGAAGAAAAACACTGGGTTGGAGCTTCATAGGATAAAGAGTCATCTTCACTGTCCAAATTTGAATTTCCTTTCGTCGATGGTGCCGCCGCTCTGGACGATTGCTGGTATTCGAGGACGTTAGGAGAAACTCTTTGGGGACGAAAGGGAATGTACTTGGATTTGCTGCTGTAGATATCCGCAGACGTTTCCTCTTCAGTCCATATTGGCTGCCATTTAAAAATAGAAGGCAAAGTTGAAATTATCAGATCATAATCAGGCATCATGATTCGTTGACAGAACATCTCATTTACCAACTTTACTAATTTCCTTGAAACTAATCAAATTTAGATACTGACAAGAAGAAGACAACATTCTTTCCTTCGGAAGATCCAGGAGATGAGCCAGCATCGTGTTATTTAGTAAATAACTATAAAACTAAATACCAGAAAATGTCTGCTTCTAAATTTGATTTTTTCTTCCTTAATCAAGTTGTCAACTTGATGCTCTGGATATGATAAAATAATGATTTGATCGAAATTCTATAATAACATAATCCTTGGAACTATCAAAGAGGCTGTAAATATTTTCCACAATAGTAACCAATGCGTATTTATAAAGAATTCATTATAATTAATGATTTATTTTAATTATTAATAATTTATTATATTAATTATAAAAGTTAATATTTATTCTAAGCAAAAATTAAATAATAATAATAATAAATAAAAGTAGAATAAAATGTCTAGAGTCATTAATTTTAGTGATTTTATATTATTGATAAAACTAATATATTTAATTATTGGTAATTATAAAAATAACAATAAATATGTAGTCGATTATTTATGGGTAAAAAATGATATTTTTATTTTAATTATTAGTTTTGTATTATATCTAACTCTAATCTAATTGAATAAATAAATAAATAATAATTAGGTTTTCCTAAATAATTTATAAAAGATGAAAAATGAGGGAAAATAAAATTAGAGTGCGTTACATTATACCGTCTTGCGCTAAATCCGAGCTCCTCTGTTTTGACATTTACGGGTTCACTGCTCGCCAACTTTTCATTTTTCCCAGAGCTTTCCAGAATCACCAATGGCGGATTAATCAGCTTCGTCTCATCTTTGTTCGCGAGAACGTTTTTGAAATAGTTTGCGAAAATCCTACAGTTCTCGTTCAGAACCTCCTCATATTTGTGTTCCAGTTCCTTTAGCTCCGAGGCCTGATCACTGCTCATCTTTGACAGCGATTTCGTACTAGGGAAAACCACTGAGACTTCGAAATCTGTGGAGTTATCACTGTCGAAATTCGAAATCAGTGGCGCAGATGCGCCTATTTTTGATCTTTGTTCGTTGAAGCAGTGAAATACGGAGAGAAGGTGGACTAGAAACAGTTCTTCGAAAATAGTCGGAGCTATTTCAGACCTAGCCAACGTAGGATCAAAATAGAATATATCGAGGAGGCTTGAGGCGGCATTTTTATACTCATCGCTGAGGCCGTAAACAAGAGCTAGGAGAAAGGAAGAAAAGGAGGTATCACGACAAGAGAGGAGAAGTTTTTTAGCCAGACGAAGAGAAGATCTAACGATGGAGGGATTATCATTAGAAATAGCATTTTCGAGAGCCTCAGCTGCGAGTTTGAGCGGTTTGAGAGAAATTCCATCCGAGGGAGGAGATTTACAACGGAAAACAGAGACAAGATTTCGCCGGAGTTCGGACCGAGAAAGAACATCGGAGACGAACGCGTCTGTGTGACGTAAGACTTCAGAGGCAGTAATGGCGATCATGGCGATTGAACGGAGTTTGATGGGAGAAGATTTTAGGGTTTTGGAAACGGGGATTGGAGGGAAATGAGAGAGAGATCAAATCAAATAGTTGGCCGGAGAGTAACGGCAATATCCGTCTTCTGACCGCTGGAATTGGACGGCTAAGGAAATGACGTTGCTGATATCCTAGAGAAAGCTAGCTGGCTCGGCCGGCTAGAGTGTCGGTGCCTGCAGCGTCATGACATCGCTAAGCTTTTAAGGCGTCTTTAATTAATATTTCTGAACATGTCAATGCTACTTAATTAAACTTTAATTTTTATTTATTAAAAAGATTAGTTCTTTAATCACTTTCTAATTGAAAAACATTCAAATCTTAACCACAGCTAAACTAAATCTGCCAGTTGTATTTATTTGTGTAATAAAATTAATAAGAACCTAAACTTTGAGGCTTCCGGCACCTAATTTCTTAATAATAATATTACATGTATTTTTTTAAAAATTTTATTAACGTGTCAAATAATTATTAATTTAATTAATATAATAATTTTTTTATAATTTATTATATTAATTATATTAATAATTATTTGACATCTCATCAAGTATTTTAAAAAAATACACCTATTATTGTTCAATGTTTTAAATTATTTTTTTAGCACAGTAAACTTAAGTTTAATCCATCGGAAAAAGAATTCTACAATTAAAAAAATTGTTTCGAATTTTATTTTTTGGAATAATCCTACATGTGTTTTCTAACCATATATTTTGATGTGATAAATATTGATTGATGTAATTAGTGATTTGTTTTAATTTTTATAATTTATTATATTAATTAATTTTTATGATGTTAGAGTATATGATTAAAAAATAAACGTGACATTATTATTCTTAATTTTTTGAATATTTTTGTTTATTTTGGGTGACATTTTGATTTGTTCATTTGGCACCAATTTTGGAGATAAGCTTCCACGACAAAGCATAAAAAACAAGCGAACCAGCTGTTTATTAGAAGAAACGACGTGAGGGGGCAGCCTAAGGCAGCAGAGAGATGAATTTCAGGACCACAGTAATAGAATTTTGAGCAGCCAAAGAGGTGAAAATGGCGGCTTCATTGGAGACAGAAGAACCACCTCCGGCCAAATCAGACAGAGCTCTAATGGCGATGAAAGGTACCCTTTGTTGCAGACAAACAAGAGCTACGGCTGCAGTTTCCATGTCTACTGGCGTCGCGTTGAACTTAGAATTCAGAAATCCTCTGTACGCACTGTTGTCTAAGAACACATTAGCACTCGCCCCTCTTTTCACCCTTGCCACTACTGGATTTCTCGGCAAGCATGTTTCATTCACGCAATTCGCCAGCTTAACGTCCTGAAAGATCGATCGTTACGATCATATCGAATAACTGTTAGATATAATTTAACAATTATTGTCGATGTGTTATGGATCATACATTATAGTTTTCTTCGTATACAAGACCCATTAAAAGTGGTATCGTAAAGATTAAAATTTATAATAATATTACGTTTATTCTTTAATTTTTTATATTATAATTTTACTTTTGACGTTTTCGTCGTTAATTAATGTAGTTAATATCTTATAATAGTTGTCTATATCTTATCAATAAATGTAGATACAAAAATGTCATTATTTATTTTACGATAATTACATATTAAAATTTAATAAAAGTTATCGTCCTTATTTCATAAATAAAAAATTCATTTTATAAAAGATTTTTGTGAAGTGTATATCAAAACAGAAGATCAACGTGCCTCCTCGATTTGCCTACGTATTGCATTTATAGACTTAGGTATGTCTTTCTATTCTCTCAATAATTTTGACACAAAATGATCTTGGCGAATGAAGCATGTTACGGGTGGTGTTTAATGAATACGAAGTACAAAGTGGAGACTGAAAATTTACCTTGAGTTTCTTCGAAATGGCGAAATAACCTCGATCGACCGGAACCCAGAAGGCGTGTTGTCGGATTTCTGGTGTTCCGTCGACAGGAAATATCTCTTCAGGTTGGTACCATACATTGTTGAGTTCATTTTCCACAGAGGTTTTATTAACATTGTAGTCAGAAAATTTGATGTAACCGATTTTTCTGGTGTAATCTCCGGCTGATTCTAGAGCTAGTTCATCATCAGGGCCATCTCCAAATCTCTAAATTTGGAGCTCAAGAGGAAAGAAGATCAGTTTTATGAAAAAATAGAAGCAGAATTCCGGTCGAGATTCACGAGTACCTGCCAATTCCATAGGCCGGTATGAGCCCAGTATCGAGGGATTGTGACGTCTCCGATTTGCAGGTTGGAATTCAAGTTTCCGGCTATGCCGTAGTGAAGAACACCTTTCACTTTGAATAGAGTTAGCAGCAATTCTGTTGTGGTTCCTGCGTTGAGCTATTTCCAGAACAAAATCAAGTTCGGGTTATGTGATTGAGGTCAATAAATATTAGTGAAAATGTGTATTAACACCCATCACTCGTACTAAATTTATTAAGTTAGTTCATTAGGTATGTGTATTAACACCCTAATTAATAAGTTTAACCACTTGATATCATAACATTAAATCAACACATCTCAAGAATATTGACTCAATTAGTTGACTCATCTACCCTTCTTCTAATCTTACCATGGCTAAGCCCGTCATGACAACGATCGCCTTCTTCCCTGCAATCTTTCCAAATCGGAACCTTCTTCCTGCAAAAAAAAAAAAAAAAAAAAACAAACCCTTTTTTTTCAATCTAAATACATTTTGTTCATAAAACGAAGGATAATCTTGAGAAATCTTCTGCAGAATGACGTTACTTTTACAGTCGACCGGAGAAACTAGATCATCACTGAAATAAGCAGTAAAAAAACACCTGCAAAATCCAGAAATGGAAGAGATGAATCAGCAGCAAAGCTCGAAGATTGCAGGAGAGGATCCATCTCGTAAGCGTTGGGCACCACTATTCCCAAATACCCTTCTTTTTCCTTATTTATTCTGTCAATCTTTTCCATGATTCGTGGAGGGATTTCCCCGTAGGCCACAGCCAAAAGAATACATGATACAAGAAAACCCACCACCTTCTTCTTCGTCATCTTACCCTAAACCTCGCAGAGATGCTTCAATGGCGGAACTGAAGTTTGAAGAAAGATGGTCAACGTAGCTTACTTATCTACCACTTGCATCTTCAACAAGAAATCTATAGAGACAGTGGGGCTTTTAAAGAGATGGAAATGAAAGTTGCTTCGAATATAGAAAAGAATGACGTTAGATGGCTCTGCCTTCCGCCTTGAATTGGCGTTTGAATATTCACAAATGAACTGGAGAAGACAAAAATGGCACGTTTGCGGAAATGTCTTTGGTCCGAATATCATGCAGAGAAGATTCAGCCTTTATTTATTTTTTAATATTAAAAAATAAGGTCAATGTAATTTAAATCCTAACGGTATACGTAGCTTACAGTTGAAATTAATTTTTTTTAAATCCATTAAATCTTCCTCTCTAACCTATTAATAATTTCGACTGCTCTGTAATTAATTTATTTGTTAAATTCAATATTTATATACCACGATTTGTATTCAATAAGATGTTTTAATTCTATTTCTAATATTATCAATAATTTCTAATTTGATTTTGAATACTATATGACGATTAATAGGGTTTGATATAACGATCATAATGATAATTACACACTCGTTTGATATGAAGCTTACGATTGAACTTCTTTCTACTCATTGAGATTCTCTCTCTAGAGAGGGATTAAAACTTGAAAAACTCGTTGAGACAGAAACTCTAGACATCCAGTCAAATCTTTGCTAACAATAAAATTAGATTCGACTACGCTTCTCTTAATGTATCGACATTCTACATGGACGTAGATCTTGACGCGTTCCCTAAGTTATGAGATTTAGTAACTCACAATTTGATGTATTCAACAAAATATGGTATACACACATTAGATTGATCGAATAAATTATAGTCAATGTCTAAATTGTTGATAATTCAAAGGTTGAAGTTCGATTTATCCTTAAAAAAAAAAAAAAATTTAAGCTCTAAATCCGTAAATAATTATAAATATTAAGATTGAAATTACATTTTACCTTTACGCTATATATGAATTCTACCACGAGGACAAATTTGAGAGACTCGTTTTAAATTCAGCTCATCTCTTTTATCTTTTTCTGATGATAACGTCCAATGATCAACCGACAATAATTAATGATAGAAAATGATTGGTTTAGCTTGTTAAAACTCATATTTTAAACATTTGGTAAATTGATTTAATAAAAAATTATATTGTTTTATTTCATCAGTTTATTATTTGTTTATAGAAAACCAAAAAGCATTAGAATAATAAAAATTATTTTTTCCTTTGTGTGTGTATATATTTGTCATAAATAAATAAGTTCAGTAAACAAAAATAAATATTATATATATATATATATATATATATATATAATATATATATTTTCAACGTTCTATTGATTGTGAGTTATAGTCCATAACAATAGAGTGATTTCACGTCGTTTAAAAAAATAAAAATTAAATCGTTTATAAGTAAAATTGTTTTTTATAACTAATATAATGTATTTTAGATTAATTTAAAAATAATGAAGCCAAGTGTTTTCACTCTAATGTTCCTTAAAAGTCTATGAAACCCTACGAGTTAGAATAGACACTGCATTGCAATGATCTTCATTATTGATCAATGGTTTGGTAGAAGTTCATTTCCCAACAACCAGATTGGTTCCCAAAAAAATTCTATCCACACAAAAACTAATGTTGCTCTGTGTTTTGTAATTTTGCAATGCATTATTAGCAAAAGACAACGACAACACAAACGAGCCTGCCAAGGTAGAAGTAATCTAGTTTTTCGATTCTAACGATTTAAACGAATCAAGCCTAACGAGTGTACTTGAAAAAATTTCAAGCCGAGCATGCTCGCAAGCTACGGGTTAAATAAGCCAAGCCGAGCTAGATCAACGAGCGTAACGAGGCTTAACGAGCCGAGTGTATATAAATATTTTCAACTTATATTAATATAATATATATATATATATTAAAATTATAATAAGTATTAAAAATTATATGTCACTGATATTTACTCATTTAATTAAAAATTAGTTATGTTAAGGTATATAAAATTAGATGTATTAATAAAAAAAATTATTTGAGACTATCTAATAAAAAATATCATATAAATATCATTAAAAGTATTTTGATATATAAAAAGAAATTAGAATTTGAAAAAAAATTATAAATTCAAAAAAAATTTACAAATTTTTAAAAAAATTATAAAAGAATCTCTAGTTTTCGACATCTAAATTTGTAAACTTCTAAAGCATTTCAACTTTTCGTTGTTGATCTCTCGTCCTAGTGTCCCAATCTTTGATACAAATGAAAGCCTCCACAAGGTCTGGTACAAGTCTTCCTCTTCGTTCATCATAAACATGTCCATCTGCACTAAAAACAGATTCCGATGCTACAGAAACAAAATGTGTTAGTAAATCAAGTATCATTATCGAAACAGTATGATATGTGGTAGAATGTCTTTTCTACTAATATAAAATATCAAAATTCTTATTTCAAGAAAATTGATAACGAACTTTAAAAATTAATATTGAATTTATTTGTAAAAGAAGTAGAATAATTTTCAATTTGTAACTCACTCCATATATCATCAATAGTATATTGTTGACTAAAATTATCTCCACCACCACCACTACTACTAGGATAATTCTCGGTATGTGGAGACTGTGAATAATAACGATTAACATTGGAATATTTAATTTAATAAGAATCATATAAATTAGCAATTACATTTATTATGTCATCTTTAATAATTAAAGTTACAATATATAAATTTGTAGAAATTCACAACATTTTTTTTTGACCTAAAATTTATGATTGCGCATCACAAGTGGGACTTTTGAAGAGTGTAAGTGTGATCTCTTAAATAGACTGATAAATTAATGGAACATGAAAAGTGTTAGATTCAATATGACATAAATTCTAATTGGATCAGACTGGTTTGACTTACGATATAAATTTCGTTTCGACTAGGGTTAAGATTTCAGTTTGATGTATAAATATATGCTTTAGTATCAAAACTCAATTGTACTTTAATTTTTAATTAGTGATTATTCTCTTATACACGTTATTTTTTCTCGTTAATGAATTTTCAACATAAATTCTAGAGTCTTTGTTTTTTCGTATTTATTTTCTTTTTACTACACAATGCTTCTGTTTCGTGTTCCATTATTTTGATAATAAATGTCAGTTGTGCCGTTAATCAGGGAATGAATATGATCGGTGTGACATTTTTGTCGGCAACATAACTTACAGTTTCTATCAGCAAAGATTAATTTCTTAAAGGGACTCTATTTCTTTTTTTATCCTTTAAAACGGTTTATAAAAGAATTCGTTGTAATTCAATTATTTTCATATTAAAAGATTAGATCAGGCTTAGCTATGGTTTATTGCTTCAAGTCATAAGGTTTTCGTGTTAAATATGTCATTATCTGCGTAATGTAATCGTCAATAACTGCATATGTTAAATTGTTCAATCCTCTCCGGTTATCAATCATTTTGAAGAAATTGAATCGCTTTCGAAATCTTACGTGACAAATTGTTGGGTTCCAAGAACAAGGAGATTGTTGTTACGAAATCAAGGTACCATTTAGTTTTATGATTCAAATATCAATATATTAAAAAAAATATATAAAAATATAATATTAATATACAATCTCGACCCGATTCAACTGCAATTTTTAACCCCTTCTCTCTCTCCTTAACCATCTTAACAATGGCGGTTCATATTCATAAGCATTTTTCTTTTTTGTGTTTTCTTTTAATAATATTAGTGATTCGATGTTGTTGTAAAGTATTTAATTTTATGTTTCACTTTTAATCGATAAAAATTATATAAATACTCGCTTGGCTCGGGTGGATGGTCTGGCATGCACAAAAGCATGACATTTAGATGGGGTGGATTTTAGGCCCACTTAGCACTAAGTCCAGTAACCTTCTGTGGGCCCTCTTCCAGAATCTCTCTTTTCCGATGCTTATGTTTGGGTTCTTTGTGGATTAGTTCATCTACTGCTCTAATTTAATTAATCCCATTTATTAATAATTCTTCTTTTCTTTTTAATTATTTAATAAAGATAATATTTTTAGTTACTTTAAAAATATAAATTCAATTAATTACTTAAACCCATGTGCAAATTTTGGGTGTCAAAAATGTTGGCATTTTCCTTTGAAGTTATCTATTTTCACTGGCTACCCCCTTGGTAATTCCATTTTTGGGTAAATGATGTTGTTGTTATTACTTCGATCGGTAGTGGGCAAAACTAGACTAAATTGTTAGAACAAAATCGAAGCGCAAACTTTAGTTTTTTTTAGGCACTTCAATTTCTTATCAGTGTGATTATTGCAACTGTGCCTAACCGTGACGAGTGTATAATGGGTATTGCCGTCCACCATTTGATTTTAGATTTTAGATATCTAAAAAATTTTAGAATTGATTTGATCAGTTAACACAAATTTCTATCGAGAACATAATTTTACAAGTTATAATACCTCAATCGAACAAAATTCAATTTGAATTTTGAAATTAAATTTTTATATTTAAATAATTTTCTTTAAACTAACAGAATTACGAAATTTCACAATAGAATTTAATTTATTTCAATTGGATTTGATAGTTTCCACGTATGACGGAATTTATTGTTATTCATAATAATAGTGGCATACGTTACCTTTGTTATTTTAAAACTATTTTAAAAATAACAAATAACCACAAATTGAATCATCAATTTAAAAAAAAATATTTTTGAAAAATATGTAAAAAAAAAAATATTTTTTGAGAAACATTTTACTCAATTACTATTATCTGATCTTAACAGACTTAATTCAGTATCAAATACTTTTCGAAGAGTTTGAAAGCTTTAAGTCATTTCTGAAAATCGTTTCACTTAAATTTCCAATATGTGAGTGTCAAACTTACGATAATAACACACTCTTATATTTGTGAAGAGACGTGTTCTCAACACATAAAACGTCTCACTTCGATTTTAGATAACGTTTTTCTAAAATCGAATCCAGAAAAGGTCATGTCTTTTTTCTCTGAGAAAGTAGATCTTTCTCTCTCCGTTTGTCAAATCCTATTTGACATTTTTTATAGATCTATTTAAAAAATAATTTTTCAGATTTATTTTAATAAAATCTAATTTAAAAATAAATCTTATATATAAAATCTACTATATTTCATTGACAGTTTATTTATCTAATAAATTAAATTTATCGATTAGTCATCAAATCTAAAGACAAGTTTTTATAATATATTTATGAAAATAATTTTTTAAATAATTTCATCTTATGATATTTTCTAAATTTATGTTAAATTTTAAACAATCTATAAATCAATTGAAGATCAAATATCATCTTATCAGTTTTTTCAGATCTACTTTTAAATTAAATTTAAAAAATTTAATTTTGACAGTTTATTAAATAACAAATTTTAATTTAAATTTGAAGGTAAAATCTCATCTAATGAGATTTTTCACATCTAATATAAATCCTTTAAAATAATATTAAGATATTTTATTTTAGATTCAGAATATAAAAATTATTTATATATTTCGAACCATAATGTATTCATTTGACTGTTTATAAATGATTAATCATTTATATATTTATTTTTGTAACATAAAAATTTGTATAGTAATATAAGATGAGAGAATGACCGATGAAATTATAGTTATAAATTCAAATAATATTTGTTAATTAATATAAAATATTTATATTAGTTAACACAATTATTAACTACATTTATTAAATATTTAGAGTTGCACTATTAAAACTATAGAATATATTTACTCAAACTAATATCCATTGATATAGTGATTACATATGTATTAATCATCCAATAAAATTTGTCATAGGACTAGGTATAAATTCCGTTAACCTCTCATATTACATCTTTACGTTTGACTATCATCAGTTATTAATTGAATAATTAATTCATAGTATTTATGAATTTGCGTGCTAATTATTCAATCTCTAAACTAACAAACAAGAGAATCTTGTATTATGTATTTCATTATATAAATGTTAACATTTTCAACTACTTATTTAATTTATTCCCAAAAGAAAATGCTTATATAATGTATCTCGTACAAAATTATACCGAGTAAATAAAAAAATAAATTGAAATCAAATAGAAGTCTACTGAATACAATGATTTAAGATCATATAAATATGACAATCTTTATGATAAAATTAATTTGTTATCCATTTAACGAATATTATAAGGACAATGTAATTTATTTTGTCCAGTCCTATAAAATACAATAACTTTATATCACTACATATGTAGTCGAGATATGACTATACGTTCTCAACAAAGTGAACCGTATTTATGACTTTATTAATTTGAAAATCATATACATTAAATATAAGTAATAGAATAATGTGATTATTTTTTTTTATATTTAATATAACATATATGTAAATTTAAAATTACTCAAATAATCAATGATTTTTTTTTAAATTTATAAAATATATCGTATAATGTAAATAAAAAAGTTATTTATTAATTAAATACAAAATCCAAGAATATAACATATGAATATAGTGTAACTATATCCTTTTGGGGCTATGTCCTTAAATTCAATCTAGCATGGATGTTATAAAGATTAATAAATAGTAATTGCACAATTAAAAGTTGTCGTATTTTACGTTCGGTGCCGTTTAGAATAAAACATAACGCCGTTTTGTCCCCCACCACGTCGGAAAGCTTTCATTTTCAGTACTAATTACGTTTCCCATTTCTGCAATGACCGGTGGTTTAACCTCGCAATGATGAAGAAAACTGTTTTTCCGGGAAAACTGAACGGGATTTTCTGAGACCCCAAACACCAGAATCTCTTCTGTAAGAAAAACCAGTGATTCAGTCAAAGAAAATCTCTTTTTTTTTACGTGTCCGAACAGTGCTGGGTTTTTTTTTTTGTGTTTAACTTTTCTCCTCCGCCTGTCGGCTTTCTCAAAATTCCTCCACTTTCCACGATTTCTCCACGAATTTTCTTTGTCTTTCCTGTTCTTTTCTCGGAGTCCAAACAGCAAAACGGCCAAATGAAATCTCTGGCGTTTTCTGCGCTGACGATTTTCTGCTCCGCCTGAAAATCCGAGAAATAATGGCGATTTTTACACGAACTCCACCCGACCCATCACTTTTTGCGATTCCCTTCGCTCCCAAACGCCATCTTCGGCGCACGTTAGCCCTGTTTAGCTTGGGTTTGACAATGAGTTTTAATAATATTTATCTTCCATCTGCCATTTTGCCAATCCATCGAGTTTGAGAATCATTGAATGTGATTAAAAGAATTAAATAAGCTTTTATTCTTTAAATTTAAAGATTAAGGAGAGAGGGATAAGGGAAAGCTCGCCGGCGACTTTAAGAGAGTTGTCGGGGTGGTTGCCCACAAAAAGTTGCTTTCTTTATAAATATTTAGATTAAACAAACAGCAAATCAAATGAACAAAAACTGAACCAGTTTTTTCTTCAAATTTCTTCTCTCAATCCCTTTAGTTTCTATTTGTTTCTATCAACTGGGTCGTCTATTTGTAGAACAACTACATATACTGAAGAGAGAGAGAGAGAGAGTCAAAAGCTCAGAAAGTTGTTCTTCCTCATCATCGATTCCATATCTTTAATACTCCATTTCCGACTAAAGAAAACCACCACCTTCTTCGTCTTCCTTTTCATGCTCTTATCGATCTTCATGCTGTCAGAAGATTAAAGTTGTGCTGCGGTTCATTTGATGTCTACACCTTTACAACATGGTTATATAGGCTTATCAGGGTCAGTTTCTTCGAAGACAAGCTCTGAAAAGTCCTCTGAGAGATGCAACAATGGCGGTTTGAACCTCAAGGCGACGGAGCTCCGACTTGGCTTGCCTGGGTCTGAGTCACTCGAGAGAGGCGACGGGCTGGAAGAAAGGACCGGATATTCTCTTCCTTTGCAGAAGAGCTTTGTCTCTGGGGCCAAAAGAGGGTTTTCTGACGCCATTGATGGCGCTTCTGCTAAGTGGGTTTTCGCTGGAAATGGTGGATCCGAGCTTGACTTAGCTAAAGTTGGAAACTTGTTCGCTGCTAGAAGTGTTAACGACTGTAAGAATCAGCAAACTACCTCTGCCGGGAAAAATGGTGTTTCTCCGTCGCCGAAGTCACTGCCAGAGAAAAATTCCCAGCTTTCTTCTCCGGCAGCCAAGTAAAATTACTACTCGATTATCCGGTTCTTATACTTACTAAATGAATGAGATTTTGCAGGATTGAACTACTTTTAAATTGCTCCTCAAACATTAGTTCTACGAATTATTGCATTGGCTACTTCCGATGGTTTATGTTTATTTTAGAAAGATTTTCTTGAGATTAATTTTTTGTGCACTGCGACAGAGAGCAAGTCGTGGGATGGCCACCGATTCGTTCCTTCAGGAAGAATTCAATGGTTAGCAGCTCGAAAAACGACGACAATCCGGAGGAGAAGGCAGGATCAGCAAGCCTCTACGTCAAAGTGAGCATGGATGGGGCTCCATACTTGAGAAAAATTGACCTGAAAGCTTTCAATTGCTATAGAGACCTCTCCTCAACCCTCGGAAAGATGTTCAGTGGATTTACGATCGGTACGTTCTTGTGAGCTAATTTCGACTCTGTTTTTGGAAGGCTAAAAATGCTTACTTCATAATTTTAACCTGTCATTAGCGTTTGGTAACCAAAAAAGTAGTGCTTTTATAAAAGATCCGATGATAGCCATGTCACTCCCTCGAGGACTTCCTTTAGGCATAATCCCGCTCGGAGAACATTGTCGGAGACATCCTCTCCAAATTTGCTCATCATTGACTGCGCTGAGAGCCAGCCATGTCACTCCCTCGAGGTCTTCCTTTAGGCATAAATCCTGCTTAGAGAAAATTGTCGGACACCTCCAGCAAAAATTTGCACATCGGTGACTCCGCTGATACTCATCTCACTTCCTCGAGGACTTCCTTTATGCATAAATCTCTCTTCGAGAAAATGGTCAGAGACATCCGCCCGAAATTCACGCATCATTGAAAGAAAAGATTCTACGAAGCTTGTGGGCGGACAGACACAATTAGCGAATGGTTTTGCCCAAAATATAATGTTTCCTAGAAAAGTTTCCAATCAATTGTTTTGAGTTTTATGGAACCTTTGATTATGTCTCGACAAAAACCTGATTGTTGTGAATCACGTATGAAAGCCACTACATCAGCTAATGTTTTTATTTTGAAGATTTTAGAACATTATAATGGGAAGAATAGGATAAGAAAGATTTGAGGTTGAGTTTTGATGCTTGGTTTTCATTTAACGGGATCAGGTCATTGCGGCTCCCATGGCATTTCCAACCGAGATGGGTTAAACAAAAGCCGATTAATGGATCTCCTCCATGCTTCTGAGTATGTACTCACTTATGAAGATAAGGATGGAGATTGGATGCTAGTTGGTGATGTTCCTTGGGAGTAAGTTCACCCATGGACCAATTTTATTTACAAATTATACATTATTTGAAAGTTATTCAACTTTTATAAGAAAAAGAAGATTCACTGATGGAAAAAAATTGATTCTTGGTGCTTTTTATTTACTTGCAGTATGTTTATCGACGCATGCAAGAGGATGAGGATCATGAAAAGCTCAGAGGCAATCGGGCTAGGTAATTATCAGACCTTCAATTTATCGGACAAGTTTTAGAGGCAAGGCTCGGATTTTCTCGGATTTACGATTATCGGTTTATCAGAAAAGTAGAATATGGACTTAATGGCCACTTCATCCTTCAAAGTAACTATCATTATCTCCACCACCAAAGATACTTTTGTGCTTAAAAATAGATGCTTCTGGCCCTACTCTGTCTCTCTCTAAAAGTTGTGGTATAGTTTTTATGGGTTTGATACTTTCAGTTTTCATCATTAGATGGATAAGAATTTCATACTTTTTGGGTTGTCTGAAGTAATTGAAAGTAACTTATCCAAACTCCCTTTCAAGTTACTGTTTTCATAAATTAATCACGAAGTTATTTAGAAAACTGTTTTTTGTTTTAAGAAAACAGATTGTGTAAAAACATGAGCTTTTGATTTTGATCGTGTTTGTCAAACTTTTGCAGCTCCTAGGAGGACCGAGAAGGCCTAAGAACCGTGACAAAGTTGCAAACTTTAGCTTCGAATGGATCGATATGCACTCGAGAGCTACTAGGAAAGTATGTTTGAACACAGGTTTTCAATGGAAGCCGATCTTGTTCAGGTGATGTTGAAAGGTTCATGTATTAAGAGAGTTTGTTTGAGTTTGAGTTTATTAGGCAAGTGTTGTCTTCAAGTGTCTGAGTTTCTAAGATTATCCTTCCCTGCCTCCTGTCTTTCCTCTGTCTGTGTTACTGTTGCTTGCCAAATACTGATATATTATTGGCTGGTTTGCTGTAAAATGAACACACTCTCTCTCTCTCTCTCTCTCTCTCTCTCTCTCTCTGTGTTGAAGAATATCACCAGTAAATATCACTAGTAATGGCTGGTCCGCCATTGATTTTCAACATATAGTCAAAATGGTAGGAGAGCTCAAAACCAGTCACAAACCAATGGAGTTAGATTTGTCACTGGAAGATAGCAAACACTAATTATATCTTACTTTTTTCTTGCCAATTAAATTAACCCAAGATACAAATTAAAAGTGTTTTTATTTAATGCTTCTTCCAAACATGTTTCCATATGGATCAATCTCTCCCGAGACGATCATGATTCAGCGAAAGAAAATGTTAAGTAGCTCTAGGGGTGGAAATCGATTATTAAAACTAAACTAAATTTATAATATTTTTTAAAATTTTTATATTAAAAATTACAAATTATGGAACCAAATAAGTAGAAACTGACCTAAACTGAGTTTAAATCGAAAAAAAATCAAGAACAAAAAACGAACCAAAATTGAACCGAGCAAAATCAAAAATATCAGTCCAGATTGGGTTCTATTACGAAGACTGGTTAGTTTCGGTTTCAAGAAATTTGAAACCAAACTAATCAGTTTGGTTTCAATTACGAGTGGAATCAAACCGAACCAATTAGACCCCTAGTTTACACTTTAATTTTAAACTACGTGTTATTCACTCATTAACTTATGAAATATGTTAATTTAGTGGAAAAAATAGTCTTTCAAGGAGAATTTAGAAATTTTGTGATATGATACACTACAAATCATTCCGGACAAATTTCTCTCTCCAATCTGGCCTCGCACCAATCTAAAAATTTATTTTTGATTAAAAAAATTTACTTTTAAGGGAGAACTGCACTCCTTTACACTCTAATTTTAAACTCTAATATGGAGATTACGTGTTATTCATTCATTAATTTATGAAATCTGTTACACTATTGAAAATATAGTCTTTTAAGAAGAATTTAAAAATTTTGTGTCCTGATACACCTACAAATTAGTATAGCTCAATTTCTGTCTCCATTTGGCTTAACGCAAGTCTAAAAGTCTATTTATTATTACAAAAAAATTACTTTTAAGGGAGAACTGATTGTACCCCTAATTTACACTCTAATTTTAAACTCTAATGTGGAGATTACATGTTATTTATTTATTAGTTTATGAAATTTGAGATTACATGTTATTTACTCATTAGTTTATGAAATCTGTTACTTCAGCGAAAATATAGTTTTTTAAGAAGAATTTGAAAATTTTGTGTTATAATACACTTAAAAATCAGTCTGGCTCAATTTTTCTATCAAATCTGGCCTTGTGCCGATCTAAAAATTTATTTATAATTACAAAAAAATTACTTTTAAGTGAGAACAGATTGTCCTTCTAGTTTACACTCTAATTTTAAACTCTTAGGTGGAAATTACATGTTATTTACTCATTAATTTATGAAACCTGTTCAAAAATATAGTATTTTAAGGAGAATTTGAAAATTTTATGTTATGATACACTTACAAATCAGTCCAACTCAATTTTTCTCTCTATTTGGCCTCGCGATGGTCTAAAAATTTATTTATTATTACAAAAAAATTACTTTTAAGGGAGAACTGATTATCCTAGTTTACATTCTAATTTTAACCTCTAATGTGGAAATCAACGTATTATTCACTCATTAATTATTAAATCTATTACTCTCGCAAAACTATAGTCTTTTAAGGAGAATTTGAAAATTTTACGTTATGATACCCCTATAAAATCAGTCCAGCCTAATTTCTCTCTCCAATTTGGTCTTGCGCCAGTATAAAAATTTATTTATTAATACAAAAGAATTACTTGTAAGGAAGAACAGATTTCATCCCTAGTTTACACTCTAAATTTAAACTCTAACATGGAGATTGCGTGTTATTCACTTATTAATTTATGAAATCTGTTAGTTTGGCAGAAATTTAGTCTTTTAAAGAGAATTTAGAAATTTTGTGTTATGATACACACCTACAAATCAATCCGACTCAATTTCTCTCTCTAATCTCGCCTCGAGCCTAGGGGTGTACGTGGTTCGGTTCAGTCTGGTTTTGAGAAAAATTAAGACCGGAACAATAATATTCGGTTTTCAATTTTTAGTACCAGTACTATCAAAATTTTTTTAAGGCCCAGACCAGAACCGAACCAGAATTTTGGTTCCGATTCTTGTTTTCCCATTAAAAAAAACTTGTTGATGATGCTATAATCGAGCTTTGAAATCACTTCCGTTTTGAAAGCAGGCAATGGGAGAAAGAAAAAACCTGAATCTTGCTGAATTCTTGCTTTTAAAACTCCTAATAAAACTGTAATTATTATGTGATCAGCTGAAAGAGATGATCTGTCAAAAAAGTGGAGCTTCACCAGTCGGGAAAAATCAATTTTTTCCATGGATTGCGGATGCCATTCGATTTTGCTGACATTTTTCCCAGTTGAACTAAACTTGGAGGAAGAACAGAGGCTAGTGATTTAAATATCGTTGAGTAGCCTTGGGCTATGGTGATTTCTTCCCTTGGAAACATTTGATACTTACTTTCTACATTGTAATCCAGCGTTAAAAGATCGCTGATCGAGGTGTAAGTTCTCTGGCTATTCTCAATAGCAAATATGGCTTCTTCTAGCGACTTTTCCTCCCAAACGCCATAGCCGTTGAGCTCCTTATGCTTATCTTTCCAAACCTAGTATAAATCAAGCCATTTTCTCAAAATAGAACCAACATTAGCACTTTCAGAACAATCCATTGAAGCTTCATCTACTATTTCAAAGCAATCAACCTCTCCAAATACGACGGCAGCGGCAGCGCTCGATTCCATCTTTTTTCCCTAAGAGAAATTCATCAAGTTTTTGAAAAGAGTGGAAATGGGTTCGACTGTAGAAGAATTGAGCTCGAACCCGTCTTCAAGGTTTCTTTACCTCCATTGGTCTGAGTCGGTTTTCATGGTTTTTGTCATCACAATCGAGAACCGAACTGGGTGTTTTGGTTTTGCACTTTGCCGAATAAAAACCTATTTAATTTTTACTCAAAATTGACCAGAATCAAATCAATTAGGTTGGTTCTGGTCCGGTCCGATTCTGTACACCCCTACTTGCGCCAGTTTAAAATTTTATTTATTATTACAAAAAAGTTGTTGTTAAGGGAGAACCGATTCCATCCATAATTTACACTCTAATTTTAAACTTAAATGTGGAGATTACATGTTATTTACTCATTAATTTATCAAATCTGTGTGAAAATATAACCTTTTAAGGAGAATTTAGTAATTTTGAATTATGATACACCTATAAATTAGTCCAACCCAATTTATCTCTCTGCGCCATATTACAAATAAAAAAAATTACTTTTTAAGGGAAACTCGAAGCTAGTCTACCCTAGCAGCCTCTTCTCCCTTCTGCTCTGTGCCCTTCATCTGCTCTTCCTCTTTCAACTATTCAGGCTTGCAGGTTCCAGTTGCTTCGTTCTCTCTCCTTCTTTTTCCTTTCCAGGCTCTGGTTCTTGCTGTTCGAATTTTATTTAGGAAAGAAGAATGATTTTCTCAGTGGAAGAAGTCACTAGTAACAGTGGGCAGAACCGGACTGAAACTGGAGAACCAAACCGGGAGTTTCGGTCGGTACTCAAACGGTCCCGTTCTGGGACCTGTTCTGCTCACCAAGAAACTGTGGGACACGGTCCGGTTCACGGTCCTGATTCAATAATCTCAAAAAATCGAAGACTGAAGTGTTCTAAACTGAAAAACCCTTAAACCCAATCGTTTTCGATTTTTCAATTTTCATACAATTCAGAGTTTTCAGCTCGCCACTCACAAGACGTCACTTTGCCAGACCGATGCCTTCTTCCGTAATCCGTTCTTCACCTCGTCGATCTTCCTTCCCTAAAAGACCGACACCACTTCGCGGAAGTTCGAAGTTTGAACCATCCGCCAAACTGCCGAAGGTCGAAGAGATCGAGTCATCGACGCAGTTCCTTCGCCAAAGTCCGAACCACCTGGCGCTCGCACAGTCACATTTTCCTTTGCAGGAGTCCGAACCGACCACTGCCCTTGGCGATTCACAGCACGCCGAACTACCGAACCAATCGTGCGCTGTCCGAACTCCGAACCAACTTCTCTGTTGAGTGCTGTCTGCCGAAGGCGGTTTTGCAATTTCCAAGACCGAACCAAAAAGTGCGGTCCGGTTCCAGTCCAATGCCAGTTCCTCCAGGGCTGGTTTAGGGATTTAAAAAAAAAAACCTCGGACGGTGTGGTCCGGTTTTGTTTCTGGCGCGGAACCAGACTTGCCCAAATTGCACCCACCCTTAGTCACTAGGCTTTTCCGAATCTGGAATATGGTGTTGCAGAGAGGTTGAAAGACATGAACTATCTTGTTGCCGATTTCAAAATTGATATGACTAAGGATCAATTCAAATGATGCACGTTATAGTTTTCAAATTCTACTTAAAACACTATATTTTTACTGGAGTAACAGATTTCATAAATTAATAAGTAAATAACATGTAATCTCCACGTTAGAGTTCACATTCTAATTTATTAATTTATAAAATCTGTTACTCTAGCAAAAAAAATATAATCTTTTAAGGAGAATTTGAAAATTTTGTATGATGATATATTTACAAAGCAGTCCAGCCCAATTTACCTCTCTAATCGAGCCTCCACGGGTCTAGGGACAACCGATTGCATGTCTAGTTTACATTCTAATTTTAAATTTTAATGTGGAGATTACGTATTATTCACTCATTAATTTATGAAATATGTTACTCTATAATGAAAATATAATTTTTTAAGGAGAATTTGAAAATTTTATGTTATGATACACCTACAAATCAGTCCAGTTCAATTTCTCTCTCCATTTGGCCTCGCGCCGGTCTAAAAATCTAATTATTATTATAAAAAATTACTTTTAAGGAAGAGCCAATTGCACCTGTAATAACTTGTGATTAAGTCGTTATTAACTTAACTTTTTGTAAGACTTTGTAAGAAAATTCTTGAAAAAAAAATATTTTACATCTTTATAAATGACTTAAAACGTATAAAATTTATTTGCAAAACTTCGCGAAAAACATTCATTAAATTTCCTTAAAATATTTTTTTATTTACACTGTTCTATGAACAGTGCATGGTCAATCGATCGGCACCCTCTCGGTGCCACACTCGCTATCGCCAAACATCACAGGGGCTGATCGATCGCTCACCAATGAGCGATTGATTAGCACCTTCTCGGGTGCCGATTCCTGAGGCCAAGCAAGGAGCGATCAGTTGACTCTCCAACCGACCGATCAGTAGCGCTCTTCAAGCGCGCTCTGTCTATGCATGCGCGCGGATCCTTCAAATGCCTTGCCTGCGCGCTACCTTCAAGAGCTAGCCTGCGCACTACCTTCAAGCACCAATCGATCGACCAGGTGCCAATTGATCGACATATCTTCTGGTGCTGACCATGAAGGTACTCAAGGAGGGGCTCGGCGCCCCTTTTTTTTTTTCCTTTTTCCTCATGCAATTTTCACCATTAACAAATCTTTCTCCCCCTTACATCAACCTACAAACCATACTTTCAAATTGATCATTCCATCTAAAATTTCACCTTAACAGATCATTCCAACACACATCCTGATATCGTTTTCGTAACCGAACAAAACAATAAAAAACCATGTTATTTTAATAAAACTTAGCGGAAGCCTCAAACTTAAAAGTGAATCCATCATCTAAATGTGTTTAAAGAAAACTGTTTTGATAACAAACGTTTAAACAAACTTATCTTTTTTTTCAAAATATTTAAAAACTATATACTTATGTACATAGTTCGTACCAAAATCATACGGATTAGCGCACAAGTCAAAATCGCACTTAGTAGCTAAAAGCACACGCCATGGACGTCCTCCGTCAACTGCACTATGAATCATCTCGAGATTCAACATCTTCATCGGTGATAACGTTACCTACACCACAAAGTTAACTAATGAGGTTAATGCTCAGTCAGCGATGCAAAATAAGATAAATGTTTATGAACATGCACATAGTTCGTAAATCATGGTATTTTTTGTCTTTTCTTTTCTTGTCTCTAGTCATTTTAGATTCGTGCTAGAAGAAATAGGTACACCTTGCGGTCCAACCTTACGGGATGACCATAGTTGCTCTTTAAAAAAATAAAGCAGGTACAACTTATGGTCTAAACTTTATGTGACGACTATAGTCATTTTCTACCCAAATATGACAGTTACGTATTTTCTTTCATATCATACTTTCATGAAAACATATGCTTAAATTGTTTTCTATGAGTTTATAAAACATGATACATGAATGCGTAAAATATACATATTCTCGATGCCATGAACGTAACATAAACTGAACAGCTAAACAAATCCATCAATAAACAATAAAAGCTAACATCAATAATTATCACCCTAATAACCTATACAACTAGATATATATAAATTTATACATCTATAAACCTCCAATTTACATAATTCTAGCCATCAACTTTCTAACTATTTGCGGTGTAGGCCAATCAGCCAAAACGTATCCAACATGCACTTACCTGGAATCCTTAGCACATTTTAGAGATTTAATCACCCTCCTTGGCGATTTGTAAACCTATATCATATTCATCATATTGTTATCACCCCATTAACTAAAATATGGATAATTCTTATTACATTTCCAAATTGAGAAAATCCAAGTTCATATACTTCCTAAAGAGAAAACATATCCCTTTACAAATCAACAATCCAATTTCAACTAATCCGTCAAAAGATTTTCAAATCATAGCATCACAATTAATTCAATTGAAATAACGCAATTCAATTACCTTTAACCCAAATGGCAACGACTAAACCAATTTATGCATCAAACCCAGATTTAGCCTATATATTGCATAAACTTCAAAATTCATAACTTATGCTATACTTATCCAAATGCATTAATTCCAAAAACCATAGATTCATTAAAGTGTCTACTTTAACATGGTATAAGCCATTCATCAATTTAAACCCATTAAATTATGCGAAAAACATCAATCTCGAATCTGCACAGAAAATTCTAATTTTTGCACAATTCGACATTTAACTCAAAGATGAATCAATTCACAATATTTTTCATTCCCAATCACAATTCAAGTCCAATAGTCATAATGTAAAGCATAAACACAAAGATTGAGAATAAAACTTCCAACAATCCAAGAAAGTAAGAAGAACTTAAATTTTCGTGCATCCAAGTCCATAGTTTAAACATCCACCAATAAAACCAACTCCTAAATCATAATTTCACAAAATAAGATTAAAGCTCCATAAACCTTAAAGAAACCTCTCTTACCTTCAAAACCCTAGAAAGGAAGGAGGATTTTCGTGGCCCTTCTTCAATAGACTAAAGCAAGAGGGAAAAGAGGGGGATTTACTTGTGGGTTTCCTTTAAAATCCAATCGAGAGAGGGAGGGCTTGTGAGAGGGAGTGAACTTTTGTGAAGGAAGGAGGGAGGGAGAGCCACTGCTATCGTGGAGGGAGAAGGGAGAAGAAACGAGGGAGAGAGAGGGCTGAAATCGTGGATGGGAAGAGAGAGGAATGAAAGAGAAAAAATAGGTGTTTGGTTGGAGGGATTGTGAGTGGCTTCTTGAAGAACCTTTGTATTTAAGAAAATCCAATTTCAGTCCACTAATTCATAACTATATACATTTTACACTTTAATTTTAAACTCTAACGTGGAGATTACGTATTATTCGCTCATTAATTTATAAAATTTATTATTCTAGCGAAAATATAGTCTTTTAAGGAGAATTTATAAATTTTGTGTTATGATACACCTAAAAATCAATCTGGCCTCGCGCCGGTTACAAAAAAATTACTTTTAGGGGAGAATCAGTTGCACTCCTATTTTACACTCTAATTTTAAATTTTAATGTGGAGATTTTGTGTTATTCACTCATTAATTTATAAAATATGATACTGCAACAGAAATATAGTCTTTTAAGAAGAATTTAAAAATTTTGTGTTATGATACACTTACAAATTAGTCCAACTCAATTTCTCTCTCCATTTGACCTCACACATGTTTAAAAATCTATTTATTGTTAAAAAAATTACTTCTAAGGGAGAACCGATTGCACTCCTAGTTTACACTCTAATTTTAAACTCTAATGTAAAAATTACGTGTTATTAACTCATTAATTTATTAAATCTGTTACTCTATTGGAAATATAGTATTTTAAGGAGAATTTGAAAATTTTTTGTTATGATACACATAAAAATCAGTCTGGCCCAATTTCTCTCTCCAACCTGGCCATGCGTCAGTATAAAATCTATTTATTAATATAAAAAAATTATTTTTAATAAAGAATCGATTGCACCCTTAGTTTACACTTTAATTTTAGACTATAATGTGGAGATTACGTGTTATTCATTTATTAATTTATGAAATCTGTTACTCCAACCGAAATATAGTATTTTAAGGAAAATTTAAAAATTTTGTATTATGATACACCTACAAATCAGCTTAGCTCAAAATCTCTCCAATCTGGCCTCAACCAGCCTAAAAATATATTTATTATTACAAAAAAATTACTTTTAAGTAAGAACCGATTGCACTTAGTTTACACTCTAATTTTAAACTCTAATGTGGAGATTTTGTATTATTCACTCATTAATTTATGAAATTTATTATTTCAACAGAAATATAGTCTCTTAAGAAGAATTTGAAAATTTTGTGATATGATACACTAACAAATCAGTCCAGCTCAATTTCTCTCTCCATTTGGCCTCGTGCTGGTCTAAAAATTTATTTATTAATACAAAAAAACTACTTTTAAGCGAGAACTGATTGCACTTCTAGTTTACACCATAATTTTAAACTCTAATGTGGAAATTACGTGTTATTCATTCATTAATTTATGAAATCTGTTACTTTTGCAGAACTATATGCTTTTAAGGAGAATTTGAAAATTTTGTGTTATGATACACCTAAATTTAAACCATGATATGAAGATTACGTGTTATTCCCTCATTAATTTATGAAATATGTTATGGAAATATAGTCTTTTAAGAAGAATTTGGAAATTTTGTGTTATGATACACGCCTACAAATCAGTTCGACCCAATTTCTTTCTCCAATTTAGCCGTGTGCCCGTCTAAAAATCTATTTATTATTATAAAAAAATTAATTTTAAGGAAGGACCTATTGCACCCCTAGTTTACACTCCGGTTTTAAACTCTAATGTGTAGATTACGTGTTATTCACTTATTAATTTATGAAATCTGCTACTCTTGTAGAAATATAGTCTTTTAAGAAGAATTTAAAAATTTTATGTTATAATATACTTATAAATCGTACGACCCAATTTTTCTCTGTAATCTTGCCTGCACAATATTATTCTTGTTCCAATATAATTATGATGGATGGGAACGAATCTATTTTACTTTTTATCTGTAACCAATCTTCTCATTTACGATTAGCATCTTATATAGGTTTTTTTTTAGCGAGTATATTTTTATGGAAAAATATAACATCTTGTAAAAGTATTTGCTAATTATTTTAGGGCTATACTACGAGTTTTCAAACATCTTTTTATACATTATATTAGATATGAAGGAGCAAAAAGATTACTTTTATGGGGAACCGAAGCTAGTCGACCGTAACCTTTTCTCCCTTCTTATTTTTGCCCTTCATCTGCTCTTCCTCTCAACTATTTAGTGTGACGCCCCAAATTTTAAAATTCATTTTCTTCAATTTGAAACCCTAATTTGTAAATTTTTAAAAATTTTCTAAATTGATTTATCTAATTATGTTTAAATTCGAGAGTTAAAATCTTAATTTCATAATATTGAAAATCTCTTTAAATAATAACTGAAACATTAAATGCGCAAAAATTTAATCAAAATTTCAAATATTAAATAATTTTGTTAAAAATTCAAAATAAATACATAATTAAAATAATTAATAAAACTTTATTTAAAAATAAAATTTCACGTAATTTATTCAAAATTTCAATAAAAATATTAAATATCTTTGAAAAAATGAACACATTACTTTAGATTCTTTCTTTCAAGCCAAAATTATTTTTTTTTTCTATACGCTCGGCTTTCTCTATAAGGTTCTCGATCACAGTCATTTCTTTCTCAGATAAAAATTTACCGACATTACAAAATTATAAACTATGAGAATAACTCAATGAACGAAAATATGATCATGTGCAAAATGTAACATTATATTTACAAAATCATAATTTAACAATTATATACTGATTGAAATTTCCAACCTACATTTAGACTTAGTTATTTCATTATCTTTCAGGTTTTTTCATCTCAATTTAATTCAGATGTAGCCATTTCATTGTTGTTCAGGCGTAACCATTTTATTTTTGTTCAGACATAGCCATCTAATTGTCATTTTAGCATAGCCATATTATTTTCATTCAAACTTAGTCATCTCATTGTCGTTTAAGGTTTGCTATCACATATTTTTTTTGTCAATTTCATCATATTTAAAATGTCCTACTAATTTTATCTTTATACAATTTCTACGTCGATGCTTAAATATACATTCTTAAATATCAAAAACATATGACAAAATAATTATAAGAAAATAATATAGATTTTGTGATGTATGGTCATAGATAAAATTTTAAAAACGTGATATTTTCACTTCCTTGGATTCCGAGAGGTTAGATTTATCGGGATTTTTTCAATATTTCAGATAATATCCGACCTAAAAATATTTGGTATTAAATTCTATTTAAATAATTCTAATTTTAGAAGAATTTGGGTAGAAATTCTTTGTGTGTGCTTTTAGGTCGGATAGAGTCGAATTAAATCGATTAAGATGATTCTCGGGACTTGTTCATGCCTAAATCAAATATTTGATATTAGGCAGAATTTCTTTACCGATTTATCCTTAGATCGATTTGGTCGAATTAGGATCGTTTCGGATGGCTTTTGGTCAAAATTTGAAGGTTCAGTTGGACCAGATCTGGTTCAACTTGGCCGGTTGAGTTTGTTGCGTTTTTCTCCATTCCTCTCGTATATCGCTGGTTCAGTTGGACCACATTTAATGAACCGGTTCTGGGTTTAAAAGGAAACCCGAACCTCCGTCTTCCTCCTTTCCTTCGCGAGCCACTTCTTCGTTGCCCTCCCAAACGAACGGCGAACACAGAGAGCGCTTGTCCTTTGTTGCGCACACCAGAACACCCGAGAGGATCGTTGGAGTGGTGCAGGAGGTCTCGGCCAGAGAGGAGTTCCGGCAGAGATTCTTTAGGAGTTCTTGGAGAAGCTCGATTGAAGCGAGGTAAGAACTCTTCTCTGAATAAGAATTCAATAGAGAGAAGAGAGCTCTGGTGTTCCCTCCCCCCCTCACCGAGCCTCTCCATTTGTAGGAGAAGTTCTGAACCAACCTCCCCCCAAAATCCGAGTTCCACTCTGATTTTCTGTTGAAAATCAACAAACCCGATTTCCAAATTGGATTTCTGGCTAAGTTTGGACTACCTGATTGGTTTAGAGGGATTGAAATCGGATATCAGTGATATTTTAGGCTCATTTTTCGGGAAAAATCTGAGATTGGGTGGTTGACTTGGTTGATTTGGGGAATTTCGAATTTGAACCCTAAGCTGTTACGCTCAGGCAGTTGCTTCGTTCTCACTCCTTTTTCCTTTCCAGGCTCTGGTTCTTGCTGTTCGAATTTTATTTAGGAAAGAATAATGGTTTTGTCGGAGGAAGAAGTCACTAGGCTTTTCCGAATCCGGAAGACGGTGATGCAGATGCTGAAAGACAGGAACTATCTTGTTGCCGATTCCGAAATTGATATGACGAAGGATCAGTTCAAGCGCAAGTACTCCGAAAATATGAAAAGGGAGGACCTCGTTATAAATAAAACTAAGAGAAGCGATAGCTCCGATCAGGCATATTTCCTTCCTTTTTATTTGGAATTTTGATTCTCCTAATACTTCATTTTCATTTTCCATTGCCGTGGTATGATCATTCATTCGTTATTTCTTCCCTGTGGCATGATTTTTAGTTTCTCAGAGGTTCTATAATGATGTTCGAAAGGATTCCTAACGTGGGATTGTATGATATTTTACTGAATAAGCTAAATTTTAACTCTTTTCTCATTGCCCATGTCCTATGTTTCTCTAATAGTCTAGTAGTATATTTTAGAGATTATTGAATTACAAGCGCTCTTATGATTATGATTGCCAGATATAAATCTGTGTTGGCTACTTAATATATTCGATGGATTCCTCCTTATAATGAGTGAGTATAGTACGGGGATTGTGCTGCTGCTGGCAGTACCCAGTTTTTCTTGTGGTTAATTTGGTCCTAATTGCATATTTTTATGTTAGCTTTAATCTTTGTAAGTGATTGAGGATGATATTGAATTGACATCTGGGGCTCTGACTTTCCTATGAATAAAGTTTTAACTCTACTTTTCTCATACAAAGTTTTTGTTATATTTCCTTAGAGATTTAGTATTACTTTTAGTTAATAAGGAAAATGGTTAAATTAGTTTCAACTCATAAAGTTTAAGTTTCTAGAATTGTTATAATTTGTCATGATATCAGAATGGCTGATCTCGAGTTCGAATCTTTTTTTGATTGAAAGTTGACACCTTAAAAAATTAAGATATCCACTAATAAAAGACCAATAAAAGAATTTGGCTTACACGGGAACGGATGTTTAGAAGTATAAGTGATTATATTAGTCTCAACTTATAGGCTTAAAATCTTATTATTTGTTAGTAATTTATCAATTTCTATGGCATTAACTATGATAAGATACATGCAAACTTATTTATATGAAAATTTTACAGAGGTAAATGTGAAGGGGAATCGAAGGAACACATCTTTTGCATCTTTTTAAGCATTTGTTCAGCTTTGTTTCCTCACTGTTGATATTTTGTGTACCAGATTTATGTTTTCTTTCCTGAGGAGCAGAAGGTTGGGGTTAAGACCATGAAGACCTATACAAACCGCATGAAATCAGAGAATGTTTTCAGAGCAATCTTGGTTGTTCAACAGAATTTAACACCTTTCGCTCGGACCTGTATAAGTGAGATATCATCAAAGTTTCACTTGGAAGTTTTCCAGGTGATTTTTGTTTTATTTATTTTTCTTTTTATGGCAATACCCTATATTAGTATTTAACCACATTGTATTAGGCATCTAGAAACATCAGGATAAGTGATAATATGTCAGTAGGCTGATAGTTATTCTTCCTCATCGTCCTTTGAGTCCAAGAAGACCACTTTTTTGTCACATTACTTTTTGTGGAATTTAAAGTAAGTTCATTTCATGTTGACTTACGGACATATTTCGATGTTAGGTTGATGTTTTCATTAGATGTCTAGGACTGCAATGCAGGCTATGAAGGAACTAATTCCTATGGAGTGTGGAACATCTTCAAATGCTTCTTGACTACAATCATGATTTCTCTGTTCTTTTGGTGGTTTAAGCAACTTTATCATTATGCAAATTATCTTTTTACTAAAAGAATACTTTTAACTTTTCCTGAAATTTTATTGATAAAGGAGGCTGAATTGTTGGTCAACATAAAGGAGCATGTGCTCGTTCCTGAGCATCAACTTCTTACCACTGAGGAGAAAAAGACCCTGCTAGAGAGATACACTGTGAAAGAAACGCAGGTCAGTGTCAAAATATGTTTTGATTTTTAGAATCCAATTTAGTACTATTTTAAAAACGTGAATAATCATTTACCAGTGCTGATTAGACTACATATGCTTGTTGATATATTGTAATTATTGATTCTTTGTTTACCATTTTCTACAATTAGGGTTGCATATAAAGGGGGCTTTCTAGAAAAATCTATTTGGCTTTTCGACTGAACGATTGATTCTTGGTTAATAATTTCGTGCCTATTGGAAAAACTTGCAACCTTGGTTGCAGTTATATTCAGTGGAATTTTTTAAGGATGCCAAAATAATATAAACAGGAGGTTGTTTTCTTTAAAATGTATCAAGAGGGATGCGTCTATGAACCATTTGACTGAGATTTAGCAGTTTTAATATCTAAAGATATGGGATTTGAATTGGTTTCAGATTATTTTGTTCGTACTATAATCTCAGTTAGCCTACTAGCCTTACCATTCCTCATATAGAGTATAATTTTATTTATTCATTTTCATTTTTCTTATGCTATGTCGATTCCACAGCTTCCACGCATTCAAGTGACGGACCCTGTCGCCAGATATTACGGGCTAAAGCGTGGCCAAGTCGTGAAGATTATTCGGCCTAGTGAGACTGCAGGGAGATATGTGACATATAGATATGTCGTTTAACCATTTTGCTTCGTTTAACATTGCCTTAAGCTAGCATTCCAAATATAATACCAATTTGCACTTTTATTTAAACCGCCTGAGAAAGATCTTGTAGTAGGTTTGCTGTTGATTTTGAATCTTAGGCCGTTGCTACTTTCTACTGTAGTTTTGGTCACAGATACTTTGAAGTAACATTTTTCTTCTTTTAAAAAGTAATCAAGTCTTTTTTTTTTTTTTTTTTATGATATATTGGCAAATCTCCAATTTTTTCGTTCATAACGACTATTAATTTATTCGATTAAAGATGATAAGATTCATTGTTGACCGAGTAGAGCCAGTTTCTCGAAATTGCATATACCACTCTAGCTGAAACGGATTGCTTGATCAAGTCCTTTACCAGCAGAGTGTCTTTCTTAATAAAAGGTCTCTTTGACACCTTTTCATCTACGACTCTCTCTCTAAAATTCTCGGGTTTAAACAGAGCATCTCAATCTCGTTCCCTTTTGTCACAACACTTCTTTGGGATATCCTCTGTCGAGACAGTTTTTGCTCGTGGACATACCACCACTTACATCGCCGAGTCGTCAACCAACTGCCAGAAAGGACACAGATTGTAGAGTGATTTTGTAGGAGCCCATTTTGTCTCGATCAATGCCATCTCTTCCAGCCTCTTCCTTATCCTCTCCTCCTGCATATCAATCTCTTTTTCTTTGCTCACAATTCCTTTAGGAACATTCTCGGTTGCAAGATATCGTCCTTGCAATCAGCCGGCATCTCATCTACCAACTCCATAAATATATCACTTCTCGAGACAAAGTCTGTCTCATAGTTTTCCTCGATTAGAAAAGCAATCCTATTATCATTAACATAGGAACCTATTCTCCCTTCCCATGTGGTTCCACTTGCTTTCTTCTCTACACCTGCTAAACCTTTCTTTCCAAGGAACTCCCGAGCCTTAACAATGTTACCTCTACTCTCTTACAGAGCTCTTTGTACGAGTAATGTTATGATTATTGTCTAATTAAACATTCTTAATAGTTGGCATCGGGCTGGTTGTTTTGAAATGCTGAAACTCGAAGAATTGTTGGTCTTGTTGTGAAGGCAATTCTGGGAACAAGTGAAATATTGTCCATAGCATATGGGAATTACTGTCTTCATACTGACTTTAATCTTAAAGTTAGGATATATATGGTCAAAAGCATTAATACCTTCATGTACATAGAATAAATAATGATTTCTTCGGAATGAACCTTAATTTTTCAGAAAAGAAATGTTGCAAAATTGTTAAAAGGTATGCACAAATTATCAGGTAAAGATAATTACATTAAAATTCCACCAATTAACTGCGTTTATGAATCAAACTATATCATGGCATATGATTTTTTTTGCTTGATTTTTATGAACCAAACTATATTAATCTCTTCCCGTGATTTTTTTTCTTGTCTTGAGTTTTATTTGTAAATTTCAGTGCTCATTATTTTCACGTCTTTTTTTTCAATTTTCGTTCGATTTTGTTCAAAAAAAACCTGCAGTACAAGTTAAATCATGACAATTTTCCACTACAAGTTCTCCATGTTTTTTTTTTTTTTTTTTTTTTTTTTTTTTTTTTTTTTTTTTTTTTTTGTTTCTAGGCTTACAATGCTGAAGGTTAGTTTCTCCAACTATTAAAAAAAAAAATAGTCTTTTCTTAATTTTTTATTTTAATTTTCACTTTATTCCAAAGAAAAAGGATTGCCCCAGTGATTTGTTCCTTTAGTACATAGCTTTTTCTAATTTCAGCTTAAAATAAGGCTTCGATCCAATTGTAACATTATTTTATTGAACTTAAAAGTTGTCACAGATACTAATTATACAATAATACACACCCAACATTAACATAATTCAAAGAATCTTGAATTAAATAATAATGTGATTAAGAAAATAGAAAGGGGATTACATGAAAGTGGATGTTTATAAGAATAATTAGTGGTGGATTAAGATAAAGATGCCTTCTTTTGTACACCAACAGTATCACAAACTGGATCATACCCACTCGAGATTGTTGGTTTTCCCTTCCTTCTTGCATATCAATTGTGGGGACTTTGAAGAGTTTCTTTGAAAGTTCTTCTCCGAAATATACTTAAACAATACGTTACCCGTCAAAATACTTTGCACGTTTTTTTTTACGATTTGGAGGTTATCCTTCTAAGCATAAGGATCATAATGTACACGATTATACGATTTTTGGTATCTAACAATGTCGTAATGTATCATTTTTGAAAAAAAAATATAATAATGATATGACTCATTCTCGTTAAAACTTTGTTGAGACTTAAGAACAAATGACGAGATCACAATCTCACATGGAACTGTTACTGTTTTGAATTATACTATGTAACTTTATATTTTCAGTTAGTATAAGATTTTTTTGAGTAAAATTTAAGTACAAAGCATACGAGGCTCGATTCAAAACAGATAGTATTGTAATAGTTAACGGGAGATTGAGATGTTACATACGAGGGTGGGGGGCATTAATACGTTACTTGCATGTGAAGAATAAAAAAAAAAAACAAGTGATTTAAGTGTGTCTAGCAACCCCACATGTGTGTGGATCAGAGCAAGCTTTTGTCATTACAGTTGTATCTCACTTTCATAACTCCCTTAAATAAATCTCTAGTTCCACAGGCTTCTTGCACTTGTGTGTTGAGATATTTATTATTATTTTTAATTATGATTGAAAGAAATCATTTCTTTTGTTTTTTTAATGTTTGGAGTCCTGCACTAAATCTAGCTGTCTATTCTATATTGGGTGGGTATACATTGTGAACATGGCAATATTCAATCGTCTTGCCAAAATATAAGTCTTAGCTACGAAACATTCGCTGATTCGGAGTCCAACAACCCGACTCTTTCTTTGAAATCGTGTCGGTCTTTCCGTTACACGCTCAAGTGGGTCGTGAGATAATCAATTGCCTCTAGCTCTTTCCTTCAAAACTGCCTTATTGCATACGTGCTCGGGATAGATCGGTTAATACTAGACAAACAATGTGACTACATATTACATTAGGGTTTGTTAGTTCTCCCAGTGTACATATATTATAGAGTTTACAAAAGGGTCTGCATGTGTGTGTTCAAACGAAACAGTGGACAAATCATATATTCTCTACAATCTCTCTCCACTTCACTTTGTCTCTCTTCTTTTTTATTTGTTTTTCTTTTCCCAACTCCATCATCATTCACCAAATCGGCATAATCCCTTGTTTTCTTCGTTACTTTCTACACTTGATGTTGCTGACTATAATTATCCTTTTGTTTAAATAATTATATGACATTTTTTTATTTTTCTTATTATTTTTTTTGTTGCATTTAAATATCAAAAAAAATATTTAATTGAGTTATGTGTATTCTTAGTATTGTAAAATATTTTTGTATTTTATTTAAGAGTAATGTTACGTTTAAAATAATGATTGGTACAATACACGTCAATAAGTATTTTAAAACAGTAAATATAATATTATTCTTTCTTTAATACGTATAATTGTTCTATTATTAGTCCTCTTCTATACTTTATATAATTGTATAAGAGCCTTATACTAGATATAAATCCATCTTGTTTAGATTTTTAATCCATTTGAGGGGACTTATCTATGATATGTGTTAGTTTAATAAGAATTAAGATTAATTATTTTGATGATGAACATGAATTGAATAATTAATTCTAAGTTGTATATGATTTAATTATGTAGTTACCTATTTAGATATATCTATGTTGAATATAAATTATATTAATATTGAATGAATATTCTTCATTGGTGATATATAAGTTTGATAATGATTACTATTTGATTATAAATTATACATCTTAGCTTTCATTGGAAATACCCTCGCCTGTGGACATTTGGATGTTCTAACGTATTTGTAGTCCTCACAATTAACGTTCAAAGTTCATAAAACTTTCACATTTCAATTAAGGAAGAGATGCATGAGCGGTTAACGTACCTTAGCTGAGAGGTCATCTTGCAAAGGTCCTGGGGGCATCAAACTTTTGAAGATCAGTTGAAGAAGTCGACATGGCCCTTCATAGGTCGACTGGTGCAGTCTACCTACATAAACTAAGGGATCGTCCTGAAAAACTCCCTGAGCAACAGATTTTTTAAGATTTGTTGAAGAGGTCGACTAGGCAAAATTGAAGACGTTTTGAAACCTCTCGAGAACATCAAGTTTTTGAAATATGTTGAAGAGATCGATCGGTCTACCGAGTGGTCGACTGGGCCAATCTACCAAGAGGTTGACCTAGGTGGACAACAATTTAAAAATTTGACTATTTACAAGTAGAGAGGTCGAACGAAAGATACTACTAGTTGACCTAGCCAGTTCAATAATCACACAATGATCATAAAGAGATCGACACAGGCTCTAAAATTTTGAAGACATCTATAAATAAAAGCAACCTATATTGTGCAATCCATTGAACACGATATCTACGACAAAGTGCTGGCAGTTTTAATTGACATATATGAACCTTCAATTTGGACCATAAACCTAACCTCTCCACTGCTCCACTTGAGACTTCCATTTGTGAGACTTGAAACTAGGAAAGGGTGTTGATTTAGCTCAAACAAGAAAGATACAGCTAATATACTTGAATAATTAGACAAAAAAAAAACAATATGATAATAATAATTTTCAAATAATGAATTTATATAATATAAAATTCATTAATCTTATTGACATAATCTCTAAAGTTTATTAATTATGGTAAATTTGTCTCATTAGTTACAAAAAATGACTTACTTTTTAAGGAGTTGTAGGGTTTCTCTAGTAATAATCCTCTAGTTTTACACGTCTCTAAGAGTATAATCTCGCACTTTACCCCAACCCATAAAACATCACCCTCCTAAATCGTGAGTTAGACTGCTCAAATTTAAAATTTTTTTGATTCAATTACTAGATTCATATGTCTCGCAAATTTGCCGAGATGTCGTAAATTTTAGGCACTGGAGTAAAGAAAACGAAGAGAAGATCTTTATCCTTCTATGTAGTGCTTCGATCGTATGCACCATTTTATTATTTATTCATATACTTATTCGTTCGAACATTTTATTCAAGGTGATATTGAGGTGGATAATTATATTAGAATAATATTACGTTTACTCTTTTATTTTACTATCTTAAAATAATTGTTGAGGTGTCAAACAATGATTAATACAATCATTGTACAATTAATATAATCAATTATAAATAATTAATTTATAATATTAATTGCATTAATAATTATTAAATACACTTATTTTAAGATAATAAAATAGGAGAATAAACGTAATGTTATTTTCCGTATTACTAGGTTGGTTGATTGAAACTAAAAACTACAACTATACGTCCGTATTTAGCAGCAATTATAGTAGCTATATCGGAACTTTAGATTTCAATATGATTCATACTGAATTTTAACTACTATTATTTCTTAAAAAGACATTATTATTTAAAGCAGATTTCAAATTTGGGGAAAATATTAATAATTAAGAAACCCACGTAATTAATGCATTTAATTGGCCTAATTGCAATTAAGCACTATTGTGTTTTCACATCAATAATTCTTTGCCGATAAAGAAATGTCAAAGGGGCTTCTTACTTTCCAAAGAGATGTTCCTATGTACGTCTATGTGGTTTACTTAAAAGGTTAAAGAGTAATGTTTCCTTTTTATTATACACTCTTAAAATAACATAATTAATGTAATAATTATAAAAAAATAATTTATTATATTAATTGTATAAATAATTATTTGACACGTCAATAATTATTTTAAAATGATAGAATAAAAAGATAAACATAATGTTATTTAATATTAAATAGTAGGACATAATTTATCAAAATAACAAGAAATTTGAATTAAGATCAGCATAATATAAATATAATAATGATGATAATAATCATATTTAATTGGGTTTAATCAGAGACAAACTCTCATGTGGCATCCAACAATTGTCTGAGCACGAAGGAAATTTGTCGATTAAAAAAAAATATGTTATTAATAAAATAATCGATGAATTTATGAAAGTTGTCAAAACGAGGAAAAAAGAGCATAAAATCTAAGTATCTGTGACACAAAAATCCATACAAATCTGATACAGCGGGGCAATAATTGATGGTCTCGAAGACAGCTTCATCTTCTTTAAATGGGTATTTAGTGATCCATAATTATACTCCCTCTCATTCTCTCTCCTCATATACTACGTGTAGAGAGAGAATGGGAAGTAACTACTTTGAACATGGAGAGAGAAATGGATCTTCTTCAAGGAAAGGAAAGAAGAGTGGTTCGGATAAGCCTAGGCAACCACAGAGAGGTCTTGGTGTAGCTCAGTTGGAGAAGATCAGATTACATTCTCAAATGGCTTTAACCTATCTTCCATCCATTCAATCTCCTTTTTCTGCAAATTATAACCATGTCTCTCTCTCTCTCTCTCTCTCTCTCTCTCTCTCTCTCTCTCTCTCCCAGTTTACTTGTTTTTTATGGGTTTTAATGGGGTTTTGATGCAGGAGAACATGAGAGTTGAAACGTCATATTCTTCTCTACCATCCCCTTCAAGCTTGTCTTACTCATCATCTTCTCCTCCTTCCTCATATGACTTCTTCCAAAATGTCAAGGTTTTGTCTGATTTTTCATTTCTTGCATGGATATTATTAGCTTCTTCAACATAAAACTCTCCTTAATCACCCTAACTTTTCTTGGGTATCAGTAAATTACTGTGACTCAATCTGGACTAACCCTAAAATGTTACCCTGAAAATAATCAATGAACAAATATATCAGATGGGTTTAGGAGATGAGCACGAAAGATCAAACGTTGGATATAGAGAACATCAACCTACCACAGCAGCAAGGTTTGCAAATTTATAACTTTCCTCCAAATCTGCAGCTATTATTTAAAGCTAGACAAGCCAATCTGGTCTCTTTTTTTTTTTTTTTTTATGACTGAAATGTTTCAAACCAGATGGGAGATGAGCAATGGAATCTTAGAAGCCCATCATTTTGCAAAACCACACGTGGGTAGACAGAACATAAACATAAAACTTGTGGAGGTAATAATATGTTCAATGCTTCTCCTCTTATGAGTCTTATGTATGTTGTATGCTTCCTTCTAATTATAATGTACTAAATATTATTAATCAAAATGTAAGACTAAACTATTCAACTGTTATCCTTATCTCCAGGATCAAATCACTAAAAGCAAGAGACACGGTAAGAACTCGATGAGGCCAAGCAATCAGATTTCGGAATTGACTGAGACTCAAGAACTAGATTTGGAGCTCCGACTATCGATTTGATGAAATGAAGCATGGCATTTTCACAATATTTAGTTCGTGCAGTCAAGCTGTTTTTAACTTTTGATGTATATTTGATCCAAAGAAATGATGAAGAGATGAGCTTCAAAAGCAATCATGTTGAAGGTAGACTGACTTTGGTGCTTGAAGGAGTGAAATCTTCCGTCTTCATGCTTCATCATGATGAGTAGTTTTCATGAAGAGGAGGGAAATTTTAAAGAATCAACTAAAATTTTAGAAGATGGATTTGTTTTATGGTCAACATCTTTCAATAGATCTTCGCACCATGATTTTGTTCTTTGTTTGAAAAGTGATGTAATTAAGTGTTAAGTCTCTTATTGTATGTTTTGGACTGAAAATTTGGACTGAAAACTACACGATTTCATTCTTGCAGTTAGTCCAAAACGCGTTGTACTAAATATAAAAAAAAAATCTTATTTAAAAATTATTTATTTTTCACTCTTTCAACGTAGAATTGTGCACCCCTCAACAAACTTTACGTGGTGAGTTGTCACATTAACTCTATAAATCGTTGGAGTCACATTGATAGCTTGATAAGTTCCATGTCTTTAAAACAAAACAGAAAAAGGACCTCCAACAATAATACGAAGAAAAAAAATTAAAAACTGTTGCTTCTTATTTTTCAAACAATCGATCATCTTAATGAGAAAAAAAAAAGACATTGTCGCAAAGATTTCAAGTCGCTCTTCAATCAAAACATGCTATTGAAATTTCATAACCCAGTTGTTGACTTTGAGGATGATTGGTTTAATCCTTACTCTTCAGCAAAGTCAAACCCAGTTCCTCGATGAAACAGACAATCAAATAATAGAGAGAGAACCAAAAGCTTTAAATTACAAGCTCTCCTTTAATTTTATTCGTGAACAAAGCTTCATTACTTTCAGGCTCTTGAGCTCAATCCAAAAGAACTCTCATATTTGGAAGCTTTGAGGCCCTCATTAAATTGGCCCCTGAAAACTCTGCAGGAAAAGCGGCAGCATAATATGTAATTTTACCCAGTAAATACCCAAATTCTAAGCAAAAATTGCCATTCTATACATAACTGGAACAAGACACGGTGAGATAGATTGTGATTCTTGGGGAATGTTCCTGGACAACCTCATACAATCCACAGAAATGTCTAAACACTCAAGGAGCTGGAAACAGAGAGCAGCTCACCCAACTGCTGATTTCCACAGCTACACCGTTCATTTGGAACCCATCTTCAAACCATTCAAAACTCCAAGCTGATTTCAAATAATGTAATATACGGTCATATTTCATAGCAGTGAATAATCAATGACTTTTAACATATCATATGTTATATCAACATTGCTCCGATCTTGGTTTTCATAATTATGAATTATGAGAACTGAGAAGGTTCATATCCAAACAAGCAAGAAATGAAGTTATACACCATTTTATGGAGTGCAGATGTCTGGGCAACTCAAGAGGAAAAATTGACTGGCCTTGTGCACCATACATTGCTAGAAGGCATCTCTTCAGACCGAGTGCTTGCCATTGGAATCGACCTCCAAGCATTGGTCAATGTGCCTTGCCTCCGCCTGCAAACTGGTGGACTTCCCTAATTTTAGCCAGTTGAGCAGCGCTCAGTTGGCTACCCTTGCTCAGTCAATAGGTTCTATGGTCAACTCTCACTTACAAACCACAGTTCTAACTTAGGACAGCAACCCCATCTGTTTACTGCTGAGGATAAACAATGAAGTATTCTTCTTCAGACATGTTCTTTCCATCTTCCCTTGGGATATTATTTACCCCATCTCTGGTACTGTTCGCCATAACCACACTTTTATGTAATGTCAATTGAGTTTATTTGATTTCCTTCATTTTTTCCACATCCAACTCATAAATCTTCAAATGAAAGTCCTAGACCATAATTACACAGTTTTCTCTATAAAAGAGATGAAACTCTGATTTGATGGAATGCCCACTGAAGCTATAATCATAATCATAAAAGTAGGACATATGCATGCTTTTTCTGCCGCTAGAGTAAGTCATTAATTCTTACATAATTCCATAAAATTAGACATAAATCAGCTGACAACTAATCTGCCTTTCTCTATTAGTTTCACCCACTCTACAATTGCAACCCCAGCCAAGGTACAGTCCTAATATGATGTTATTTTTCAAAAATCCCAACCACATTTGACATAGGTTCCTTTTCTTCTTATGCATTTTCCGTGTTTCTAGACATAAAGAGAAATTCATGCACCTTCCATGTCATGAACGTAGTGAATTTTTCTTGAAAAAAAAAAAAGAAGGGTATAATAAAAGTTCCAATTGATATGAACAGAAATTCTGGCATTGCCTCGAGTGCCTGTCTTACTAAATAAAATAGAATTTTACACAGCTCCATCCAAACCAGCTAAAGTTTTCTCATCCTTTCTCAGCAACCAAATAACAAACTACAACAAAAAAAAATGGCGTAAAAAACCTCACGAAATTTCAATAAATAGAACAACCATCAACAGAAACCCTCAGCGAAATCGCTCCGAAAAAAAAAACAGAGAGAGAGAATTATGAAAATTTAGGGCCGCAATTGCACAGCACTAATCAAGCAATACAAATCCAAACGCCTAAAACAATAATAACCGTACCGAACAAAGCGAGCCCGATTCGAGTGTCTTCTCCGAGAATCACCCCGAACACAGCGGTGGCGGCAAAAGTCGTCGCATTAGTGACCGGAACAGCGAGCGATATGGGAGCCTGGTTGAGGATAGCGAAGAAAGTAGCGGAGGCAGATAAGTTAATAATGAAAGGGACCGAGTACTGCCAAATCGAAAGAAGCCATAACCAGCTAGTAATGGAGTCAAGGAGCTTGTTGCCGGAGCGATTGGTCGGGCGAGTGGTAGCAGACTTATGAGCTTGGTCCCAGAGCAGGGCACCACGCCGCATTAGGGCGTTGGTGGCTCCCCAGACTACGCCTACGGCGATCATCTTCTCCACTTCTCCGATCATTTGTTCCGAGAAAAACTGATGCGACGAATTCTGAGTCTTAATTTAATTATATATTTTAAAATAAAAATCTTCAGGTTATTTTTATTAAAAAAAATAGTTTAACATTTAATGCATAAATAATATAATTATTAAGCCTACATATCTTTTAAGAATAAATAATAACTATTTTATATATTCTATTATTTAGCTTCATTGCCTAAGAAAGGGTATTATTCCAAATAAAGAACTCAATAATACAAATAATTACTTAAATTTAAATCTTTTTTTCAGCTAAACAAAATTATGTTGTCGATCTTGATTGGGCAAAGACTACAGAGAGATATGAAGATGCTTTGATGTAACAACAGTTACAACTCACTAGTCCGAATGAAGTGAAATCGATCCAAAATCAAACTTAAGTGACCTTAAACTTACCCAAAAAAAACCATACCTTAAAACCTGGGCGACGCTCGTTTAATTTTGAACCCAAATCAAATGATTTGAGTCCATATAGAACCCAACCAAAGCAACATTTTGACACCCCTAATATATAACACACGTGGGACTAAACTCAATTTGCCTGTTCTTCAAATAATAATCCATTAGGATATACTCTATTTTGTTGTCCCAATCAAAATAAACTGCACAACATAGATTTCCAAAGTTTAATCATAGGTTGAAGCACTATATAACAAATTTTAAACAAATAATATTTCCATTGAAGAAGCTTTGTTCTGTTCGACTCTTCCAGCTCTTCAGGATGGTGAAAAAATGCTTTAAACTCTTTCTTATCTAAGCCATTTCTACTGGAAGGAAATTCAAGCAACTTCTACAGGATACTGACCTGAGTCAAAACTGGGGTTAACAATCACCATGTATTTCCTGTCAGTGCTCACTTTTGGAAAACTAAAATGGGTCGGTTAAATCCGGTTTTGCTGCTCGATAAGCTGGAAGTTATGTCTTCCACCTTTCTAAATCCAATCTGCAGTCACGGGAATCAACGAGTATTTAAAAGAGTTGGCTGACTCAAGACCTCTATTCCAAATACTATTAGTGTTTCAGAAAGTTTTCAACCACTTACATTGTCAAGAAGAATCTCTTGGAACTGATATGGATGGATTGTTAACTTATGATAATTGCTTAAAGTTGTCTGCACAAGTAGGAGATGCAAAATTAGATGCACATAAGATTAGTATTAAAACGAAAAAAGGGCTAGCACATATAGGTAATAATGTCTGTGACTAATACGAAATTCAGAAAACCACTCTAGTCCTTAAACTAAACAAGATGCGATGAATTATAAAAAAGATTAAAACAAAGAAGAAAAAAGAAGAAGTCTTTTTTCTTCAAAAGATGAACAATTGTAAAGCATGAACCAAATGTAGGCAGTACTTTTAAAACAATACCAAGCTTTCTCAGTGTTGTGAAATTGAATGGTACCCGAAACAAAATTCTTATAAATACCAAAATCAAAATTTTTTTCGCATATTTTATGACCAAATGGTTGCTAAATATAAAATAAATTCTTATAAAGCAAAGAAAAAAAATGCAAAAAAGTTTCAGTACCTCAGTTACATTTCGTTTGCTTTCATAAGACTTCCAAGGTTGGGGCTCCAAAATAAAAATGCCACCCTGGATTGAGAAAAGGTGCATCGTATTCACTAGGCCATAACTTATGCCAAGAACATTAATTAATGCTCTTCACTAATAGTTTAAGCAAAACACGCTGATATCAATAATATATAACAGCGACTAATTACCGGTTGAAGCAATCTCCAAATCTTTGAAAACAATGCAATTAGCCCATCATCTCCCCAGTTAAGATGAACCCACTTTGTCACGCTCAAACTATAATCCAAAAGATAGAATTATGTTGCCAATTTAATAACAGTAAAAAAGCCAAAAATAACAAACTAGGACTGACCAAAGAATTGCACCATAATGTTTCTCGTGAGGACGATGACTATGTATGAAATTTTCTTGTCGAAATGAGACAATGGTGGAAAGATTTATATTCTTCGAAGAAGAATGTTTCTTTAGAATCTGTTTTGTCGTGTCCTCAAGAAACTTAGTCGAAAGTTTTGAAGCATTTGCGCACTCGCCAACTTCTAGTTCAGAAATCTTGTTTGGTGCTTTCTTTTCATAATCCCTTTTGAGTTGCGAGTATGCATCCTTAATTCGATCTTGCATATAAAGAAGATGCATTTTGAGAAAATTAAACAATTAATGATGCATCAAAATTCAACTAAACAATGAGATTTTCATGATTGACCAGTACCAGTAACACTACCACATGCTATCAAATCAATAAGTTGAAAGTAAATTCATTTAGCAGCCACAACTGCAATGAATTTTAACATTGATCTCCGGTTGGGAGTGAGTTTTTTCTTATTGCTCACCTTTTTTGTACATTTTTTTCAATTGACATACTTAATTAGCGATTAAATAATTGATCTGTTTGTGAAACCTTTCAGAATCTCTTACTTTGCGATGTTAGGCTCAGGCTCGTTTCAGCTATATCAACAATTTAAACAAAATTTGCCACAGAAATATAGACAAAGCTGGAAGATTTCTTACTAGAATCAATGTCAACTCCTAGGATACTCCGGCAGTGAAACTTTTTTGCTGTAAGAAGATTATAATCAATGTCACCAAAATATTAAGCATGAAACAACATCCAAACTAAGAGAGACAGTACCTATTTGAATAGTTATTATCCCACTATTGCAACCAATATCAAGGCAATCCTTTCCTTCAAACCATTCCATCTTAAAAACCTTTAGTCTAAGATCTTCATCCTCATTTTGACCTATCTGCAGCCCCATAATAAAAGCAGTAAAATTATTTCACCATTAAATTTAAGAAAATTTAATTGAAAAAAGAAAAAAAAAAAACGCTTGCTCAAAAGGGAAGTCCTCGGACTGTCAGACAGCCAGCCATTAAGGATCATCAATGGGTCGTTTATTATTTCACAGACCTCAAACGAGATTAATTGAAAAAATGCATAATTAAAGTAAAAAGAAAGCTGAAATTCGGATTCTAAAATCACAGAAAAATATGAACCGAGTAATTTTTGATTCCTTAACAGTGAACTTCATCCAGAAAAAAGAGTCCTGATTAGCATATAGAACCGTATCTCACAAGGAAGCAAAATAATGATTGAGAAGAAGAAGAACGAAAGAAAAAAGAAGAAGCAGCAAAAACTTACTCGATAGCCGTAATAGCTACGATAATTGCCGAATGGAAAAACCTCTCTACTTTTTCTTTTACTCTGCTTAATTCCAGCCGCCGCCTTCGTTTCCTCGCCGTCCTCCATGAGTAAGGCTTTTCTTCCGAGTTTCTCCGGCGAAATCTTCAGCGACAGAGAGAAGCAAGGAGGCCGAGACTAGCGAGAGAAGCTCTTTTAGTGTTTACAGGGTTTGGGGTTTGCGCTGTTAAATAATTATAAAAAAATAAAATAAAATAAAAATAAATAATCAAAATTTTCATTTAAACTATATTGCAGTATTTTTTAACGCTACAAATTAACAAATTTTCAATCATTTTTTCTATTGTTACTAATTTACAAATTTATTGTTTCTAATTAATAATCTAAAAACATGCTTTCATATCAAGAACACTAGAGGGAAATTGAAATTACATTACATCGTCAGCGAAGGAATAACAAGTAATTGTCTCGTAAAGAGATAAAATTAGAGTATATAATTAAAACATAAGCCTAGCATTATCCGTATTAAAAATGAATTACCAATGTCGTTCGATTAATCACTCGTAAAACTAATTATGTCGTTATTGCTACCTTCGTAGTTCATACTTTTGAACAAGTTTATACCATGATCAAAAATAACAAATAATATAAAAATAGATCGCCTTTCATCATCTTCTCGACTGTGTCTTCATAGTTTTTTCTTATTTGATCATAGAAAGTTGCCTAAGAGATATGAACAACTGATCCATAAATTTAAAAACAAAAATACCAATTGTTTGTGCTATCAATTGTGGGATGAAGGGTAAGATTGTTCTTTCAAGACTTGAGAGAGGAATAAAAGGTTTCAACAGCTAAAACTAAGACATTTGCTACAGATAATTATTACAGGTTCATAGAGAAATATATCTACAAGATGGGATTCTTTTTACACTCTGGCTGAACAAAAACCACATCAAATTATTCCGTCTTTTATATCATTTGATCTCTCGCGATCGTTGTGCAATACTTTATCCGAAAATTCATTCCAATTCCTTGTGAAAGTCGATGTTATCAACAAAAACCTGCAAAGAACGAAAGGGGCACTTAAGATGGAAACAACTAATTAAACATGATTTACCCTCTCCTCCTTTTTTTCTATTTTTGTCTGTCTTTGACTTAAATCTAAGCCGCTTCACTTCACGTCTAATGACTTAATTCAATAAATTTGACAGATAATAAATCACCATCGCAGACATTTGCCAAAAAAAGTAGAACTTCCTCTACAAGTCCAAAAGTAACTTGTTTTGGATGAGTATGAAAAATATCAGAACGAATACCGTTTTCCAACCATCAGGATCCATGCATGCAGTGATTTTCGTATTGATGCCGGGTAATGGTCCAGGTTCTCTGGTGATCTTTCCCCCGAAGAGTTTAATCGCTTCAGCAGTCTTGTAAACATCATCTGTCCCTATCGCAATCTATAATAATTATAGTAAGATTAATATCGCATGAGAAAAAACTAGGTATTAATACCATCACCAATGAATTTTAGTGTAGTAAAAGGATTATAAAGTTAAGTGATGAACCTGAGCGTAAGCATTTCCTTTGTCATACTCGGTCACACCGTAATTGTATGTCAACTCCAAAACAGCACTTTTATCTTCAGGACCATAACCTAGCATTGCTATTGTATACTAGAAACAATGAATCATAAGATAATGTCAACAAAGGAGAGAAGTAGTAACCATTGAAGGAGAAAAGCATGATCTCTTATGGATCAGAACAAGCCTTCAAATAGATTTTTGAGAAAGCAATGGATTATATATGTGCTGTTAGATCTATCTTGGCCCATTTTAGCAAAAAGAGAGGGACATGCCTTCCAAGGATAAGGCAGGAAAAAAAGAAGCAGAACTATACCAAGTTTAACAAGGCCAGACTCATTCATAGGCAATATGCCATCTCTTCTCTCATTCTTGCACATAAAACAATGTTTTGTCATCCCCATAGTAATTTTTTTTCACTACAAGAATATGCAAAAAAGATATTAACTAGCAAAGATTCCAAGTTTACCTTGTACTCTGGATTATCCCGTTTCCGAAGTAGTTCCATACCAAAAGCCTAAGTCGGGAAAAAAATTTATAGATTAACAGCCAAATATCTGACTTATTAATACAATCAACAAAAGTCATCACTCTCTTATCAAGAAAAATAATTATACAAAATCAGACTTTGCCAATCTTACTGAACTATAACTCTAACCTTCTCATAAAAATTTATGGACCGATCAAGATCACCCACACGGAGCATTACTTGGCATAAAGGCTCAGGGGTGGGCCCCCTTTCCAAAAGTTCAAACTTATAACCATCTGGATCTTCAATAAATGCAATCACTGTTTTACCTCCTTTGACCGGGCCAGGTTCTCTGGTCACCTTCCCACCCTTAGCTTTTATGAGTTCCACGGTTTTTGCAACCTAGTTGATGAGCATGAGAATGCCAAGTTTCGTATTTATAAATATTCTATTGGAAAGGAAAACTTTAAAACAAAAGAAAGAAAAAAAAGCCATCACTGTGTACAAGCATGACAAGAAAAAAAGAACCATCAATGTGTACAAGCATGACAAAATTAATTGATGAAGATATTGAAAAAGAATATTCACAGATTAGAAGTGTATGTGATAAACAGGAAATATGTGGGTTTAAGCATATTATAAAATAAATTGGTAATTATTACTAGTTTCCTTTATGTTAGAGTTAATATATTTATTTAAAAATCTCTCACAAAATTTTTTATATTTTCTTTAATTAGAAATTTTGAATTCTTGAAATTTAGCTTCCATAGATAGGCATCAATGGTAGACTATCTGATTGTTGATAATATATGTTTTTTCTTTCGTCAGCAAAGGGAAAAATTACTATCAAAAGAGGGAGCAAACCCAAAAATCCTTTAAGAAAACTTCTCCCCATAATTAATTGATATTGATTTTCCCTTATTTTCTATCTCTCTCTATCCCTATTTTATTTATATCTCTTTTATGTTTCTACTATCTCAATCTTCCTAAAGTCTCTAGTTACCTTCTCTAATGTCAATTTCAAGTCTAATTCTGATTCATGTTAGTACATGTAATATAACAATGAGAATTAATCTAATTATGAGACATACATCTTCAACAGCGATACCAAAATGACCAAATCCAGCACCAATGTCATACTTGTCAATTCCATAATCTGCAAATATTATCCAACCAAAATGAGACGAATTAGACCAACAGAGCTATGCCGCATTATCCACTCAACCAAGGAAAAAACCTAAAGACCAGACCGTCAGCTTACTGTAAGTGAGTTCAATAACAAATTGTGAATCTTCGGGACCAAAACCAAGAAAGGCATTTGTGTATCTCTCCTCTGGTATATCACGTTTTCGGAGTAGTTTCATCCCTAAACACTCTGTATAGAATCTGTGATACTTAATATGTTATAACCTGATGATGAGATTCTAATAATAGTTATCTGAGAGAAAAATATACAGCACACATACTTTATTGTTCTGTCCAAATCTCCAACACGATAAACAACATGAAGCAACCTTCTTTTATCACTTTTTACCCACTCCAAGAGACTTTCTGGGGTCGTTGTGCTAGCTTGGGCAGCGCTTCCAATTGTACACAGTTGCAAGCTATTGCTTTCTCTCCTTAACATCTTCGAAGCTTTGAGACCAAAAAATTGAGACTGTGGAACAACTTCAGAACAACATAAAATAGTTAGAATTAAGAATTTAGTAACTTAAAAATCCACTTACTAGGATACAAAATTTAGCCATGAGGCAAAATTTTGCATTTCCAGCTCTCTTCAAAAGATAAATCTTAGTAGTCAGAATTACAATTTTCAAAATTTTAAACAACTCATTTCAGATTAATTGGATTATATATTATGCAGTACGCAACTATAATTTCACTTACGCAAGTTTAAAATCAAACCTGGAAATGAAGGAAAGAATATTCAATTAATTATCTTCTTTTTGTAAAGTACGAGGCTTTTAAGCCAGCAAAACATTTATGATACTATAACTGCAATCAATGACAATATAATCAAACAATCTACTCAATCAAACATAATTCTTACAGGAGTCTCAAGTTAGCTTCTCGCTGATAGATGGAATTAGGAAAAAAATGTCTCCAACATGAAATTCAAAAGTTGCACATTTAGAAAATGAACAGAATCACCACTTCCAATCCGAAAAGAAAAATATAAAAAAAGTCCAAGAAACAAAAACTAAAAGAAATCTAGGGTTCCAAAACAACTGGAGGATAATTCAAGAAAAAAGAAGCAGAGCTATACCACTACCAAGATGAAATGAAGCGAGCCTTCGAGAGGGGCTGTAGGAAGAAAAGGAAAGACGCGAGCGAGAAACGCAGACGGACCTAAACGATGGGAGAGAAGGTCGTATGGAGGAGGCCATGGGAATCATTCTCGCCATCTCTCGGTCACTCAGTCTGCGTCTTTGTGGCGGAAGGAGCCAAAGCCTTTAGGCTTTAGAGCGAGGGAGAGTAAAAAAATCAGACCGATAAACCAATCTGTAATTATAGGAATTTTAATATTATTTATTTCTTTATTTAAAATTTTTAACGTAAATTATAAAATTTTCCTTTTTTTTTTTGCTTAAAGTTTTAATAAAAAATATTGTATTTTTTAATTACAAAATTATGGGTAAAAATAAAATAAAAAATTTAAACTATATCTCAAAATAAATCTTAAATTATATTCGATAATTAAACAAACCTTAAAGTATCATATGTTAACAAGTTAATCCTATTAAAGTTAAACCCAGCGCAGTCGACCGCATTTTAACCATGTGATACTGTGTGTATGTCTCGTGAAGTCGGGGTCACCCATTTTCAATATATTTCGCACTTGTTTTAAATGCGGGTGACTGAATTTTAACTGTGGACGACTGTGAGAAAATAAGGTCGCTTGTTTACGAACATATTTTACATTCATTTAAAGTGTAGATGATTGTATTTTCAATTCGGGTCTTGTAGATAAGTATGTGTCGAGACAATATTACTTGTTCTCGAGTATGTTTTACACTCATTTCAAATGTGGACAATTGACTGTATTTGAACTACATGTTATTACAAACCGTTGAATTATTTATAAATAATAATTTAAAATTTTTTTTATTAAAAAAAATTATTTAAGAGCATGTTTATAATTTAATATTTTTATTAATAATTACTCCGAATATATAAAATTCAACTAAGGAAGATGTAATTGATTGAAATAGCTAGGGGCTTAAAAAGAGAACAATGAAGCCCACTTTTTATTGCGGTAGATCTTCATGGGCCTTTAAACAGCCCAAAGTAATGAAAAAATGTTCTATTATTGCTTTCAGCCTCGTTTATAAAAAATTATTTATAATTTATTATATTATAAGTATTTTTATTTATTTTTTGATAATTAAAAAATAATTAATTTTTCTAAAAACTACAACAATTTTGAAAACAATTATAAAATAAATCTAGAAGGCCATTATAAAATAAATTTATTTTTTGTTTTGGTCTTTTAAATTATTAAATAATGACATTTAACCATACTTCCTCTCAAGTTACTTTTGTTTCTCTTTTATTTTATTCTCTTTTTTATGTAATTAAAAATTATAATTTATCAAATAATTAAAATTAACAATCTATTTTAAAAAGTAATTTACCACATATTTACTATTTTTTTAAGTGCTTATCATATTAGAAAAACAATTAATAAAAAGAATATGTTATGCTTATATTTTATTGCTACGGCCTATTCTTACTTTTTGACGTTGTAAAATATTAATAATTGTGTAATTTATTACATTAATTATATTAATTAATATTTATTACATCAGTAAACAAAAATTAAAAAATAAATATAATAATAATTATAAAAAAATATATAACAATACTGAACCAACCCCAAATTTTCCGATAAAAGTGGATCAAAATTATATTGGTCATTGGATGTTGTTATTAATGTTCTAAGGACTTTGGTTATAGTAGGCACTAGGCAGGCTACTTTCAAAAGAATACTACTTAGGAGTTAGGAGATTGCATATAAAAGTACATTTGATTAATCAACTCATTATCCATGCGGTGCGGACCCTACTGGAGAACAAAAAATGGGTCCCAACCAAGTGTTAGATGGGCCCACTTTCAATGCATTCTTTCTTTCCACATGGGCCCACGTCCAATCCCAATAATCAATAAAATAATAGAGAACTGGATGGGGAGCTGAGTCTACGTGGCAATGACAAGAACCCCCCTTGATTTGACATCCACAGTGGATTACTAATATATTCTCCTCCGAACGTAATAAATTATAAACTATTAATTTATAAAACTAATTACAAAAATTATTATGCGATTGATATTTTAATATAATAATAAAGTAAAATTATTGTTATTCTTAAATTATTGAATATTTTTAATAATTTATTTATGTTGAAAGGGATGTAATTAAAGGAGTAATATGGACAAGGGAAGCCAAGACTCGAAGAGGACATTGGATGGCGGCAAAGGGAGTAAAGGTGGGGGGACCACCGACCACATGAAAAGCTTTTGGAGAAAACCAGTGAACGTGGGTGGTTTCTTTCCACTATTCTTTTGGGTATCTTTTGAGTATTGTTTGTATTAGAAAGAGCCTTTGAGATAAATGTCAAGTGTTGTGGATTATGTATAGGGATGATTCAAATTGGTTTTGACTGTTGGTAATCAATTCGATAAGATAATGAATACTATATCATGATAGTAATCTTCGTGTTATTCGCTTATTAATAATTTATACGAATGAATGAGTAAATAACGTGTTATGAAGTGAGATTAGAGTTGTAGATTTAGTATTAGGTGGTTGCAATATTCAAATTTACTATAAATTTTTTGTAGGGATTTTCATTTTTTCCTTCAAAAAGTCTTTGGTGTGAAAGAGATTTCTTTTCTTGGATTTCTGTCTCGTCCACAGTACAACTACACTCTGGCTACCTCAAATGATGTGGCTTTTGCCCTCTCTTTTGAGATTGTCAGCTACTGTATATTCAAGTTCTGCACTTTATAACAGAAGATTTGATTGTAAACTCAAATGGGTCGTTTTACAAACCAAGAGAAACATAAACAAGTAATAATGCAAAACCCACATGAAATTCAATCCAGATGTGTCCTATTTTCTAAGTTTCTTTTAGTGGGTAAGGAGCTTTGCCAATGGCAAGAAAGTGTGATAAAGGCGAAGGCTTTTCGACTGACCCACTGTCCTGACCAAACCTATGCCTCCGCAGTCTAATCTTCTAAGCCAGGTGCAGAGCTTCAAAAACAGTGAATGCAGCAGCACAAACGGAGTGAAAAGAGGAGAGATTTTGATGAAACGTTTTTTTCTGGCTATTTGTTCTTGGTGGATTCGCGATTTTTCATCTGGGTATTCTTCTTCATGGGCTGGGTCTCTCTCCAGTCTCCATTCGTTGGTTTCTTTGTTCTTTTCGCTCTTTTGAAATTTTCAATGATTCTTAGACTTACACGTCGTCTTCTCTATCTTTTCCGGGGGAAGTTCGTGAAAATGGTGGTCAATGACTAATCAATAGTCTAGCATTAATGTTTTTGAAATCTATGTTTTCTCTTTTTTTTTTTTTTCAGTAACGGTTTATCAGCGCGGTAGATCAGGAACGTCATTTTCAAATCGATTTCAACAGAATCTAACATTGGGATGAAAAAGCCAATAAATAATTGTGATCGTTGGGAAATCGTGGATGTGGTTTCTTTTGTAGACATCCGCAGTCGTTATTGGCAATGCCAAACGATAAGGTCTCTGTGAAATTTGACAAATTTTCTCGCATTTTCTGCAGTTCTGCTGAGATTCTAGGCCTCGCTGTTTGTTAATCCAAGATCATCGGAGAACTGATTCCCACATCTGGAAGTTCCTTGAAGTCAGATTATTGACACTAGAAGCAGACAGCTGTAGTTGGATTTGGTTGTTGAATTTGAAGCTGATGAATTTCCCTATTTTTCCATCTGAGTTTATGTTGGTTTTCAGTTTATAGGGATGGGTTGCGTCTATTCAAGGGTTTGTATAGGTGAAATTTCAACCCCTAAAACTTTTAAACCAGCAGAAACTCAAAATGCTGGAATTCCTGCTGGAGTTGGAATACTCTCTCCCTCTTCTTCCAATGGCGAAAATGGAGAAGTGGGAGACCAATTGAATCAGTTAAATGCCAACAGAGATCCCGAGGCCGTAATTAGACGACTATCCAGGGTTTCATCACAGTTTTTGCCACCAGAAGGATCTAGAACAGTGAAAGTTTTCGATGGAAACTATGAATTACGCTATTCCTTTTTGTCACAAAGAGGATACTATCCTGATGCTCTTGACAAGGCTAACCAAGACAGCTTTTGCATCCATACTCCATTTGGAACTAATCCAGATGATCATTTCTTTGGGGTTTTTGATGGTCATGGAGAATTTGGAGCTCAATGCTCTCAATATGCAAAGAGAAAAATATGTGAAAATTTGCTTAGGAATAGTAAGTTCCAAACGGACGCAGTTAAGGCATGCCATGCAGCTTTCCTGGCTACAAATTCACAACTTCACGCCGATCTCTTAGATGACAGCATGAGTGGGACTACAGCTGTTACAATTTTGGTTAGGGGCAGGAAGATATACGTATCTAATTCGGGTGATTCAAGGGCAGTTCTTGCAGAGAAAAGAGGAAAAGATATAGTGGCTGTGGACCTTTCGAATGATCACACTCCATTCAGGACTGATGAGTTAGAACGGGTTAAGTTTTGTGGGGCCAGAGTTCTCACATTGGATCAAATCGAGGGTCTAAAAGATCCGGACGTGCAATGTTGGGGATTGGAAGAAGGTGATGATGGTGATCCCCCAAGGTTGTGGGTCCCAAACGGGATGTATCCAGGCACAGCTTTTACTAGAAGTATAGGCGATTCACTTGCTGAGACAATTGGGGTTGTTGCCACTCCTGAAATTGTTGTGTTTGAGCTTACATCAAATAATCCTTTCTTCGTGCTGGCTAGTGATGGGGTGTTCGAGTTTCTCTCTAGCCAAACAGTTATTGACATGGTAAGTAACCTTCTTATTGTCTTGTTATATCCAACTTTAGCTAATTTTATATTAAAAATGACATGTTGGTAGTCATTATCTCTTCTGGAAGAGTTTCTCTTTGGATAATAGATTCTGTAAGTGATATTTTTGTGAATGGCTTAATCGGTGTTTTCTTTTGTGGTTCATCTTCCGAATTGGGTTCATCTTTGTAATAATCACATGAATTGAGTTATAAACATGAAAACATAATAACTCAACGGGATCCCTGTAGAATAAAAAAAAGAGGCAATAGGTCTCGTTGAGCTCTAACTAATTAGATGATTTTTTTTGTACAAACAAGAAAATGGATAACTTTTTTCAATGTTTCAAAAGACTACATTTTTTCATTTCTTTTTGACTAAACTTAACTTTCTGTACTCTATTTCAGAATGACACGTTGGTAGCCATTATCTCGTCTTTGAATTCAATTATATTATAGTGGAATAATGCATTTATTTGAATATACTATCTTTTAACCTGTTGAGTATGTTATATTTGTTAAAGATATTACCTTTTCCTTACTTTAATATTTTGTTCTTTATTCTTCATTATTATCTATGGTTTCAGGTTGTAAAATATAAAGATCCTCGAGATGCTTGTGCCGCAATTGTAGCTGAATCTTATAGACTTTGGCTGCAGTACGAAACTCGGACGGACGATATTACTGTGATTGTTGTGCATATTAATGGCCTAACTAATGTAAGAAGAATAGGATGATCTAATTTTATGTAATTCATTAAATATGTTTTTATTCTAAATGTTAAGTAATCTAAGATTGGTGGTTTTGATCAGACTGATGTCAATGAATCAGAAAATAATGGTGGTTTGATTCAATCACCCATTCCTCAAGTAGTTGAAGTGACGGGTTCAGAATCACCCTCGACCTTTGGTTGGAGTTCAAGGAATCATCGTGTGAGACAAGATTTATCAAAAGCTCGCCTTCGTGCTATTGAAACTTCTCTGGAGAATGGTCAGATCTGGGTTCCTCCATCTCCTGCCCATAGGAAGACCTGGGAAGAAGAAGTAAACAAAATTTTGATATCTTTGCTTTTGACTTCTGTGAAATCGTAGTCTGTAATGTGGAAAATTCTTATACTTTGGCGCTGGTTTATTGCTTTTTATATCCTACAGGCTCACATTGAACGGGCCCTGCATGACCACTTCCTTTTCCGGAAGTTGACGGATTCTCAGTGCCACGTTTTATTAGATTGCATGCAAAGGGTAGAGGTCCAACCTGGAGAAATTGTAGTTAAACAGGTGATTTTTGTTCCTATCATTTTGTTTCTTTGCGATCTACAGAGCAATTAAAATGTTGTTTTATAAAATAAAGTACTGTATTGGTTCGATTGTTCACCAGAAATTCTAGGAGGGAGGTGTTTATAAAGATTAGCTATGTGTAATCATCTTGTTTCTGTAGGGTGGCGAAGGTGATTGTTTTTATGTCGTTGGGAGTGGCGAATTTGAGGTCTTAGCGACCCAGGTTATTTTATGAATTTCATTGTCATAAGTTCAAATTTGTCCTTTTAATATTCTTGAATAAAGTTTTAATTGTGAAAATGGGTGGTTGCTGGATTCTTCAACTGCAGCAAGAGATAAATGGAGAGGTTCCTCGAGTTCTGCAGCACTACACGGCTGAAAAGTTATCATCATTTGGAGAACTGGCATTAATGTGAGTTGTTTCTATTTCTTTCAGTTGAATTGTCGCGATGAGAGCAGACTATAAGCGACCAAATCCTATCTGGAAAATGGTGGTTAATTAATCATTTTTTTTATTCTTAAATTCATTTTCATGGAATCTTTTCTCTTTACAGGTCTAACAAACCACTCCAAGCATCTGTTCGAGCCGTGACAAGTGGAACACTGTGGGCTTTGAAAAGAGAAGATTTTCGAGGAATTCTTATGTCAGAATTTACGAATTTGTCATCATTGAAACTACTTCGCTCGATTGATCTTTTATCGAAGTTGACTATCTTGCAGCTAAGTAACATTGCAGATAGTCTTTCGGAAGTTTCCTTTTCAGATGGGCAGGTGATAATTGATAAGGTAGCCTTGCTGTTTCTCTGCTTAACATTCATATGCCTTCTCATCCTACATGCAAAGAACAAATATTAAATCCTCAATAATACTAATATTATTATGTTTGAGTATTTGTTTGCAGAGAGAATCCCTTCTTGCATTGCACATCATCCAAAAGGGACAAGTTAGGATTACTTTTGCTGCTGACTTGATGAACAGTCCTAACATATACAGCCTGAAATCTGGCAATTATGAAGAAGATGAAAACCCACAAAGCAGCGAAGAGATATCGTTGGTTAAGTCGGAAGGGAGTTATTTCGGTGAATGGGCACTTCTCGGTGAGCGTATTGAATCGTTTAGCGCAGTAGCTATGGGTAATGTTGTATGTGCTGTCTTAACAAAGGAAAATTTTGATTCGGTCATTGGCCCTTTAAAGAAGCTTCCCCAAGATGATCAGAAGTATGTTTTCTCTCTCGTTAATTTCTATATTTTGATATTTTTTTTGTTGTTTTATTGGTCAAATCTTGTGATTTTCATGGTGTTTTCCACTTGGAAAGTATTTTTTAGTACCTAAATGTAGAATTTCATGTCTGTTTTGTTTCCTTAAAGAATCTCGCTGAATGACAATAGTTCTTCCTGCTTTCCAATTTAATACATCATAAGTTATTTTGGGAATATCATTATACCATCATGCAGGATGACAGAATATTCTTCAAACTTTCTCAAGGAACCTTCCAAAAGTATTGACATTTCAGCTCTTGATGATGTGGAACTCTCCGATCTGGTAAGAGCTTGCTTTTGACGATGAAATGAGTACGCACTACGCATCTGATCAACCTTTTCGATGTAGGAGTGGAGAACGTGCTTATATTCCAATGACTGCAGTGAGATTGGGATTGTATTATTAAAAAGTGCAGGTTTGTTTTTATTCCCTTCTTAGAAATTTATCATTGACAGATTTGATTTGATCCCTGATTAGGGTAAAATGTAATTCGGACCTGAACTTTGCAAGTCCCGACGGCTAAGATCATCTTGCAGCTAAACTCTTTTTTTTTTTTTTTGACCAATGGGACCTTTAAGTTAGAGTCATTACCAAACAGGAAAATGATATTAAAATATTCGTTCAAATTAATATGTACAATGGATGTAACAGTGCAATAAACCTCTCCTTTACACGTGTCAACTGCCGAATGGGTAGCACCTCTTCCTCCCCCTCCGCCCCCAATCCCATGCGATGCTAACGGTCCGATATGCAAAAAAATAAGGGTTTTTTCATTTTAAACTCCAAAGTAAGGGGTTTTTTTAAAAAACTCCCAAAATTTACTATTTATCGAAAAAAACCTTAAAGTATCAAAAATCAATAATTTAAACCTTTTAGACCTGTCTAAGGATCGTCCGCTGCAAACCTCTCGCCCAGAAATACAATATAAATCGGGTGAAGGCCGGCCGGTTCAGTTGTCCCGCCCAGAAATATAATATAAATCTGGTGAAGGCCGGCCAGTTCAGTTGAACCGGCCGACCTTCATCTGATTAATCGGCCAAACCGGTGACTAAAGTCACAGGTCTTAGATTATATGGGGTGGGGAGGAGGGAGGGCGCCAATCTCCCCGCTAAAATCCAAAACCCGTAACAAAAGTCACGGGTTTGCCCAGTTAATTGGGTGAAGGCCAGTCGGTTCAACTGAACATGCCGGCCTTCACCCAATTTATATTGTATTTTTGGGCGGGAAGTTTGCGGCCGATCGGTCACACTAGTCCGGCCGGTCCCCAGACCGGTATAAAATGTTTAAATTGTTGATTTTCGATACTTTAAGGTTTTTTTCGATGAATAGTAAATTTTGGAGATTTTTAAAAAAAAAACCCCTTACTTTGGGGTTTAAAATGAAAAAAACCCAAAAAATAATAGTTTAGGATATAGGCTGTCTAAATTGCACTTTATCATGATGTGTGAATGGGTAATTTTCTTTTTTTCATTCCAAGTCCCCTACTTTCAATTGGAACTTAAACTTAGGAGGCCAAGTCACTGTTTTATCACTTTATTTGAGCAAAAAAATTGGACAAAGAGCGTGAATGATAAATGAAATGCCATTTTTTTTTTCATGAAGCTAAAAAAAACTCTTTTATTAATGCCAGAGCTTTTGCTCAGTTTGAAGAGATTTTCCAAGCATAAAGTCAAAAAGCTTGGAAAGGAAGAGCAAGTGTTAAAGGAGAAGAATCTTTTGAAAAGTTTGAGTCAATCAAATTTTGTCCCGCAGATCCTTTGCACTTGTGCAGATCAAACGCATGCCGGCATATTGCTGAGTACATGCCTTACTTGTCCTTTGTCTTCAATACTCAACACCCCTCTAGACGAATCTTCCTCTAGATTTTTGGCAGCCTCTATTGTCATTGCCTTAGAAGATCTGCACCAGGTACGATATGATCGGATTATGTTTCAGACCTTATTTTTTCGCTCGAAATAGGCTTTCAACGCTCGACCTTCACTTGGATTTAAATCCAAAAAGTCGATAATTCCGTTGTCCTGTTTTTATTTGAATTTCAGCATGGGGTAATCTACAGAGGAATTTCACCTGATGTTATAATGATGGACCAAATGGGGCGTATACAGGTTCTTCCTTTACTTTCCTTCGAATATGTAAATAACTCTTGACCTAATTCATTTCTCTGATTTGAATGGGAAGATTTTATTCTCCATATATGTAAAAATGAAGTGATACAGAAAGAACAAAGAAAGTGTTTTGAATATGATTAGGGTTTGTTCTTGCAGTTGGTGGACTTCAGATTTGGAAAGAAGATATCTGGTGAGAGAACATTCACTGCATGTGGAATGGCTGACTTCTTAGCTCCAGAGATAGTTCAAGGAAAAGGCCATACTTTTGCTGCTGACTGGTAAATATACTATGCTCTACCTGTTATCTATGCTTCTTCTGAACTTCAAGAGTTCTGCTCTTTTTTGTTGAAAATGAATAAATTATTCATAAGAATCGAAAATACATCAAGTCGTCGGTATCCAACAACGAAGAAAATCAATATTTGCTATCAGATTTTGCATTAAGAACAAACTTCATATCTTCTCGTTGTCAAATTTTGCATCTGCCAAACGCGAGAGGAAGTTTTTTAATTTATGTTACAACTAGCATATTGCCACTATGACACAATGTGCACTGTTATCAATAGTTAGAAATCAAACAATTAACACGAAAAAAAAAAAAAAAGAAAAAAAAAAGCAAACGAGACTCTAAAATTTATATAAAAAACTTTTTAAGGGAAAAAAATTAAAAGCACGAATTCACTAGGTTAAAATTAAGATATAACGTAAACTCAAATCTTAAATTTAGATTTACAATGCTGGCCCATAAAACTCAACTCAAATTCGAGTCACACTATCCAAAACTTTTTATATGAACTTTTAGTTTAACATGCAGGTGGGCCCTAGGAGTCTTGATCTATTTCATGCTAAAAGGTGAAAAGCCATTTGGATCGTGGAGGGAGAGTGAACTCGAGACCTATGCCAAAATTGCAAAAGGGCAATTAAATCTTCCCCAGATATTCAATCCTCAAGTCATCGATCTTGTCTCCAAGGTACTTACCATCTAATTCTAGCTCATTTAATTTTTTGATCTTTGCAACTTTCATACTAATGCAGAACTCGATACGAGATCACGACCCTAGAGGAGTAAATTAACAAAAATAAATACTGTTTTTAATTTAAAGAAGATTAATAAATAAAGCTTAAATACGGCCAAATAAATTTTTTTTTTTTTTTGTGTTCTTTATTCTCTTAATCTTTAATTACCTTTTCGACTCGGGTATGGTTCAGTTGCTGGAAGTTGACGAAAGCTCGAGGCTTGGAGGTGAAGGCTCAGCCTCTGTCAAAAGCCACCCATGGTTTGATGGTGTAGATTGGAATGGGATTAGAGAATGTAGCTGTCCTGTTCCTGGTTTGATTCTATCTCGTATGGCCCAACATCTCGATAATCGCATGGAAGATTCGATTTCCTTACTCAACCAACCTCATGATCCAGAAATTAACAGTGCCGATTGGATGGAAGGGTGGTAGAACCACCCGAACAGAGATTCATTAAACACGAACAAAGACATCTTTGGGGTTAATGAAGGAGCTGCAAAGCTTCATCCTGAATTTGCTAAAAAAAGGTATAATGTATGATTTATTCCGATCAAACTGATCGAATCTATAGCTGCCATCTGATTAGTTTAGCAGTGGCTTGCGGAATAGATTTATTTGTTTATTTATTTTAAATTCACCAGTTTTGTATATAAATCAATGTATATGATAGGAGGGTTTGTTTTCTCCTTCACAAGCTTGGCCTACAACTTCCTAGTGTTATTGTTGAATCTACAAGTTCATTCTTAACAATAGCATCCAAGTGTGATTATATAGAAATTAGTTGATTTTCAATGTTGTAAACATTGATTTTAGAAGTTTTGAGCAAGTTTCGACTTTCTTATCAATCGTTTCAGAGCCGGCGTAACGATTGATGGGCTCGAACCATTTAATTTTTTTGACATATAGCGTGATGTTTTATATGAAAAATGACCAAGCTTTTATGCATGGTTGGCGAAAGCAATTATCGAAAGTGACTTAGAGAGCGAAATACATTGGATCGGTTATTGATTTAAGACTTGGCGCATAATAAGGCAACATACATGGAGAAACTTTGAGGTAAGTAGAATTCTCTTATTTATTTTTTTACAAAATTTAGATTTTTAATCTAAAAATTCAATACTATAATATCTTCAGTATTATTATGATATTGTTTGCTTCTGGTTAAAAATTGCTCTGTTTTAATTCAAAATACGTTTTTGTTAGGTATGGAAGAATCTACTTATAAACCATTTATTTTTCACAGGATTGTGCATTCTCGATAGCATGAGTTAAACCCTCTTTCTCTTTGCATAGACTCGAAAACAAAACGACATAGGATTAGCGCTTTAAGCACAACAATCTACGAGAAATACCAAAACATTTCAAGGACAATATAAATATATATACCTTTTTTCTTCAAGTTTATACAACGGAAATTGTAACGCCCCCGAATTTTAAAATCCACAGTTTAAAATCCCAAATTTGAAACCTTAAATTGAAAACCCTAAATTTTTTTTTCAAATTTGATTTAAAAAATTCAAGCATTAAAACCATAAATTCAGAATATTGAAAAACTTATCTCTTTTGAATAATAATTGAAGTATTAAATGCGCGGAAGCTTAATAAAAATTTGAAACAATAATTAAATTAATCAAAACAGAATTAAATGCAGAATTTAAAGGGATTTATAAAACTTACGAACGATAAAGCTAACAAGAGTTTTTAACTAAAATACAAATATTAATTGTTATCGAATTTCAAAATATATTAATTAAATTCCTTCATTCGAACTAAAAACATTATCTTCTTCTGTATGCTCACTTGCCTCTGGAGGGTTTTCAATTGCAATTAATTCTTCCTCAGATAAAAATTCACCTACATCACAAAACTAATGCATGTGCGAACTCAGTAAGCAAAAATACGTGCATGTGATTTAATTACATACATTACCCAATTTCATACTTTAAAGTTATATATTGGATGAAACTTATTTTCTAATTCTTATCATGCGTTCAGACATTTAGAAAACTAGCGGTTTCTAACCCTCATCAAGTTTCATCAGCCATCACAGTTCATGATCATGCGTTCAGACTCTCATTAGCCATCTCATGCATTCAAGCTCTCATTAGTCATCTCATGTTTTCTGTCAATTCCACTCGTTTTCATGCATACATTATGTCCTATCATTTTTATCTTTCTACAACTCTATGTCAAATGTCTATACATGCGTGTCTAAGTAAAAATAACAATTCGACAATCATACGTTTTGTGATGTAGGGCTTACGGCCAAATCATTGAAAATGTGGTATTTTCACTTATCTGGATTCCCAGCAGTTAGGGATTATCGGGATTTTTCCAAAATTTCTGATAATATCCTGCCTAAAACATTTGGTATTAAATTCACATTTAAATAAATCCTATTTTCAGAATAATTTGGGTAACATTTCATTACTTGTGCACTTATGTCAGATCATGACGAATTAGATTGATTAGGATCGATTTTGGCTACTTTTGGAATTTTTTTCTCTCCTAAATCAAATATTTTGTATTAATTCCTACTTCGATAAATTCTTTT
>CM039524.1:3200257-3216489 GCA_022433055.1 Begonia peltatifolia
AGAGAGAGAGAGAGAGAGAGAGAGAGAGAGAGAGAGAGAGGTCTTTTCATCGGAGGAACACTCGGCCGATGGAGAGAGTTTCACCGGAGGGACGTTCGGCTGAGGGAGTTCTTTGATGCGATTAGGGTTCATCCTACTGTCGCGAATTAAAGCTTCGGCCGAGAGGTGTTCGCCAGAGGAAGGTTCAGCTGAAGGTCGAACTGGTGCTGCTCGCGGCGATCGGAGGTCGGGTTGATGTTTTTCGACGAGGTAAGTTTCCTTCCATCATTTTCTCTCTGGTTTACAGTACCCAATAAAGAGTTTTTTTTTTTCTTCAGTGTGATTTTTCCTTCATCGAGTTCCTCAATTTAAAGAAAAAATATCCCAACATATTCTTAAATTTGTTTGGTTAGATCGTAGATGAATTGATTGAGGAATTAAGTTTTGTGTTTGATTCCCTCCTATTCCAATTAAATTGTCAAAATCATCGGTGAGATATTTCGATTGTTACAATCTACCCACCTTAAAAGAAATTTCGTCCTCGAAATTTAAATAATTACATGAAAAGTTCATGATAGATTCTTCTCATTTCTTCTTCTCTTTCCTAGGTTGCATTTTCCATGTTTTGATTCATCTACAGAACTCTTATGAGTGAGACCTTCTTATTTCGCAGTTTTCTTTCTTTTGATTCCAGAATTTGAATCAGTCTCTCTTCGTAAGATAGGTCGGGGTTGATTGTGAATTCTAGAGATCTCATAGGTAGGATATGTGAGGAATCCAGAATATACTTCTTTAGCATCGAAACATGAAATACATTATGTACGTGCTTGAATGAATCTGGTAAATTTAATTTATAAGCCATTTCTCCCACTGTTCTTGAAATTTCAAATGAGCCTACAAATCTTGGGATCAACTTTCCTCTCTTTCTAAAATACATCACGCCTCTCATTGGCGAGATTTCAAAGAAAACTTGACCCCCTACTGCAAATTCCAACCTTCTTCTTCTCAGATCAGCGTAGCTTTTTTGTCTACTTTGGGCTGTGAAAATTCTTTTTTGAATTAATGCCACAATCTCAGCCGTCTGTCTCAAAATATCCGGCCCAACAAGTACTCCTTCACCCATTTCATCCCAATACATTGGTGATCTACACTTTCTGCCATATAAAGCTTCATAAAGTGTCATCTCAATCGAAGCTTGATAACTAGTGTTAAAGGCAAACTCCACCAATGGTTGATTTTTACTCCAATTTTCTTAGAAATCAATAGCACAAACTCGTAACATATCCTCTAGGATCTGAATCGTTCTTTCACATTGCCCATCTGTCTGAGGGTGAAAAGCTGTACTGAAGTTCAACTGAGTACTCATGACTTTCTGCATACTTCCCCAAAATTTAGAGGTAAAGCGTGTATCTCGATCAGACACGATAAAAATGGACGTGCCATGAAGTCTGACAATCTCCTGAACATAAAGCTGAACATATTGATCCATTGTGTATGTAGTCTTTACATGAAGAAAATGGGTTGACTTGGTCAATCGATCAACTATAACCCTAATAGAGTCGTGGCCCTTAATAGTCTTAGGAATTCCCAACCACAAAATCTATAGTGATATGCTCTTACTTCCACTGAGGCACCATGAGTGGTTGCAATGTACTAGCAGGTCGTTGATGCTCTGTTTTGACTTGTTGACAAGTGAAATATTTCTCGACGAATTTGGCTACATCCACTTTCAATCCATGCCATCAATAATGCTGCTTTAAATCTCTACACATTTTGGTTGAACCAGGGTCTACCAAGTAGGGGGTTGAGTGTGCCTTCTCTAATATAGCCCTCTTCAATCTAGCATCATCAGGTATACACCATCTCTTTTTGAATTTGATTATCTCGTCATCCGACATAGAGAATTCTGAAACTTTTCAACCTCTAATTCATTTTTCACTTTGAAAATAAATGCATTGCCTCGTTGTTTATCATTTATTTGCTCAAGCAAACTCGGCTAAAGTGTTATAGCGGACAGTTTTCTAATAATCCAAATGGTACTACTTCGATAACAGATTTCTGCATCTCCTTAGTTAACTTTTCTGGAATCTGCTGCAACGATGAAACTTGTGACGATGCTCTTCTGCTCAAAGCATCTGCTACAACATTAGCCTTGCTAGGATGATAAATAATCTCGCAATCATAGTCTTTCACCAATTCTAACCATCTGCATTGTCTCATATTTAGATCCTTCTGTGTTAGGAAATACTTCAAACTTTTATGATTCGTATAAACTTCGCATCTTTCTCCATAAAGATAATGTCTCCAAATCTTTAATGCATGAACTGCTGCTGCAAACTCCAAATCATAAGTGGAGTAGTTCTTCTCGTGGTTCTTTAATTGTCTCGAGACATAAGCTATGATTTTTCCTTCTTGCATAAGAACGCATCCCAAACCATACTTTGAAGCATTACTGTACACCCCATATTTTCTAGATTCTGATGGTATAGTGCCAAGATTAATCTTCCTTTTAGCTTCTAAAAGCTTTGTTCGCACTCTTCGGTCCATAAATACTTGTCTTCTTTCTTCGTTAACTTTGTGAAAAGGTTGGCTAATGTTAAAAAACCTTCTACGAATCTCCGATAATATCCTGCAAGACCAAGAAAACTCTTTATCTCAGCTGTAGGTTGAGACCATTTACTGACAGCTTCTATCTTCATTAGGTCCACTATTACACCTTCCTTTGAAATAATGTGGCCAAGAAAAGTGATATTCTCCATCCAAACTTCACACTTAGAGAATTTTGCATATAACTTCTCATGCCTCAAAGTTGATAAAACAATCCTTAAGTGTCTTTCATGCTCTTTCTTACTCTTTGAGTAGATGAGAATATCGTCGATAAAAACAATCACGAATTCATCCAAGAATTTCTTGAATATTCAATTCATTAAATCCATAAAGGCAGCCGGGGCATTACTCAATCCAAATGGCATAACTCAAAATCCATAGTGGTCATATCTTGTCCGGAATGCCATTTTGGGTACATCATCATCTTTGATTCTTAGCTGGTGGTAGCCAAATCTAAGATCTATTTTTGAGAAAACTCCAACACCTTTTAATTGATTAAACAAGTCGTCGATTCTTAGGAGTGGGTACTTGCTCTTGATAGTAACTTTATTCAGTTCCCAATAATCAATGCACATCCTCATAGACTCATCCTTTGTAACACCTGAAATTTTTCAGTCCGTGTAATTGTCTCTAAAATATTATGATTTTGGATGAAAATTTTAATAGAACGAGTAATTAACGAAAATGAAAGAATGAATTTGAATGAAAAGAAGAGAAAAAGGTGGGGATGAAATTGGAATTAAGCAAAGTTGAAGGGGTTAATGATAATTCAAACAAATTAACCCTAAAAATGTACAAATCTCTTCTTTTTCATCACGTGAAGACAATCACTCCTCCTCCTCCTCCATTGGCAATTTCTCCTCTACGGTTAAAGCTTCTCTTCCAAAAGTTTAAGGTAAGAATCGACAAGTTCATTCTTAACAATAGCATCCAAGTGTGATTATATGGAAATTAGTTGATTTTCAATGTTGTAAACATCGATTTCAAAAGTTTTGAGCAAGTTTTGCCTTTCTTATCAATCGATTTGGAGCAGGCGTAACGATTGATGAGCTCGAACCATTTAATTTTTTTGACATATAGCGTGATGTTTTGTACGAAAAAGGACCAAGTTTTTAGCATGGTTGGCGATTAGGGTAGTTGACGATGATTATGAGTTTTGAATGGAGATTTGTAATAGGTTTTTCGTTTCAACAGAAATTCTAAAAATCCCTCTATGTTTTCTTCTTATTTGATGGTTTAAACATGTATATGAGGATTCAATGGGATAGGATTGATGGATAATGGATGGGTATGCATGTCTTGAAAAATTTGGAATTTGAGTTATAAAATGGCAAAAAACAGGGCAATCTCGGTTACAATTTTCTGCCATTGATAGTGTTTGCTTTTTTGATAAATAGATTACTTCATTAGAAACTAGACACTTCAAGGATTAATTTGGTTGTTGAATCATTTAAATCGGATACGAATTTAGGGAGTTATGGGTATTTGAAGTTCACCCAAATTCTGCAAAAATCTTTCGGTTAAGGTTACTGGTATAAAGTGTCGACCGGTATCCTTAGGTGTCAACCAAACTTGGTAAATGTCGACCGTGAGGGTCGACTTACGAAGGCGGCACCAAACAAAGTGTCGACTTATATACATAGGTGTCGACCGAACTTGGTAAATGTCGACCACGAGGATCGACCTACAGAAACAGAACCAAACTATGTGTCGACCGGTTTGTGTAGGCGTCGACCAGTTAGTGTAAAAATGGTAAAAGTGTCGACTGCGAAGTTCGACCGGAGCGGACAGAGAAGATTAAGGTGGCGACCGGTGAAAACAGGTGTCGACCAGTGCAAATAGAGGCAAACGAGGTGTTGACCTATGTATATAGGTGTCGACCCTTGTGTGTGCAGAACGAGTCAAGTGTCGATCAAAGATTTCAAAGGTCGACCGGGATCCCTTTTTATTGTTTTAAACTTGAATCACTATGAGTCAGTAGTTTAGATAAGCGAACCAGGTTTGGATAACTCGGGACGCTACATTATAAGTATGATGTGTTAATGGTTTTAATGCACTTGTATTAGGTTCCAAAACTTCGAGAAAGAGTGATCGAGATTGTTCGACTGCTACAGACCGAGGTAAATTCATATTGTATGCTTCCGGCCTTTAAGACCTACATAAAAAATGTACTAGGTTTTGTGCTTTTATGGGGTAGGTTAAGGGTAGTTAAGTTTGTTTTGTAGACGTTTAGATTAAGTGTAATGTCTTATTGAAATGTCTTGAGGATATTGTCTACGTTATGCATTGATGAATTGTTTTCTATGCTTTTTATAAGTTTAAGTACTATGAACTGTTCACGCATAATGTTCTTTCAAAAATGGCATGAAAACGAATTTCTACACATGTTTCTGAAAAGAAATGAACTAATTAAAAGAAATGAATGCATGTAATCCCGGTCATGTCGGGGTGGAGTTCATATATGGCTGTCCTGTAGGTGGAGCATGTTTTCCCTCCGGTAGATGGAGAAGGTTGTCTAACCGCTTGATGTGTCTTCCTATCTGGTGAGAGTAAACCCCCGGTGACATCCCGCTATGTAACAAAATGAAATGAAATAAGTGCATGTTTTATGAATTACATATGCACGGCATACATTTACATTTACATGAACTTACTGAGTTTTAAGCTCATTAGTTAAACTTTGATGATGTAGATAAAGAACTAACATGTGAGGACTCCGAGCCCCAAGTTGATGAATAGGTGCAATTGGAGGAACGAGCTCATGAGGTGTATTCGCAGCAGTCAGGCGACCTTTTGACCCGTGAGTGTTGTATCCTAACTTTTTATGTAACCTTTAGAAGTGTTTGGATTGGGTGTATAGTTATGATTTATGTTTTGAAATTTCTTGAACTGACGGGGTGTATATTTGACTGAATGAAAAGTTTAAGTTTTAGAGCCTCACATGTGTTATTACTTTTAGCTTCTGCTATGTATTTTGGGTTTTGAATGATTAGAAAGTTTGATTGTATCTTCTTGAGGAAAAGTAAAAGAAAGAGGGTAATTAGTAAGGTTAAGTTATAAGTTAAGTCCAGTGATGACATATGGGTCGTTACATCCTTCTTCTTCACGAATAATACGGTGCTCTCCATGGCGAAAAACTTGGTCGAATAAATTTTTTTTCTAGCCACTCGTCTAGTTGAACTTTGAATTCCTTTAATTCGGTTGGCGCTATTCTATAAGGGGCTTTAAAGATTGGAGACGTTCCAAGTAGAATATCAATGTTGAATTCTACATTTCTAACTGGTGGCAAACTTGTTAAATCATCTGGAAAGACATCTGAATATATACGAACTATCAGTGTTTTATCTAGGGTCGTCGCTTCCTTAGTTTGAGTGTACACAACACTTGCTAATATTCCAAAACATCTAGCGTTTAATAACTTTTGAGCTCGCAAAGATGATATAACTGGAATTCTCGAATCTTTTTTATCGCCATAAAATAAGAACGGTTCTTCTTCAGGCAATTAAAATTTTACGATCTTTTTGTGACAATCAATAGTTGCATAGTGTCTGGCCAGCCAATCCATGTCGAGAATTACGTCATAATCTTGCATTGTCAAAATGGTCAAGTCTACCTCCAATCTTTTATCTCCAATAAGAACATTGCAACCTCGGATAATAAAGTCACTGGACATTACAGTACCCGATGGTGTAGCTTCTCTCAACTTATGCTCCAAAGGTTTTATTGTCTTCTTTAATATCTTTGAATGCATAAGGGATATAAAGGAATGAATTGTACCAGAATCAATAGAAGGTACTTCAGAAATTAGAAGCACACATATTATTACAGCTGCATTCCCTTTAGCTTCCTCCTTTGTCATGGCATAAACTCGAGCAACGGCTTTTGGTTGATTTTGACTATTTTTAGGGCAATCTTTGATGAAATGTCCAGCTTGTCCGCACTTGAAACAAGTCAATACTTTAGCTTGGCATTCTCCAGTATGTGACTTCTTGCATGTTGGGCATAAAGGCATATTTAATGTCGTAGTGGACTCCCTCTTAATGTACTTAGAAGGTCCTTCAACAGGTCCACTAATCATGGGCCTCTTAGATCCAAACCATTGCTGTTGTAGAATTTTGCTTTTGGCATTTTGAGTTGCTTGACTGTACCTCCTTCTAAACTCGTGGCCCTTGATTACGTCTTTCTCTCCTTGCTCGACACACAGTACTTTCTCTGCCACGAATATCTTTGAGTATCTCCGTTCTTAATCCTCGGATGAATCTTTTTACCTTCATAGTCTCGTTATCAGCAATTTGAGGGGCATAACGAGATAGTTACTCAAACTTGTGCAAATATTCCATCACGCTTCTTGTCTGTTTGAGAGTTATGAATTATTCTGCCTTCGCATCCATTATGGAATCTGTAAAATATTTTTCATAGAAAAATTCTTGAAACTTTTCCCAGGTCATAGTGGTAACTAAGTGCATCACCTTTATAGAATCCCACAAGTAACGTACCTCCTTTCGAAGCATAGAGAACGCACAATCCACCTTCTCTTCTTCTGAAATCTTGACACGTTCAAAAATCTCACCGATAGTCCTGATCCAAACATCTGTTGCTGCCATATCTGCTAAGTGGCCATTAAAAATCAGAGAGTCCAATCGTCGAAATTTGTCGAAATCAATGTCAACATGTCGAGGCCTATTAGGAATCTGGGTTTGCACATTAATTGCTTGGGTCGCTGCAGTAGCTGCTTGGGCTGCTGCATTAGCTACTTGAGCTAGTTGCTCCATCATTTCCATCATCCGATCGAGCACAACATCCCTTCCATTTTCATCTATATTTCCATTTCCAGTTCCTCTACGATTGGTCATAGTCTACATCACAGAGACTTTAATTTTAAGAAAATCTATCTTTATATAGTTACAAAAATTATCATACTTCTATCAAAATATAAATTGTTCATCACTTATTTGCTGATCGGCAATTTTCTAGGTGCACGTGAATATACAGAGTAGTCTACAGGACTGCTTAAAAACATAGTGCTCTGATACCAAACTGTAACGCCCCAAATTTTAAAATCCACTGTTTAAAATCCCCAATTTAAAACCCTAAATTGAAAACTCTAAAAAAATTTTCCAAATTTGATTTAAAAAATTCGAGACTTAAAACCATAAATTCATAATATTGAAAAATGTATCTATTTTGATTAGTAACTAGAGTATTAAACGTGCGGAAGATTAATTAAAATTTGAAACAATAATTAAATTGATCAAAACAGAATTAAATACAGAATTTAAAGGGATTCATAAAACTTACTAACGATAAAGCCAACAAGAGTTTTTAACTGAAATACAAATATTAATTGTTATTGAATTTCAAAACAGATTAATTTAATTCCTTCATTCGAACCAAAAAAATTATCTTCTTCTGTATGCTTGCTTGCCTCTGGAGGGTTCTCGATTACAGTCAATACTTCATCAGATAAAAATTCATCTATATCACAAAACTAATACATGAGATAACTCAGTAAGCAAAAATATGTGCATGTGATTTTAATTATATATATTATCCAATTTCATGCTTTAAAGTTACATATTGGATGAAACTTATTTTCCAATCCTTATCATACATTCAAGCATTCACAAAACTAGCGGTTCCTAATCCTCATAAAGTTTCATCAGCCATCACAGTTCATGATCATGCGTTCAGGCTCTCATTATCATCTCATGTGTTCAGGCTCTCATTAGTCATCTCATGTTTTCTGTCAATTCTATTCGTTTTCATGAAATTCATATTTGCATACATTATGTCCTACCATTTTTTTCTTTTTACATCTCTATGTCAAATGACTATACATGCGTGTCTAAGTAAAAATAACAATTCGACAATCATACATTTTGTGATGTAGGGTCTACGACCAAATAATTGAAAACGTGGTATTTTCATTTATCTGGATTCTCAGCGATTAGGGTTTATCAAGATTTTTTTAAAATTTTTAATAATATTATGTCTAAAATATTTAATATTAAATTCACATTTAAATAAATCTTATTGAATAATTTAAGCAGAATTTTCTTACTTGCTATTTTGATTGTTACAGAAATCCAACTCATGGATAAAAACTCCGACTTTGACTATTAAAAATCAATTACAAAAATGAATTATTAATAATATTAACGTGGCTAAAGGTTTAACAGGACAAGTGTTTAAAAAAAAAAAGTTGGAAAATCAAATATTTCGAAAAAGCAATAGAAAAACCAGAAGAACATGGAGAGATCTCCGTAAAAACGAGGTAAAACAGAGGAATAATTATTATTTGGGTCAGCTAAATTAATCACAGCCATTTGGATTATTATGGCGCTGGAGAATCGAGAGAGTCGACTAAAATAAGACAAAGAGGACAAGACAAGATGTACAAAACTTGACAGAAAACCTGCAAACCCAGTATTCCAGGACAAATAATACAGGTCTAAGCACTTGCGTTAATCAGGGGACGATAATACTAGATTATTCATTTCCAACCGACTTCATCTCCTTCAAAACATTGAATATTGTTCGACAAATTGCACACAATACTCTCAGCCTTGTTCTGTTTTAGCTTTATTTTGTTGACTTGGAACAAACTGGGGAATTATTGTTCTTTTTCTTTGTTTAAATTATAAAATATCAATCGCTACAGATGGTTTTCTTTGATGGGTGTTGCCCGCTAATATAATTCTGTAAATTTCCAGAGACGTAGTTCATGATCCTTTCTCGATTGAAATGGTCTTTTCTTATAAAATAGTCTATAAAAGAAATATTTGTTCTTAAAAAAAAAAAGGTTTTGGGCCAAATAAACTGATGAACTTAAAAGGGTAATAATTGGCATTTTAGTTCTGAAGATATTGTTGGAAAAGATGCAAGATAATGTTTATTTGAGTTGGAACAAAAGTATGCATGTTTCTATTGAATCTACAAAGAGTTACTCCCTCGAATTTCTAGCTAATTCTCTCCCAAATGGATGAATTTGAAGCACTTGATCCGTGAAAAAAGGTAGGAAAAATTGCAGAGATATGAATTTCAGATTTATATTTCTGGGTTTTCTGATTGCCGACATCTCGTCTCTCTGTTGGCAAACCACTCGACTGTTCTTCTTGCAATTGGATACCAAATTTGCCTCGTTTTCTCTTCCTTCAGACTACTTTCCCCCGTCCAAGAATTTCCCACCCGGTTCTTGATCGTCTGTGAATCGGAAAATCTCGAAAGACCGGTGATTTCCGATACCGATCTTCTCTCTTTTGGGTTCGTAATTCTCGAATTCTCATTCGAACTGGATGAAGAAGGGTGATTTTCGATCGAACTCGATAGATTCGAGTTGATATTGCTGATTTTACTTTCGAATGATCTTTTCATTTCCATCTCCTCCTTGATCTTCAAAACTTGTTCGTTTTCGACAACGACTTGGACTTTCGTTTGATCGGCGGCCATTGAAGAGAATCTATTGCTTGAGAGCGAAGAAAGCATTTCCGTGTTTAAGAACATGAGATCGGAAGAGCTGACATTGCTCCACCGATTCTTGAAGACGAAATCTGACACGATAATCCTGTGATTATGTTTGTGCAAAACTTGTTGTTCGTCGTCATTTTCAGCATCCACCTTTTCGATCAGCATTTCCTTTTCGTTGCCGGTTTTATCAGACTTCCGGAAGCTATTTCCGACGCTAAATCTCGAAGAACACGACTTCCGATCTCGATCGTCTCCCTCTCTCTCCACAAAAAACTCTATATTCGAATCCTCTCTCAGGTCCGACTGACCGGTCAGTAAAAACCTCATGCTGTTTGAATAATTGGAGCTTTTCACGTCTTCGGAGCTCACCCGTTGCCTGCAAAGTGGACAGTTCGCCTGTTTCTCGAGCCAATGATCGATGCAATCGATGTGAAAAGCGTGCTTGCATTTCGGCAACAATCGAAGAACTTCGATGTCTTCAAATTTGGACAAGCAAACTGCGCACTCGAGGCCTTGTTTGGATCCTTTCAGAGCGGAGAATCGAAAAAAGGGCAGCGATTCGATAATCGTTTTGTCCAAACCAGAAAAACGAGAGCTCGATCTGGGAAATCCATGGTGGACGGGGAGTCCGTTGAGATTGGAAGCTCGGGTGTGACAGAATTTAGCGTAGACGAGAAGAGCAAAAGTGAGGAAGAACATGGCGGAGAGAATGCCAATAACCAATCCCAGACTGGGCTGAAATCTCGGAGTTTCATTTGCAGAAGCAAACTGAGCTTCGACGCAGAAGAAAGAAGAAAAGAGATGAAAACAGATCAAAAGGATCAACTTATTCATGGGAGAGGCTTTGTCTGTTCCTAGATTGTCTTTGAAACTTGGGAGGCCATTTTTGTTGAAGAGGAAACAAAACAAGGATTGAAATTGAGATAGCATGTGATAAAATCTACTTTTATATTGTCACGTCTAAGTTATTTTATTTTATTATTTAAATAATGGTTATATTGTTGCTCCAAGATAGGCTAGTAATTTGTAGGAAAACTAAAAAAAATGAGGAAAAACTCAAGAAACATGCCTTTGTTGATTATATTATCATTATTATTATTTGAATAATGCTCATTTGACTCTTTTATTTCTAACATTATGGGTAGTCATAACTAGACCGGAAAAGCAGACCAAACTATAACCATAGTGTTAGTCCCGATTCAATTCGATTCGATTCCCCCATGTATAAAAATCGTGAAAGGTCCAATGTCCTATAGAACCACAGACCACGATCTGATTCGTAATCTCGGAGGTGAAAAATGGACAGACCATGGGAGAACCGTGTCCGCCCGGCTCTAGAATCGTGGCCCACGGTTCCAGTTCTAGTGCCACTGCATGGTTTCAATTCGGTTCCTGGGTAGGACCGAACCATGTCTATCCCTATCTATTCTAACGTATTTGCTGACGTGATAATTAATATTTAATTTATTACAGTAATTACATCAATCATTATTTAGCATGTTAGCGAATATATTTAGAAAATAAAATAAGAGAACAAACGTAAAAATACTCTTATTTTTAGTATGGGTGACGAAAAAAATTAATTTTTATCTTAAATATATCTTTAAATATGATGACTAATTTTAATTATCTTAGTTTCAATATTATTTCAAAAATAATGTTAAATTTACTCTCTTATTTTACTATCTTAAAATACTTGCTGACGTATCAAATAATGATTGATACAATAAATATACAATTAATTTAATAAATTATAAATATTTAATTATTATATTAATTGTACTCAATTATTATTTGATACGTCAATATATATTTTAAGATAGTAGAATACGAAACATAAAATTATTCTTATTTGGCGTGGATAAAACCAAAAACTTTGAATTTAGTGGTTTTATCCATGCTTTGATTCTCAAATAATAGAGAGTTTTCTTCAAAATTGAGCAAATATTCTTTGATTAGATTATTGTAGTTGCTTTTTTTATAATAATTTTAGTTTTTGAAACTCGAAATTTTTGCGTGGGAATCCACGGTTTGATCAATCATCAAATAAATAATAGACAAGTTTCTCAAAAATTACAGATAATATTATTAATAATATTATTTTAGTTTTGATTTCTGGTTTTGTCTGCGTGAGATGACGATCAAATATTATAATAATGACAACTTGTTTGGAAATTGCCAAATTGGGTTGGTAATATTTAATTAAGACGGGTAAACTCAGAATTAGTGGTGTTAATCCTTGGTGATATTCAATTAAAAAAAAATGAAAATAAGAAGTGTGGAGCAGGTAGGAGGATTAAGATCCAGGTGGGCTGGAAAATCTATTCGCTTTCATAAGATTAATAATTATAAACAAAGAGCATCTTTTACATAAACTACTTATAAAAAATCAACTTGGTTACTTATAAATCAATAAATTAATTAATAAAAATCAGTTGTTTGAAGAATTATTGGATTATGAGACCCAAAAAAGTTGAATTATTTATTTAATTGTATGTCTTTTATGGGTTTCTTGTTTAGTGATTCCGTTTGGTTTGATTTGATTTGGTCTTTTTTTTTCTTTTATAATTTAGTTGGAGAAAGTTATTAAATTAAAAATGTTTTCTTTTATTTATATGATATCATTGATTTTAAGTGAATTGTTAACCTTTTTTCGTCAATTAATTAAAAGACATCAATCAACGTTAAAATTATTTGAGAATTGTGATCAATATTTCGTGCTTTGAAAATCAAACGCGAAACGAAAAAAATATACGCGAAAATGAGAAATCAAGATAATTTATGAAAAATTCTTTGGAGAAAAAATCACGAGCATGAGAGAAATTTATCAAATCAACGAGCATGAGAGAAATTTATCAAATCAAAGCGCAAGTGAGTGTTGTTATTCAAGCAATAATATAGAGAGTGAATTTTTAACTAAAACTAATCTAGACCGAGTCGAACCTGATTCTATTTTGTAAAAATCGAACTATTACTAGAAAAAGCACGTATGACTGTGTGATATGATATTTACATGAAAAATTCTTACGAAAAAAAATCACGAGCAAAAAATAATATCATTATGAAGATTGAAATACAGTTACAAATTTTGCTACTATATTCTAAATGAATTTATAAATAAAACAAAATCAAAATGAAATATTTAATATAAGTCCACCGATACGACCCAAATAGAATTTGGTCACACCAGACTTTAACATAATATTTAATTTATTTGATTGTTTAACTTTGACAAGATAATTATTCTTTAGGTTCAGCTTAATTTTATTAATTGATTTGATAGAATTAAATCACTTTAATAACCCACTTGATTATACTTAGACGTAAATATTAACGAGACCATTAAATTTCCTCAAATATAATTATAGAATAATGTTGCGTCTATTCTCTTAAAATACTAAATGATTTGTCAAACAATAATTTATATAATAAATTTAATAAATTAAATATTTATAATTTATTACATTAATTCTATTAATAATTATTTGATATATCAACGAATATTTTAAAATAATAATAGTATTATTACTCGTAATTATATAAAACAAAATTTAATGCCTAAATTACAGGGTATATGGAAAAAAAAAAGCCAATAATAAATAAATTACATCTGACATCACTTGTCGAAACGACATGAAGCGTGCTTTCAGTTACGTTGCCAGTTGCCACCTCTTTTTTAAAAAAATAAATAAGTGAATAAATATAAGAGTGAGGTCAAAGAAAGAGAAACAGAAACGCAGGGTCTGGTTGTCGTTTTATGTTTGGAGGGTACATAAGTTTATGGTAGAGGCAAAAACAAGACCACATTTTCTTAAACTTGTTTGGTTCTTGGGACTCCAAATGTCCAAGTTTGACAAAAAATTAAAACGCGAGACAAGATTTTATATGAAACAAGATATGCTTTTTATTGAATTCGGTTTTGAAAGAGTTTCTTTTCTCGAAAGCCATTGAGTTTTGCGGATTGGATTTTCAGCTATCGTCGACTTAAATAATGTCGTTAATTTATTCGTTAAATTCATTATGTTTATATTTTATTTTTTCATTTAATAAATTATTTTAATTTGATTTTTAACCACTATAATCATTTCTAACTTGATTTTAACCTTTCTTGATTTCATATAAGACAATTTTTAACTCCGTCAATAGCACGATATAATTTAAAATTGAGTTAAAAATATCATAAATAGATTAAAAATTATGTTAAAACACCTTATTAAATTAAAATTTTGATATACACATGCTAAATTTAATAAATAAATTGATAGTGGAGTCTAAATTGTTGATATCTGGAAAGTTAAACTTCGATTTGTCCCAAAAAAATAGTTTAATATTTAATCTGTATATGATTTCAAACGTTAAAATATAAATTTACACTTTACTCTAATTATTTTACGTGAAATTATAAATTATTTTCGTAATTTTTCACTTGCAAATTTATATCAAACTAGTGCCTTAGTTGCATCTTGATCATCAACTTATCTTTAGAGTATTTTGTAAGAACTGAACTACGAAAATTTGATTACTATTATAATTTCGCATCATAATTCTAATGAAACAGCTGATCATAAGTTGACAGCATGACAAACAATGTATGTGACAAACGCCCTCTGCTAATCAGCCTGGTTTGAGTCGGTTCCTCCCAGATCTAGACCGAAAATTGATTCGGTTTCAAAACTAACATGAACAAAACTATTTTTTCAATTTTAGATCTTTTCAGTTTGAACTTGATTTGGGTCAGTATAGATTCGGTTTTTTATCGATTCTAGTTGGTATAGGCTAGTTTTTTTTTTTTTTTTTCTAATTTCTTAAAGTAAAAATATTAATTATGGTTCGGTTCGGCTGAATCCTGACTAATTTTAGAAAAATGAATAGATAACTTTGATTTTATTGAGTTCGACTCCAAAATTGGTTTTTCAATAATTGAACTCAACCGAACCTAAATAATAGTTTCAGTTGACCAGGTTCAACCCGAACCAATGTCACCCAAACCCTAGGGGAAGATGACTGTGCAATACAACACAGCTTGCAAGAGGCAGATAAAAACCAGTAGCATTGAAACAACGTCTAGCCTAGGTTGGTTACACAAGCTGAGTCCTTTGATGTGTATCTCATTTCCATGTGTCAATCCATACAATCGAGCCCAACTTCAGAACGTCCTAAATTTCTTCTCTTTTAAGTCTAGTATTATATATTTATTTTTCTAGGTTGGTTCGGTTAATTGAGGGGTTAAAACCGATAGGTTCATGCTAAGCGATTGATTCAATTTCGGTCTTGGTAGCATAATCGAAAGCTGATGAGTTCGGTTTGATTCGGATCGGTCCGTACTCGAACCAAATTGAATCATGCCAAGGGCTAAACGGGCATGATATCTATGCACGCACATCATAATTTGTGACTCTTTCCTAACTTAATATATTTAATTATCTAAATCTCCCAAACAGTGTATATTACTCTCACTACCCCCAACCAAGGGTGGAGAACAAGTTGCCCTTCCCATTGAACTAGGGATATTAAACTATTATTAATTATTTTTATTTATTGTGGATTGTCCATTGACCAACTTGAGCCATTAACATAGTAATAGAAAAACAAGACAGGATAATGAATTAATAATAGAAATATCGGGTTAACCAGTCACGCTTGAGAGTAATGTTCCATTGACATCTTAATTTTACGTTTTAATTCTACACCACGACGTAGCATTTGGCTCACACATTGATTATTATTTTAACTATATTGAGCACTACGAAAATGTCACGTTAGAGTGTGAAATTAGAGCGCCGAAAAATCATTACTCGGTTGAAAAATGAAGTGATTATTTTGCCTTAATTACATTTATAGTCTAATTAATTATTTTTATGTATTAGTTATAATTAATTCTTGACGATTTCATCATTAAATTGAAATAATGACCGCTATTAATTAAATTAAAAATTTCATAAAAAAGTTTAGAGATTTTCTCGCACGTGGATGTCCTAGAATTTCTGAGTAAACAAACAAGGAAACCTAGATATTCAGTTCCCAGCATTAAATCAAGAAAGAAAACAAGCATTTCCATATTATGAACACTCTCCCACTCAATAAACAAATCTAAGGCTAAAATGGATTAATCAAACTCGTTAATGTGGAAATAGAGAGAGAGAGAGAGAGAGAGAGAGAGAGAGAGAGAGAGAGAGAGA
>CM039524.1:3216499-3243492 GCA_022433055.1 Begonia peltatifolia
AGAGAGAGAGAGAGAGAGAGAGAGAGAGAGAGAGAGAGAGAGAGAGATTATCTATGGAAAGCAATAATCAAAGCCATGGCCTTTCCCTCACGTCAATTTGATCATTCAATCCTACCTTAAGTAAACAGAAGAAACTTTGCAAGTTCGTGACTAATGGCTGAACACATAAAACGAAATACACTAAATTCCAACACAATCTAATAATATATATGTATATACTTTCCAAGTTTATTGTTCATGCAGATGTAACAGAAATTACTGAATTTAACTGTGAGATTGTAAACGTTAAGGCATTATCGTGAAATGCAACAAGTTAGATATGGGAATTTTCAGAAGAAATATCAAAGTTTGCCTTAAATTGTTCATCAGCATATTGAAAAACAAGCGTGAAACTAACGTTGTTGCCTCTAATTTTTACTTGAACTAGAAAAGATATTGAAGAAATCTTTCATGGAAATCACGAACCCTAGACGAAAAAGTTTAACCTAAGCTCTATTACCTGTTTACTTTTCTTACCATTTCTTTTCCTACGTAAAGCTTCAGCCACCATCAACCTTCTCGAAGTGATGACGAAGCAAAGCTTCATGGTTTGAACATGGCGGAACATCCAAACAGTGATGAAATCTTGAAGTTTTACCAGATTTTGTAAAGCGCAGAATTTCTTCCATCCCCCGTTCAGAACGTAAGTCTTTCCGGACCAAATCTTGAACATCATTGGAAATTCAGTGCCGTTTTTATCGTAAACTGTGACCGGAATCCCGTCTTCCAGACTCTCCCCGTCGATAAAAAATGGAACCAGATAGCACTCGACGTGTTCTTTGTTCAGAGAAACTCTAGATTGATCGTCTCTCACATCGCTTTCTGTCAACTGCTTCTCGAACGGTTTGCTACACATTCCAATGACCTTCTGGATAGATGGAACAGGAGGGATCAGCGGCGGCTCATATCCTTCATCGGGCGAGGAATGGCGAGAGATAATCAGCGGATTTTGATCTGCAGAGGAAACTTCCATCTCCATTTTAAAAATCTCATTTCTCTCTTTTATTTCTTTCAATTCTTCTTCACTGACCGCAGCGTACTTCATTCTAGCAATCAGCAGAGCAGCTTCATAGTCCGCCCTTAGTTCATCAGGATACTCTCCTGCAGCCCTTGAATTCTCTCCCATCCTTTCTTCTCCCTCTGACGGCAGAGATAAAAGTTTCTTGGCGATTTTCTTGGAGATTTTCCCGAGAAAAGGCAGAGACTTCTCCTCTCGCAGACTAGACGAAGTATCTCTACGTTGATTCGTAAACCCTAATTCCCTACCAATAAACCAATGGACGTACCTGGTCCAGGGCAATTATCCTCTGCTATTATTGTAATGTCTAAATGCAATCTTTACTTAAATCTGAACCGTTCATCTGTTTTTTTCTCTCCATCTGTAGGGCTGGATCTCAATCAAGAAAAACTGCGAGCTTCCTTTTTCCCGCCGTGGCGAGGAGTGGGTCCCGCTACTCCCAATTGGCCTCAATGAAGCCCCAAGGGAAAGAGAGGGGGAGGTCCATAACGACGTCGTTTAAAAATACTCGTACAACATCAAAGATGATAATATTAATTTAATTTTATATTATAATATTGTAGCATGACATTTATGTATTCTTTATTCATCCTATTTAAACAATAAATAAATTAGATATCATTGTCATATCTAAATATTGGCTTTAATAAAAAAAAATTTATTTATTATTTATAATAATTAATATCAAGCATAACATTATTACTGAGTGAGAAATTATAATAAATAAATGGACAAGTGCAATTGTTTAAGGAATCATTTCCAATCACGATTCAATTTCAGACAGCCTTTGTTGTTTATATTCAGTCCCATGAGTAGTGAGTAGTCAGCATACATTTCCATCCTCGGTGGGTAAAATGGGACAGGAACTGCGATTTAACTCGAGTGCGCAGTTTGGTCTCAGTTCCTGCGTGTCTACTCATCCACGATTTCAGTTTGGATTTTAGATTTTCAATAATCATGCAGTTCGGTCCTGGGTTTCGGTTTCATATTTTCAAGAATGGTGAAAACCGAATTGGACCCGTGGGTCAAATATTAGACTCAAACACGGGTTAAAATTCGATTCAAAATTCTAAAAATGATCCGTCCATAATCCAACTTAAACTATGAATTCATGGTCTACAAATAACAAAAAAAATAATAATAATAATTTGAAATCAAACCGTGGAACAGGGTTTTTCCCGATTTGGTTCTAAAACACATGGTTTCGATTCTAGGTTCATTGGACCGAATCTCATCACATCAATCACTTACATTATTCAAATATTTATTTCTTTTAGAATAATGTAATATTACACTTAATTCATATGCTCGAATTTTCCAAATTTGTTGTTTTTTCTATTTTAAGAACAACAAAATTACTTATATTAGATAAAGTATTTAACCATGTTTGAAACGGTCCTTCAAGATTAACCAAAACAGCCTGAATTACGAAGGATATATCTTATCCGTTGAAAATGTCAAATTGTTCTTATCCCAAATTTCCAGTCTTTCTGTCTGTAATACAGACAATTAACAAACGTTAAAGCATCGATTGATTCCTAGAAAATCATCATTACTCTTGACCTTTCTTCGTTGACCTCTGCCTTTGAAAACCCTCTGCAACTCTTTCTTCTTCCTCCTAACAGATACTACAACTATCGTCCAGCTTTTTAGAGAGGGAAATGGCTGGGGGAGGATTTACAGATGGAGATTCTCTGAAAAGGGCTCATCTTTACGAGTATAGGATTACTGGGTATTTCATCACGGCTTGCATTGTCGCTGCTCTTGGTGGATCTCTTTTTGGTTATGATCTCGGCGTTTCTGGTGAGTTTTCTGTCGATTTCATCCAGAAAATTGTGTTGTCTGATCTGTTTTTTGTAAAAACTGTTCTTGCAGTTGTCAACAATGGAGTTTCTGTGTTTTCTGAAAGATTTAACTCATCACAACATCAATGTTAATGTTATTTTTGCTCGTAATCAACATCGGTTCTTGTCTGATAATCATTTTTTACAGATGGGTTTCGATAATTGTTTGGATGTTTTCACTTCTCAGGTGGAGTAACTTCCATGGACGATTTTCTCAAGGAATTTTTCCCGAAAGTTTATCGGAGGAAGCAAGAACATCTCAACGAAACTGATTACTGTAAATACGACAGCCAGATCCTCACTCTCTTTACGTCGTCTCTGTACTTCGCCGGCCTTGTCTCCACGTTTGCAGCCTCGTATGTAACAAGAACCAAGGGTAGAAAAGCCAGCATCATTGTCGGTTCGATCTGCTTTTTCATGGGAGCAGTTCTTAACGCTGCTGCAGTGAACATTTTAATGTTGATCATCGGACGAATCTTGCTCGGTTGTGGCATCGGATTCGGAAACCAGGTAAAGCCTCTCAGATTTATTAATTAAGTGAAAGGTATAATAAGGAAATAACTTCATTAAATCTTACCCAAATCATATTCATAATAGGTTTCGTTTTGTTCATTTTTGCAGGCAGTCCCTTTGTATCTCTCGGAGATGGCACCTGCAAAGATTCGAGGCGCAGTTAATCAACTCTTCCAGCTGACAACTTGCTTGGGGATTCTGATAGCAAACTTAATCAATTACGGAACTGAGAAGATTCATCCATGGGGATGGAGGCTTTCTCTCGGCTTAGCTACCGTTCCGGCAACTCTCATGTTTGTCGGCGGAATATTTCTACCGGAAACACCGAACAGTCTGGTAGAGCAGGGTAGATTAGAGGAAGGGCGAAAGATTCTCGAAAAAGTTAGAGGAACATCGAATGTAGATGCGGAGTTTGCTGATCTGATCGATGCCAGTAATGCAGCCCGGGCGATAAAGAGTCCGTTCAAGAATCTCCTCAAGAGGAAAAACCGACCCCAGTTCATAATCGGAGCACTGGGAATTCCGGCGTTTCAGCAGCTCACCGGCATGAACTCGATCCTCTTCTACGCGCCGGTCATATTTCAGAGCTTGGGTTTTGGTTCCGGGGCATCTCTGTATTCATCTGTCATTACCAGTGGAGCTCTTGTTCTTGCTACTTTCATTTCAATGGCGTTGGTGGATAAATATGGCAGAAGAGCCTTCTTTCTGGAAGCCGGCACTGAAATGTTTTTCTGCATGGTAAACCCATTTCTTCTCTTCTTTCCCCTCCATTAAAGATGAAAACTTACAAGATTTTTCATCTGCAGATAGCTGTGGCCATAACACTGGCCATTAAATTCGGCCAAGGAGTAGAACTTTCAAAGGGCGTCGGCGTCTTTCTCGTTATCGTTATTTGCCTGTTCGTGTTGGCCTACGGAAGGTCTTGGGGCCCGTTAGGTTGGCTAGTTCCGAGCGAGCTATTTCCGTTGGAGATGAGATCGTCCGGGCAGAGCGTGGTCGTCTGTGTCAACCTCTTCTTCACGGCGTTGATAGCTCAGTGTTTCCTCGTATCGCTTTGCCATCTGCGATATGGAATTTTCTTGCTGTTTGCTGGTCTGATTTTAATCATGAGCGCCTTCATCTTCTTCCTCTTGCCGGAAACGAAGCAAGTTCCGATCGAGGAAGTGTACCTTCTATGGCAGAACCACTGGTTCTGGAAGAAAATTTTGGGAGAATTGGACGAGGGAGCCGGTGAGAAACCTTGAGAAGATGATGGTCGGCCATGAACAGAAGCTTTTAACACTCTCTCAAGTTTCTGTAAATACATCAACAGATCTGTAATTCTACGTGAATCAATTCTTTGGGAAACTTTTGATGATCTCAGAATAAGCATGAACAAATTATCTCTCCATCAGTATCATACTCCATATATTATAAAGTTATGATGGGATAAAGTGCGTTAAATTAGTTAATCATGTTTACGTATTTGGGACTAAAGTATACAGGATGATACGATTTATGCTAGTTATGTGTTGAGACAGACTTGACCTTAGTTATTTTATTTGGTAGGTAATTATCGATTTAAATTCTAAACTATATGTTTTTGTTAAACAATCTTGAACTATCAACGTAATGACCCCAAAATTTAGAATCATTTTTCCCTGATTTAAAACCTTAATTTTTTTTTTCTAAATTAATTTGCAAATTATGTTAAATTATATCGTTATAAAACTCTAATTTTTTTTTATTTGAAATCCTTGAAATTATCAGAAATCATTTATTAAGCAGAAACTTTGAAATAATTATCAATAAATTTTTAGAAAATTTCAATGCTAAACAAAAATTAAATAAACCTCATTTATTAATTTCAAAACAATAATTTAGTTAATTGAAAAAGATAGCTAATGAAATAAATATTTCAAACTGAAATTAAATATAAATAAGTATAGATATCTTTTTAAACGATAAAATCATAATTTTAACTTTTATTTGGAATCAATGACAACATCTTTCTCTATATGTTCGCCCGTCTCTGGAGGATTCCCGATTTTCAGCTGTTTTCCTCAGATAAAAACTCATCTATATAATAAAAATATTCAAAACATGAGAATTAATTCAGCAAGCAAAAATATGTGCAATTTAACATTTACTGTTACCGAATCTTTATTACAGAATTAGTTGGTACTCATTTCCCAATCTTAGACTTTTTTATCTCATTGTCGTTCAGGTTTTTGTCAACTTATTTTCAGCCAAGCTCACCATCTCATTGTCGTTCAAGTTTTTACTATCATGTCAGTACCATTAATGTTCAATCTCACTATCTCATTGTTGTTCAAACCTTTGCTATCACATATTTTCCGTCAATTTCATCATTTTCATGTACATACAATATATCCTACTAATTTTATCTTTATACTATTATAAGTCAATGCTGAAACATGTGTGCTCAAAAATATCAACTTGTGTAACAAAACAGTTATAAGAAAATAATATAATATATTCTTATGTAGGGTCATAGCTAAAATATGGAAAAACTGTATTTTTACTTACTTGGATTCCGAGCAGTATGGTTATCAAGATTCGTTTACTATTCCAAATAATATTTTGCTCAAATAAAATCTTTGGTATTAAATTCCTACTTAATAAATTCAATTTCAAAGAAATTTGAGTAGAAATTTCATACGTTGTTATCTTAAGTCGGATCGGGTTAGTTAGATTGATTCGGATGACTTCTGGATCTTTCCTACCTAATTCAAATGTCAATATTAAAATCTTATTTAATTAATTCCAACTTTAAAAGAATTTGGATAGAAAATCTTTACTGATTTAATCTTGGATCGATTCGGTCAGATTCGAGTCGAAACTTGGTTTGGGTTCGGTCCTGATTTGTCAAGCAAGAGAGAGAGAGAAACAGAGGGTGAGCAAGAGATCGAGAGTGAGGGAGAGCGAAACCGAGAGGGATAGAGTGAGGGGAGGGAGGAACTTACGTCGATGAGTGGCTGTTCTTCGCGTTCTTCATATCAGAACTCCCAAGAGTTGTTCTCGGTGGCAGCGATGACTTCGATCAAGAGGAATTTTGTTGCGTCGGAGGGCGAGCAGTGGTTGGAGGCTGCGAACTGAGATAAGTTCTCTGATTTAGAGAACTCGAGAGAAAGAGAGAGCTGTGATGATTTTCTCATCCATTGAGTCTCTTAATTTATAGGGAAGGTTCTCCCCCACTCTTCCAAAACTTTCTATAAAAAGGATTATGAACTTGACTCTCCAAATGGGAAGATTCACAAACGAATAACGTAGGTATCGATTTCCATATAGATTACAGAATTGATTTTCTAAACGTTTACATAATTGATTGAAATTAGGGCTAAATCGGATTCCCAACAAAGTATTGATTAAGTTGAAATTGAGGATTGATTTAGTTGACCGCTAATTAGGACTAATTTGTAAGAATTGAAATTTATTAAGATGAAATTAGGGATTGATTAAATTTTTTTTATTGATTAAATTTTTTTTATTTTATGATAATTATTTAAATGTTAATTATAGATTTTAATTGAGATTTTTATAAAATTCGATTGTTAATTTGGGGATACAATTTTGGATATTACAAAAAGAGCCGTCTTTGTCATAGCTGCAAACGTCGGGTAAAAAATGCTCCGTGGTCCCTGCTCAAGCGTTGAATTGTCGGCTGAAGAGAATAGATTCGTTGGTGGAGCAAAGTCAGCTCTACTCACCGACGACAGTGTAGAAGCTTGATATGCTTCTGCTTGGTTTGATCTGAGCTACCAAACTACGTAGGTAGTGAATTAAACTTCGATTGGATTTCGGAACTTGGTATTTCTTGTTCAAATGCTTGAGAGTAAGTGTGTTTTCCGCTCCTCGTTTTCTGAGTAGAAAGATTTATTTGCATTTTTACTGGTCTTGTTCTCAAATTATTGCAGCAAGTTGTAAAATTAGCCTCCTGATGTGCTCGAGATTTCTTATCATTCCAATTTGTATATGGAACTGTTTCTCGAAGAATGGCTTGATTAGGTTCCGCGTTTAAGGAGCAAATCTTCCGTTTCACAAAACTCCTTTCCTTTGAGAGGTTTTTATTCAGGGTACCGGCAAACTTGTGCAGTATACGGAGTCACGAAGTTTGTTGATGACTTTTTTTCTTTTTTTGTTCTGATTTTTGGTAATGGTTGAGCTTAATCAAAGCTAGATATACCCGGTTTGCGAGGAAAATTCACTCGATCTGCGAGCTACTCGTAGGCAAATCTCAAGAGTATTGGCTGGCACCCCCTCGTGCTGGCCATTGATGAACGAGGCAAGCTGAAGGAGTAGGATCCTAGCCATTAAGGAACCCTTCCCTCAGACTCCGGTACTTAAATTGAATCATGCCTAATGTAGTTGTTGTCTATTTGATAATTTATTGGGGCTTAAATCTGTGTAGAATTAACATTTGATAATTCTTTCAGCTATTGGAATATCATTGAAGTGATTTGTTGATTGTGGCTTTTCTCTCATGGGCATCCATCTTCTAACCCTGATATTTTCTCACATGGAAATCCGTAAACTGATCATCACTGTCAGCTCGGTCATTTTTGTTCTAGTTGTTCTTCAAGAATTTGTGCTTCCGCATAAGAATACGCCTTCCCTTGTATTTTCAGTCGGGGAAAGCTCAACAACTATGGTGGTTCATAATAGCAGCGGTTTAAAAAATTTAGGGACAAAGGAAAGTTCTGGAAAAAAATCTCCAACAAATGGAGATGGAGATTGTCATTTGGAATCAGACGTCAACATTAACACATTCAATGGCTGTGAGGAGAAGGGTGTGATAGATAATAATACTCTAACGGTGAAAAATGCAAAACTTGGAGAGGATGTCGATGTGGGAAATAAGAATGGAAAGTTTCAATATGATCTCCAAATGTATGGTGAAAATCTGGACAACATTACTGGAGATGAAGTTGTGGAAAGTAACAGGTTTGAAATGGATAAAATTCAAAATCTATCTACTTCTACAAAGGGCGAAGCAATTGCAGATTCAAGAACTTTAACCTCATTTTTTACTCCAAATATATCTCCCTGGCCAGAAGACAGTATCAAACAAGAAAGGAAAACAGAGCCACAAGATGAGAAAACTGATCTCGTACAAAATCTTTCAGTTTTAAATGACGAAGTTGCAGCATTGGAACGAAATTTATCTGCATTGAGGAGGTCAAACACACATCCTGTTTCAGTCTCCCAAATGAATTTGCGATTGTCTCGAAGTTTTGTTTCTTCCGGTTCAATGGTATGGATTTATTTGTAAGTTCCAATTTGAGAACAGAAAATTTGAATTATCTAAATAGTTCACATATGCTTCGTTTGTTAGTAGAGGCCAGGGCGGCTTTCTCCTCGTGATCGCAATCTTCTGCAAGCAAAACTGGAGATCATAAATGCTCCCATAATACGGAACAATCAAGAACTCAGTGCTTCTGTTTTTCGAAATATTTCTATGTTTAAGAGGTAATTCTGTGAAAACCATGTGTACTTGTCATCTTTACTATTGTTTCTTCCACATTTTTGCTCACATTTCTTTTGATTATTAGTTGTTTGTTTGATATGGAAAGATTTTTAGGATTTTTAGTGCAGAACAATTTACATCTGTTAAGTGGTACCAAATTTTGGTCTTCAAGAGGTCTTTTGAATTACTAATCGCCCTTAAAATAGAGGATATATTATCACTTTAATTAAGTTTAAAAGATTCACTTTCATCAACACATGCGTGTATTGGTTGCTATTAGATTTGGTGACCCAAAATCTATTTGAGCCAAACCAGTAGTCCATAATTGTGAATCTCAATTTTAAGATATTATTTATTGTTATAAAAATATGATTAAATCGCAAAATTTATTGTACCATATTTTCATATGGTGATTCTCCTCCCTATGATTTTTCTTTGAAAAGGTTTTTCCCGTAAAATCTCGGTGTCTTATTTTCATGATTTTTTTGTAATGGTTTTAATTAAGTCAAAATTGTTAATGCAGGAGCTACGAGTTGATGGAACGCACCTTAAAAGTATATGTCTATAAGGAAGGAGAAAAGCCCATATTTCATCAGCCACGGATGAGAGGCATTTATGCCTCTGAAGGATGGTTTATGAAATTGATGGAGGGAAATAAAATTTTCACTGTGAAAGACCCCAAAAGGGCTCACTTGTTTTACTTACCTTTTAGCTCGATATTGCTTAGAGCACAACTGGCTAAAAGAGATTTTGACAATAAGAAGGATCTGGAGTACCGTCTAAAGAATTATGTTGACTTGATTAGACGAAAATACAGTTTTTGGAACAGAACTGGAGGATCCGATCATTTTCTCGTCGCTTGTCATGACTGGGTATGGATTCTAAACATCAATATATTCAGTTTCAATTATGATTGACCTCCTTTGCTTTATCCTCTTAGTTTTAAGGCGAATCTACAGTTCTGTATCTTTTTGTGATTTAATCATCTGCAGTTCGATTGCTTTCATTTTTCATCGACTTTTTTCCTTGCTCTTAGAAATTTACTAATGGTTTAGACTAAATGAAAAAATGAATGGAATTTTTTTTAACAAGAAACATAAATTACACTGGAAAGGTGCAAAAATGAAAACAATTGGACGCTTAGATTAGCTTGAGCTAAGTGGCCGGCTGCTCTACCCTTCTGGGTCAAATTAGATGTATCTATTACCCAAACTAAACCAGCTCAGAGGTGATGATTTTTCAGTCATTTTTGACGTAGGTTTTCGTTAGTGCTCATTTATCTAAAAGGCCAGATTTCTATGGGTGGTTTTTTCATTTGAATGATTTTTGTATGATTGATTTCAAATTTTTGGCTGCTGTTATTTGATATTTTTGGCAAATTTATGTGTTCTTTGGCGTTGTCATTGTGCTCATTCTGATTCTTCAGCAACAATCCCTCAAACCGGTGGAAACAGAGGATATAATCACTGTTTGTTTCTTCATGGATTTTGAGCTGTGTTGTTTCTCTAAAAGAGAATCTTTTGTTTTCCAGTTTACCTCAAGAAAATTGACTAAACCAAACCATGACAACCCCTCAAGTGTAATACACCCACCTAATGGTTGAAAAGTGAGTCAATTCCTAAAACTCTTATTCGGAGACAGTTGTCTAACTTTATGGCCTAAATGCTCGAAAGCTTCTATGGTTGTCTTATCTTAATGATCAAATTTCAGGCCCCCTATCTCACCAGACGATACATGAATGATTGCGTTCGATCGCTCTGCAATTCAAATATCGGCAGTGGGTTCAAATTCGGCAAGGACTCCACTCTTCCAGTCACATACATTCGTTCGGCTGAACTCCCTCTAGAAAACATTGGAGGGAAACTTCCTTCAGAGAGAACTACACTCGCTTTCTTCGCCGGAGGATTGCATGGCTATGTCCGACCAATTATTCTCAAATACTGGCAAAATAAGGAACCTGATATGAAGATTTTCGGCCCCATGCCTCGTGATATTGAAGGGAAGGAAATGTACAGGCAGTACATGAAGAGTAGCAAATACTGCATTTGCGCTAGGGGATATGAAGTGCATACCCCAAGAGTAGTTGAGGCCATTTTCTACGAGTGTGTACCGGTGATTATAGCAGATAATTACGTGCCTCCTTTTTTCGAGGTTTTGAACTGGGAATCTTTCTCCGTTTTTGTTGAAGAGAAGGAAATTCCAAATTTGAGGAACATTCTGCTGTCGATTCCGGACGAGAAGTATAGGGAGATGCAGTCGAGAGTAAAAATGGTGCAGAAGCATTTCTTATGGCACAAAAGGCCTGTGAAGTATGATCTGTTTCATATGGTTCTTCACTCTGTATGGTACATTAGAGTTTTTCAAGTGAAAACCAAATAGAGAAAATCTGTGGACAAAGGTTACGTGTTTTTCCTTGTAATGACTCTTTTGCCTGCTGCTTCTGTGCATTTTCAATAAAGTTCATCGCCTGTGTAACTATCTGTGATGAACAACACCACTGATCGTGTGGAGTCCGTACCTTTGCTCTAAATATTGATTCAACGGTTTTTTGAATTAAATTGTAATTAGATATGCAGCTATTTTATCCCATTCAAATTTATTTTATTTTAAATAGATTAGTTAGAAAGTTTAAAATAAAATAAAATAAAATAAAAAATCTGAGGAAATTTAGATCGAATAAGGAGAAATCAAATTCGATTGATAGAAATATCTCGATAAATATTATTTTTCTTGTAATTTTAGCATGATTTTGGTAATAAATTGGGGACCTGCGGCAGTAAATCTTGTTCTTTTTTTTATTTCTTCTCATTGGTGATTAATTACAGTGATGTTTGTGAGGAATTGTCTTTGTACACGTGGATGTAAGAAATTTGTTGGGACTTGTTGTCGGCTGCTATTAGACATGTTTTTGTAAAGTTCATCGCTTAGAGATGGTTACAGGCGGACTGGCTCGCCAGGCCGCCCACTACAGTAGGGAGTCGAGCTTGGCTCTGCTCCTTACTGTAGCAGGTCGAGTCTACCCGGTTCTCATGAGACGAATCGAGCCGAGTTCAAGAATCGGGCTCGCGAGCCCGCCAAGGACCGAGCCAAACGAGCTGGCCAACGTGCTAGCTCGTTGGCTCGGCAGGGTGGCTCAGCAACAACTCTCTGATGGCTCGTCTGTCCGTCCATCCTCATCCTCAGGATGCCGGACTCAGTTAGCCACCCTAAAAAATTCAGACGGTCAAAAATACTAAAAATCTCTGAACAATCAACTGAAAATGGGAGAAAATAATCAATAATTAACTAACCTAACCTTTGACATTTTCTGAAGATAAAGATAGAAGATGTTGAGAAAAACTCGATGAAACTGGTTTTATTAAAAACTGAGATAAAATCTCTTAAGTTTCAATTTGCGTGTGGCTTTTATTCAGTTTCTTCTCACTCGTCTCACCGACTCACCCCTAGTCTCACTGTCTCACCACTCTGTCGCTCTCGCTTCCTAGATATACAGAACCAAGAAGTCGTTCTGTTTATCTTTTACTTTTTAACTTAATAATATAATATATTAAATTTTTTATAATTAATTTTATAGTTTTAATATCGTTGTGTTATTTTTTTTAATTTATATTATTATTTCTCTGGAGTGGGGCGATTGATCGCCCCGCTCCCTGGGCAACGCATCGCCCAGGGGGCGATCGATCGCCCCGCTCTCTGGGCGACGCACCGCCCCGCTGGGTGACGCATGAGGCATCGCCCCGACCTCTGGGTGACGCATCGCCCCGGGGGGCGATCGATCATCCCGCTCTCTGGGGTGACGCATGAGGCATCGCCCTAGGGGTCGATTGATCGCCCCACTCTTCGTCTCACTCCGTCGTTCTACGAAGAGATCCATCGGCACGATATTTTGCACTTGCATATGAAAGTTGCATTGCGATTTGCGCAACGGTATTATGACCATTGTATTTCGATTTGCGCTTAACTTGCAATCTAACGGTATTATGACCGTTGCACTTGCAATATTATGACCGTTGAATATTACGAACGTTGACAATGCAACGGCAACAATGCAACTCCAACCTATAAATTCTCTTCCACCTTCATCGTTTTTTTTCACCAATTTCTCCAAATCTCTCTAACCAATCTGCTCTCAATCTATTCTTCGTGCTCTCTCTCCCTCGATACTCGATCTATTCTTCTTTATCTTCAATTTGTTCAATAAAGTAAAATGTAATTTATTTTTTATTTTTTTTAATTATATTTGTAAATATAATTTATTTTTTATTTTTTTAATTATATTTACCTGAATTTTTTTGTGTAGGTTTTGTACGTGTAGTCAATTCACCGAATACAAATTTTGTTGAACTCCAACATCATTTGCGTGATATCAATTTTTTTGAAATTTATATATTTTTAATAGCATGGATGCACGTAATTATAATATTGTCGATGAAGATGTTGAGGAAATTAGAGAAATAAATCCAGTATTTTCAATAGGACAATCGTCTTCATCTGCACAAGCATCCACGTCATCACCTAAAAAAAAGGAAATAAAACGTTTGAAGTATAGAAACATTTTGTAATGAAAGAAATTAAAATTTGGGGTAAATTAGAATATAGAGCTCAATGTGACTATTGTATTAAAAATTATACATATATTTTTGGTAGCTCAACTAGCACACTCGGTAGGCATTATCAAAAATGTCACTTAAACGAGCAAGTTAGAGACCCTACACAAATATTATTAAATGCTAGTGGTAGTGGTACTTTTTTATATTCACAAAATAAAATGCGGGAAGGAATAGCAAAACTTGTAGCACAATGTGAGTTGCCTTTAGCGTTCACCAATAGTGATGAATTTGAAAAATTTATGAAAGAGTATGCTACTCCTAATTTTAAACGCGTTCCTCGAAGTACTAATAGAAATGATATTATTAAAATGTTTAATAATATGAAAAATGAACAAATTTCATTTTTTTTAAATGTTCATTCTATATCTATTTGTATTACTTCTGATTTATAAAGTGCACGTAATTCTGTAGGGTATGTTGTTGTTACTTTTCATTTTATTGATGAATCTTGGCAGTTAAATAAAAGAATTTTAGGATTTTGTAATTGTGAATATCCTCACACTGGTATTACGATTTATAGATATATTGTAACAATATTACAAAAATATTCTATTCGAGATAGAATATTTAGCGTAACACTTGATAATATTAGTGCTAACGATGTTGCTATTTCTCCTTTTAAAAATTATTTTCAATTAGATACTACTCATGATTCTCTTTTTCATATGAGACGTGTTTGTCATATTTTAAATTTAGTTGTTAAAGATGGTATGACATGTATTTTGCCTCATATTGAATTAATTAGATCTGCAATTTCTTATATAATTGGATCTAATTCAAGGCAACAAGAATATAGAGAGTTTTGTAGAGCTGCACAACTTAAACCACGAAAATTAAAAACTGATGTAGATAATAGGTGGAATTCTACTTATTTAATGTTAGAAAATGTTAAGCCATATTGGCAAGTTATTTGTGCTTTTATTAATGAGAAAACACAAAGTATTAATCTTGATAAATCTAGTTACGATGTAGATAATATATTTCTTGATTTTTTAAAACCATTTTACGATGCTATCAATGAATGTTCGGGAATTTATTATCTCACTTCTCATCTTGTACTCTCAAATTTTATAAACTTAACAAGTAAATTTGTACAATATCGACAAATAGATGAATTTAGATATATATTTAACAAAATAAAAATAAAATTTAAAAAATATTGGCTAGATATTCCTCTTATTTCTTGTTATGTATGTATAATGGATCCTCGGTATAAATTAAGAGGAGTATGTTTGATGATTAATAAAATTTCTAATAATTTAATTACTATTTATTTAGTTTCTACAGAACAAATATGTAACGGAATTGCTAGTTTATATTCTTCTTATGAATCTAAATATTCTAATGTTAGTCGTTTACATGTTTCTTCGCGTAATAGTTCAAGCAGCAGTAGTAGAAATATAGTAAGCTCGCAATTTGGTATTCATGTTATTTGGAGTCAATTAGATACAGAGGTTTACTCTAATTCTATGCAAAATGAATTAGATATTTATTTTGACACTCGATATCAATTTTCTCGTGAAGAAAATTTTGATATTTTAGATTGGTGAAAAATGTTTTCTACCACATATCTTATTCTTTCAATAATGGCACGAGATCTACTAACTCCTCCAATCTCTACAGTAGCATCGGAATCTGCTTTTAGTGCAGGTGGACGTGTGTATGATGAACGTCGAGGACGACTTGCACCTGATCTTGTGGAGGCGCTTATTTACATGAAGAATTGGAATGATGCCATTACGAGAAACCAACAACGCGCAGATGAAATACTTAAAGATTTTAAAATTTTGGAGTTAGAAGAGGAAGAGTAGGATAATAAATTAAATTTTGAAATATTTTTTAAATTATTAATTTTTCATTTTTTAAATGATTGAAAATTTGTAAATGTAAAATTTATAATAAATGATATATTATATTTTTTTTATATTTATTTAGTAAAAAATTACAGAGTGACAGCCGATCCATCGCCCCCGAGTCTGTATTTTTTTCATTACAGCCGATCACTCGCCCCGGCGGGGCGATGGATCGGCTGTCACTCTGTAGTGACAATCGACCATTCGACCTTCATAGAGAGTGAGCCGATACATCGTCTCATTACGCTATCCGTCGACCCACTCTCACTCACTCTCGTTCTATAATTTACCAGAATGATAGCCGATCAATCGCTTTAAGGGGCGAGTGATCGGCTATCTAAAATTTTAGATAAATGCCCTCAGCCGATCCCCAAATCTGAAAACCTCAAATCGCTCCCGAATCGGTCCCGAGTATCGAGTACACCCCCATACGATCCTTTCGATAATTCAACCTCAGAGCAGAGCCACAGGTTATATATTTCTATTTTCTTCCACAATTTGAAATTTTTTTAGTTTAGTTGTCGGGCACTCGGACTAGTGAATTCCCGCTAGGTCACGCGCCAATTCCTGCTAGGTCGCGCACCACTCACTTGGTAGGGCGCGGCGACACGCACACTGGCCTGCTGTGTACGCGGGAGGGGGGAGCCGATCGATCGCACGCCAAGGCACGATCGATGACAGCCGATCGATGACAGTCGAGTGCCCTAGTCGACTGGCACCCTAAAGGGTGCGATCGTTTGGCTCTACGCATGTTGATGAATTTCTTTTGTGCTGAATGCATTATTTGATTTTTATTGCTGAATTTTGGTTTCAATTTTGTGATTTTTATTGCTGAATTGGTTTGATTGAATTGACTTGTATTTTGAGGTTGGTTTGAATTGTGGGTTACACCTAATTGAATGATTTTGTGGAATTATTGCATTGTTGTAGAATTATTGAATTTGCTGAATTCTAAAAAACATTGTTTGATTTTTATGGCTCAATTCTAAACTGTTGGTTGTACACTATGGCTTACAGACTGAAGATGCCGCCAAAACGTTTAAAAACTTCTTCAAGCTCAGCTTCAGTAAGACAAATCGATCACTTCTTCGTAAACTCTGAAGCAAGGAAATACTTTATGGATTTCATGGCTAAGAATAAATCTATTATATGTGAAATTCAATTTCAACCTTCTGAGTCAGATTGAGATATTTTAGATATTGTCAATCAAAGAAAATGGGAAAATCTTGCTGTATTAGGTAGTGATGCAAATGTAAGTATTGTTCGGGAATTCTATGCAAATTTGAGGGCATCAAATTCAGATGATACCGTTCAAGTTTGCAACAAAATCGTAGAGTTTTCAGCGGAGATTATCAATGCTAAGTTTGGTTTGGAAAACTTAAATGAAGACGATTATCATACAATGATGGAAGATGGTCCAGATTATGAAATGATTATACAAGAAATGGGACACCGAGGTTCACAATGGGTTTACTAGGTAGTCAATGCAACTCAACCTTTACATTTGATTATAAGTTGTCTCAATTGTTATGCTCAAGCTTGGTGTAAGTTTATAAGAGGAAACTTAATGTCTACGTCTCAAAATTCTGAGCTAACCAAAGAGCGGGCAGTGCTCTTATATTGCATTCTCACTGGTCGATCCATAAACGTCGGCTGAATTATCCACAATAATATTAGTGCATATAGTAAGGGTTCCACTACTGCTGGGCATATTCACTCTGTACTCATCGCACATCTATACGCTGCACAGAATGTACCTATGAGCTCAACTGATGAGACTTGGATACAGTAAAAGATTTATAGCTCTCAAATATTTCAAGAATTGCTAAGTGGCCGTATGACATCGATAGAAACAATGGACTGAGATTTATTGAGCATGATGCTAATGTTGAGATTCCTGCTCAACTAATGTCGTTGCCTCGTATCCGACGTAGCACAGATGGTACTATGACAGGTGCACAAAGTAGCCTAGTGCAGACAAAAAGAGAACATGCCGAGACTCGCCGAAAACAACAATACGAAAGTCAATCAACTATGCCAGCTGATCAAGGCGCTTCTTCATCTGCCGTGCCACCTCGCTCTTACTCAACCAACAATGTAGGACAGATGCTGGAAAATTCACCATCAAACAAAATCGAATGTTTACCAATCTGACTGCTCAACAAACCAGTTTCGAACACGATGTAAAACAAAGGTTAGAAAATATTTTCAATCAGCAATCACAGTTATCACATGAACAGAATCGCATCGAACATTGGTTAAGGAATATGCAAAATCATTTGCTTGAGCAGACAGCCTTCTTTGTACGATATGTGAGAGCTGTAAATAATCATTATGACAATTTGGGTCCAGCATTACCCATCTTTCCAGACCATCTATTGAGATCATGTGAATCTCAACGAGACACTTATTCACGAGAGGGTGATGCACGAGAGGGTGATGACAATGATCAGCCTGCCACGTGAGGTATGTTATTTTTCACCTATTTTCGCTATATTTTGTTGTATTTGGTAGGATTAAATTTTTAAATGCGTCTATTATTTAAATTTTGAATAAATTTATGTTTTATTTCTATTATAAATTAACAAAATATATAATATATTTATATAATATAATTTTATTTATATAAGTTCTGCTCGTTGAGCTCGGCTCGGCTCGACTCATTGAGCTCGTAGCTTGCGAGTCGGCTCGGGTTGAAAAATTTTTTGGGTCGGCTCGTTTAACATGACTATCATCGCTTTTAATGGATCTGCAGTTGACAAATTAAGAAACTAGACCCAATTGTCTCTTTCAAATAACCAGTTCCTTTGTCAAACCATAGCTTCCTGCAGGTCCGAGCTATCTATTCTGGGTCTGTTTGGCAAGGAAGAAGATGATGGTGTCGATTAAACAAAGTCCAAAAAAGCCTGTTAGACTGATAATTTGGGTTTCCAAAGCTGAGCAGTTTGGGAGAACACTGGGCAAAGTCAACTGGTTACTTCGTAATTCTGCGTTCGATTCTGGACCCATTTTCCATTCCTGTTCATCTTTCTATTCCACTTTTTCTCGGCGACCGAACAGACTCCCTGTGCTTCATTTTCGCATTGTTTCCCTAGTCGATTTCAGCTGACTCTTCACTCCGCAGCACGGATTGGGAATTCTCACCGATTGATCGAAGTCCGCTGCAAGAGTGTCAGATTTCTCGACAATTTGTTCTTTATTTTCTCTACGGTAACGGTGTTTGTGTCTTTTCCTTGGAAATGAAGATTAGGATTAATGCGATCGAAATATTTTGTTAAGATTGTTGTTCATGAGTACCTTGATTTCTGAGTGAAGTATCTGTAATGGAGTCTTTGCAACTTCTGCGTAAGCTATGGTATGTCGTAACTCGGAGGTGGTTATTAATGGTGGGTTTTGTTGGAGTAACTTATCTGTCATTTCAGTCCTTCTTACTTCCCTATGGAGACGCTCTTCGCTCGTTATTGCCGATTGAAGAGGCTCAAATACATAACAAGTTTAATCCTAAGACCATGGATTCCTCTTCGAATTCTGCTATGATTCGTAACCCTCTTACAGTCCAGGCTTTTGATGTATATGAGGCGTCAACGATGGTCAAGACGGAAAATGACGGCAATAATTCTATGATTAATCGAAAAATTCAGCAAGGAGCTACGCAAAATGGAGAAGGACATGAAGATCTTGAAGTTTCATCAAATGGGCTTGTCTTTAAAACCTCTGCTTCAGAGAAAATGGTGGCCATAAATGATAGTTTTGAATCTGCAAGCATTAAGATTCAGAAAAATAATAACACTATGGACAATGGTACAGAAGCTGGAAATAGCTTCTATTTGGAGAAAATTGTCAGTTCAAACAGAGAGAAGATCGTAAATGCCGATAGTGATTTCATTGTTTCTGAAGAAATTCCTCTAGGAAGCGAGGAAAATGGTAATGTGAATATTTTGTGTTCAGAGGGAAAAATGTCTGATGAAGATCTTCAACTTTCCATAGACGGAAATGCCGATGATAGTTTTTCATCGGAGAAAATTACAGCCCTGAATGATAGCAGTATCATTAACACTAATAATGAAGCTACGATCGAATTCCATATAGAGCAAATCGTGAGCTCGAATGGGAACACTAATTCTGGGAGTAATTTAGAAGAGTTAGAAAGCTTATCTTCTAAAAATTCAGAGACAGGAGATGATGAATTTCAACCCCCTCTTCCTTCCATGGTTAAAACCATAACTTCAGCTGCCAACATTACCAGTGGAGAGAACACTTCTTTCTTGTATGATGATCTTACAAATACAAGATATGATTTTGGAAATACCACTCAGGGAATGAAAAGGATGAAATATGATAGGCCTCCAAAGAAAGTAACTTCAACTGATGAAATGGTTAGTATTCTAGCGCAACAGCAAAGATCCTCCCGTGCAACGGTATGAATGCTTTTCTTTTTCTTTTTTATTATCCACAAATTTTGAAGTTGTCGTTTGATGTAGAGACCAAAATGGTCGTCCGCTCGCGACCGAGAAATTTTAGCAGCCAAGTCCAAGATCAAGAACTCTCCTGTGTTAAGAAATGACCCAGAATTGGATGCTTCATTGTTTCAAAATGTTTCCACCTTTAAAAGGTAATCAAACCTGATATTGTGGAGTTCTGAAGAATTATAGGTCTCTTTTTTTGAAATGTTTTCTAAGTTTTAATCAATTACATTGCGCAAATGTCGAATGCTTTATCGAAAAGTATGTTGTAGAAACGAAGCATTTGTCCTAGTAATTCACACAAATGTGGAATGGATTTTACGATTTTGAACTTGTAATTTCAGGAGTTATGAGCTTATGGAAAGGACACTCAAAGTATATGTCTACAAGGAAGGAAACAAACCCATCTTTCATCAACCGATTTTGAAAGGATTGTATTCTTCGGAAGGATGGTTCATGAAGCTGATGGAGGGAAATAAGAATTATGCCGTAAAAGATCCTCGACGAGCTCACCTATTTTACATTCCATTTAGTTCTCGAGTGTTGCAGCACATTCTTTACGTGCCTAATTCGCATGACCGGACAAATCTACGCAATTACCTGAAGGATTACACGGAAAATATTGCCTCAAAATACCCATATTTCAATAGAACCGGTGGAGCAGATCATTTTCTCGTGGCCTGCCATGATTGGGTATGATCTCTATAATATCATTCCTTGTTTGATATTGTAATCTAAGAAAAAGTGCAATTTATACTCTTAACGTTTTAGATCATTTATAATTATGTCTTAAATTATTATTTTTTGGATAAACCGAACTTCTACTCTCTAGTTATTTACAATTTGGACTTTGTCGTCAATTTATTTGTAAAATTCAGTACATAGATACCACGTTTTTCATTTAATAAGGTGTTTTAATTCGATTTATAACTTATTCAACGATCTCTAACTTGGTTTAGAACTCTATTTGCGCGATCGTCAGAGTTCGAAAATGCCAAGTAAGAGATTGGTAGAGTTCAAAATTAGGTTACAATTGCCAATGATGTTAGAAATCATGTGCAAACGCCTTATTAAATGAAAAACTTGATATAAACATGCTTGATTCAATAGATAAATGGACGACAAAGTTCAAATGGTCAATAGTTGAAAGATAAATGTTCGATTTGTTTGAATAAATGATTTACGATCTCAAACGTTATGGTTTGAGTTGCACTTTATGCTATTATTTATTAGCCAATTGTTGATTATAAACTCATAGTTGAGTAACATAGATGGAGATTGTGAAATGTGGAAAAATTGACAAACATGAGAGGAAGCCATAGAAATGTTTAGCAACTTTACTCGAGTCTGTTTGAAACTAGTTTAACTCGGATAGCTATTTATAGAAGCCAAATAAAAACTAAAATTTTGAATATTCTTTTCTTATAGTTCTTATAAAAATCAAATACTAATTTAAGACTCGACTATATTACAGGCTCCGTATGTAACACGACCCCACATGGACCGATGCATGAAAGCTCTTTGCAATGCTGATCTTACTATCGGCTTTAAACTCGGAAGGGACGTGTCTCTTCCTGAAACATATGTCCGGTCAGGGAAAAACCCTTTAAGGGATCTCGGAGGAAAACCTCCTTCACAACGGCACATATTGGCCTTCTATGCTGGAAAAATGCACGGCTACCTGCGGACAATTCTAGTCGACTACTGGAAGGACAAAGATCCCGACATGAAGATCCTTGGACCAATGCCACCTGGCGTAGAGAGCAAAATGAATTACATCGAGTACATGAAGAGCAGCAAATACTGCATATGTCCAAAGGGTTACGAGGTCAATAGCCCGAGAGTGGTCGAAGCCTTCTTCTACGAGTGCGTGCCAGTTATTGTATCTGACAATTTTGTTCTTCCGTTTTTCGATGTTTTGGATTGGTCAGCTTTTTCAGTCATTGTGGCGGAGAAGGATATTCCTCGATTGAGAGAGATACTTGTTTCGATTTCGGAGGAGAAGTATCTAGAAATGCAACTAGGAGTGAGGAAGGTTCAGAGGCACTTTTTGTGGCATGCGACGCCATTGAAATACGATCTGTTTCATATGATTCTGCATTCTATTTGGTACAATAGAGTTTTCCAAATATAATTTGGACGTAAATTGTTGGTTTTTTTTTTTTTTTGCATATAAAAAGACTTTGATTTGTATTAGAGTGAGAAAGAGAGGAGTGGAGGGTGTGGCGTTGTTTTTTGCTGTAGAATTTGAGTGTGCTTTGGTTCTTCCTTTTTAGCTATGGAAAGCTTTGTGTGACTAATCGATCAGCAATCAGAAACAAATACCAAAGGTCAGCCTAATCACGTCGAGGTTCAGCCGACGTCTCGGAAAGATCCAGCTCACGTACCAGCTTGTTCCAGGTAGGGGTGGGCAGCCCACGGTTCGGTTCCCAGATTTGGGAACCATGGACCACAATTCGGTCTCGGTTGCATGTTAAAAATGTATTCAATTGGCCTGTGTCCACCTTTATTTCCAGATCCTGCTCAAATGCAAAGGTTGGTTCAGATCCACCCCATCTGGCCCCGTCCTGCCCAAAACCTAACCTATTCGCAACCCAGTTCTCAGCAGTTGATCCTTTGATGCATAAGGTTTTGATCAAAGACAGTGTGTTACCAATTATTCATCAAAAGTTTAGACATTTGCCGCAGACGATAAGTGAGAAGATTAATGATTAATGGGGGGAGTAGGATTCATCATAATCACGTGGCTTGATTAGATCCTTGTCTGTAGGGCCCTTCGACTCAAGCCTTCCAAGCCTTTTAAACTTTGTAGCCCCATGGTGACCCTGACCCATTAAAACTCGCCAACCACTAACAAGTAAAAACTGTTATTTATTTATTATTTTATCATAATTATTTTATTAATAAATAAATGACAAACTATAATAAACTCGCTTAAAATATTCGTTGACGTGTCAAATAAAAATTTAATTTATTATCAATAATTATTTGATATTTCAGCGAGTATTTTCAAAAAAAATAAACATGTTATTATTCTAGAAATAAATAATTAGCCTGTAATATTAATATCCAAGGAAGGAAAGTTGTCTATCTTTTGAGCGTGGGTGACGCATGGATTTCACGTGAATGCCCCAGAACACTAAACAACTGTCTAGGATGATCTTTCATATGTTAAAATAATAAATAAAATAAAAGAATTAAATGTAACAACAATCAACTACTCATCTTCACAACGTCTCTCATTTATATGTTCTTCGCGTAACAATCTAATTAATGTGTGATGATATTACGTCACGTGATTGTTCATTTTCTTAATTACTTAATTTGAACGACATCTTTGGAACTCCAATTTTGTTTATTTTTCTGGTCTATTGATAGGCACCTAGATTTAAAATTTTTTCTAATCTAACAACCATGATTGAATTTTCTTACGCGACGACGATGGAAAATGTTGAAGAACAAAGGACGAATAAAACGTGAAAATAATTTTGGCCACACGGTCTGTTACAATACCCTCGTGAACATTGTGGAAATTAAGCGGATTTTTAAGAATATTTTAGAACTAATAACTACTTATGGGTCATCATAAAAACATTACCTTTGATGAATATATAAGAGTAGGTTTACCGTATATTTTTACGCTCTAATATTATATTCTAATCTATGATTTATGTGTAATTTATTATTTGATACAATAATTAATATATATTATAAATAATTTTTTTTAAATATTTATTATATTAATTATTATTTAATACAATAATCAATACTTAAAAATAATAAACATAATATTATTTTTATTTATTTAGCACGTCATACTTGTCGTGGATAGGCGATAAACAAGTATCTATATCCTTAAGAGAAATTGTAGATTGTGGTTGGAATATTGGGAGGACCCACTAAGAACAAAGTCTCTTAATCTATGTTGATTACTGTTAATTGTTGATTGATTGTGCATGTTGGTGTTGTTGTTGTTGTTGCGTCAATAATGCAAATTTGATCTATATTATTAACGTTGATAGAGTCACATTGAATAAACTTGTCTGTACTTGATCAAATGCTTCACCAAATTAGAGTGTACCATCAATTAGATAAAAATGTTTGATAATGAATAAAAGAATTTTGTCTCTAACTCGATATTGTTTTGTTTGGACTCGTGATTGTTTGTAAAAGAAATTGTTTGCTCGGAAATGAAATGCTACTTCGTTAGTAAATTACTTTGATGTTAAATATTTTATTAACGAGGCTAATCTTGTTTGATTTTGTCGAGATTCGAACTCGGGAGTTCCGACTCTATGTATATATTTTAATCGCGTGAGATGCGTGTGTTATAACACACGAGATAGGGTCACTATCAAGCGAAAACGAGTAGAGGCATTAATATTGAAAACTATGTTAGTGAAGTCCATAGAAATAGGCAGCTACTGCGTGAGTAAATGTGGGAGAGTGGTTCTATTTGGGACCCAATCCTTGTGGCTTGTGCTTGACTCAGCTTTGAAACATTAATATGTAAAGTTGAATCATAGATAGAACAGGAATTACTCTCAATTTATGTGAGTAATCTCCTCAGAGATTACCATTACCATATATACCCAGAGCGGGAAAATGGCCTATGCCCGTAGTTAAAAGAAATTATATTTTTGTCACGTGTTTTTCTTTTCGATGTGTAATGACTCTGATAGAATGAGAGGTGATTTTGACAATGGTATCGAACATCAAAAGTCGACTTTTTAAATAATTTGTTATTTCTTTGAAAATCATTCAACAAAGAAAATGACGCGACAAAAAACGTGATTTCTCTTGTATTATTTTTAATGATGAGATCTTAATTATTAAAATTTTTAAATTTTGAAGAGTTATTTGCTTCAAGAAAACATAAAAAATTACTTATTTTTTATTTTTAAGTTTACGGGTTAATATGCACTTTTCTCTCGTAAATTAACTTAAAAAGAAAGATCTCACAACTCCTCTATGGTTCTTATGTTATATAATAATGCATAATGGTAACGCGTATAAACATATGAAAATATGTATCCAATGAAAAGACATGATCCCATAATATTACTGTTTATAGGGCAACTCACTCACGCGTGCACAGAAGCGACTCTCTCTCTCTCTCTCAATAACTCATCGAAGGACGCTGCAGGAGAAAAGGTTCACCATCTCAGCAAGTTATCAGCCATGTCAGACCAACCAAACTCGGAGACTGAGTCTGGCTTCACCAACTTGTCTTCCTCACCGTCCTCTTCGCCCGGAGAATCGATTGCTGAATCTCCACAGAAACGATCAGCTCAAAATATCAATCCTCACCATCCCGTTTTTCGGGGAGTCCGAAAGCGAGCTTGGGGCAAATGGGTGTCTGAAATCCGACAACCTAGAAAGAAAAATCGGATCTGGCTCGGAACTTTCTCCACACCGGAAATGGCCGCTCGAGCCCACGACGTCGCCGCTTTAAGCATAAAAGGAAACTCCGCCATTCTCAACTTCCCAGAACTAGCCGAAGCTCTTCCCCGCCCGGCTTCCAACTCCCCTCGAGATGTGCAAGTCGCCGCTGCGAAAGCCGCTTCAATGGAGTTTCCCTTTCCTTCACTGACGTCGCCATCGCCTATCACTCAGTCTTCTTCCGCTTCTTCTTCTTCTTCTTCTTCTTCTTCTTCGTCATCTTCCCTATCGTCTTTAGAGGAATCGACGCCGGAGGAGCTCAGTGAGATTGTACGCTTGCCGAGCTTAGGAACGAGTTACTGCTCCCTTGACTCCGGTAACGAGCTGGTATTCGTTGACTCCGCGGAAGCCTTTCTTTATCCTTACCCATGGTATCAAAGCATAAATGAAGACGAAGCTTTCTGTTTGTCAATGGCGGAAACAGAGTCAGTGATTCCCTCGTGCCTGCATTAAATTTACTTAAACCTTTCATCTGTACTGTGTTCTATTCCATATTTCTTCTGAAAATTTTGCTTCTTTGAGTTTGTATTATCGCCTTCTGTAACTTCCATTGAAGCTCTACGTGCATCTACTCCGTCAGAATTCACTGTTCTTTCATTATAATGATAATCTTCCATGCCTTTCATGGATTATTTCTGTCAGTTTAAATCTGTTCCAAACAGACGTGCACACAAGACTTTAAAATGGAGTATAACGTTTTAAAATTCCAACTTTTTGGTTAATTTCTCTGTTGTTCTTGAATCTATGTGTCTGTCTTGCAAGTTTGAATCTTTTTGTGCTGCTTCTGCTCTAAGTATCCAGTACTGAGATGGGTTGGTAAACAATTCTTTTGAAAACAAAAGAGATCAAATCATTGATCGAAAAGTTTTCAATGGGTTTACAAATATATTATTTTCATAATTAATATTATTTTTTTATTTTTTTTAGTACTCGTGAATTTATTCTTTTTATTAATAAAAAACGCATTAAATTAACTAACAAAGGTGAAATCTACTTGTTCCAAGATGGTGTATTCTGGTGATATTGGATCTCACAACTTTTATTTTAATTTTTTAATATTAAGAAGTTCATAACATTAATGACTCTCTTGTCGAGTTATGCAATGATTGTAGTCGGAAGTTGCCAAATCTACAGTAGTACCTGAGCAAGACAAGATGTGAATTATTTCATTGACAGGTTTTATAATTTTCATCAAATTTATTTATAGGGTCTTTTTTAAAAAAATCAAAATCTTGGATTTTTAAACATCTAAAAAAATTAAAAATTTACAAAAATTTTTTTTGCTAACACTCCTTTGGATGGACAATCGAGTGGAGCTATCGGTTCGATTGAATGGGTCGATCTCTATTATTTTTTAAAGAAAATACAAAAAGAGATTGGTCGGCTTTTATTTTTAAAAAATTAAAAATTAAATGAACGTTGGCCGGTTCAATAGAACCAATCGGCCTCCACTTAAAAAATTTAAAAAAAAAAAAAGGAGGCCGGCCTGTTCAATCGAACCAGCCAGCCTCATCCACCCTATAAATAGGGTTTCTCATTTCCTTCTAAATCACACCTCTAAAAATTTCTTATATACTCTTTCTTTCAATCATTTTCTTTATCCGACGATATTTCTGCTCGTTCACGAAAAACATAAATTTTATTTATTTATTTATTTATTAGTTACGATATTTAGGTATTTTGATCTTTACTTACAATAATTTTTAAACTATTTAATTTAATTTTTTTATATTTTATTTATTTA